>JANPWX010019000.1:221925-308173 GCA_024734555.1 Trochalopteron elliotii
TTTTTAGGGTGATTTGTGGGGGGGTTTTGTAGTTTTTGGGTATACCAAAGCTTACTTTAGAATTAATTCTGGGTGATTTGGGGGATTTTTAGAGTGATTTTTGGGGTTTTTGAGGTGCCAAAGCCGATTTTAGGGTGATTTTGGGTTATTTCTGTGGTGATTTCTGAGATGATATTGGGGGTTGTTGGGGGTGCAGAAGATGATTTTGGAGTGATTTTTGGAGTTTGGGGGGGGGGTTGGGGGGTTTTGGGGTGTGCGGAAGCTTATTTTTAAGTCAGGAAATCACTCTGCTGGCTCCCTTAGCCAGTTGCTTGCAAGCCCAAACTTTACCTAAACAGGGACTACACTGTGTGCAAGACATCTCCTGAGGCTTATCAGTAGCTCTGGCCAAGCGTACAACTTACAGGCTCCCTAGATTTGAAACATGCCATTTATCAGCAGTTCCAGCAGGCTGTTGTCTGCCCCTGCAGTGAGCAAGCCGAGAAGCGAAGTTTTTCCAGGGAAAATTCCTGGGTGCGCTTAAGACGTCAGGCTAATCATCACGTCTGCCCCCCAGCTGATCCTGCAGTGACAGTGTCAAAGTCTCTGTCCTTAAGGGCTTTCTTTTTTATCCATAATAGTTCTTCTGTGAAATCCCCCAGATCCTCAAGCTGTCCAGTTCACACTTTAACCTCAGGGAACTTGGGCTTCTGATATTAATTTCTCTGTTAACTTTTGGATGTTGTGTTCATTCTTTTCCCCTATGTGCAGATCTTCAGGGCTGTGCTGAGCCTCCCCTCTGAGCAGGGATGGCACAAAGCCTTTTCCACGTCTCCCTCACCTGGCCATGGTGTCTCTCTTCTTCAGCCCTGCCATGTATGCCATCCCTGCTGATGGGCTCAGCAGCACCAGCATAATAGGCTGCCCCAATGACCACCAAAGACTCAAAAAATATCCTATGACAGGATTACATCATTCCATTGTAAAACTCCCTGCCCTGGGGGAGGTACTGAGCATGCCTGCCTGAATCTGTGCATATATAATCTCAAGGTCTGGGGACTTGGAACACACCATCACCATCACTGAACGGACCCAGAGGAGGATCAGAACTTCCACAGGACTACTGTTTTCTACTGCAACCATCATTTCAACAGGACTGCAATCACCACTTGATAGGACTGACCACCACCCTGACCAACAGGGTGTCAGGTTGTATTCTGACTTAGTGAGTTCAAGCCAGTTTTTCTGTATCATTGTATTTATTGTAATCTTTCTATTAAATTGTAACTCCATCCTGAAATCACTCTCAAGTTATTTGCATGGGGGGTTCATTTCTCTGTCTGTTTTACTTTCAAACCACCATACCATATGAATAATTCATCTCTTTCTTGTGCACTGTCATTAGTACTGTTGCTGTTACTGTTCCTTTTCTTATCTCATTGCTGTTTCCAGTAAATTGTTCTTATCTCAACCCATGATCTTTACCTTTTGTGCCTCCAATTCCCCTCTCCAGCCCCCATAGGGGAGGAGTGAGGGGGATGGGGGAGTGAGCAAGCAGTACATGGTTTGGAGTTTCTCAGTGGGAGCACTGAATTGGGGAATACTATTCCTAAAGCACAACACAGGTTTCCCCCAGAAAGCAGGGGAAATTCTCAAATAGTCTGAAGCTCTGCTGGGCATCAGAACAGCTCTGTAGGCAGTTTTGTCAAATGTAAACTCAAAACTGCAGTTGCTGAGAATACTGTCATTAGAGTCAGAGGGTGCTTGGAGGAGATTCTTAGGGAAGGGGGTTGCAGGCATTCATTAAAAACTAAGGAGTGTGTAATTTTATTAAGACCAGGGGATTTTTTGCTAAGTCTGAATACACTTGTCATGAGGGAATGAGGAAAACTGGAACTTTCACACCAGTCAGAGTACTGCTTGATAAAAGTGAAGACTGTCCAATGATGAATAAGCAAAACTTTTTTTTAAATCTCCCTTGCCTTAGGTGAATCCCCTAAACCTGCTGCTGCCACAGCCACAGGGAGGCAGCACCATGCTCTGGGACACAGTGACTGTCCTTGGCTCACTGAGAGGGGGGTGCAGCTTTAGCCCATCAGGTGCTGCCATGGGGTAGATTTGGGCAACTCCATGGGTTTTTAATATTTGTTCCTACTTTTTGTCAAGAATCTCCACTAGAACAGTGTGTTCTAGGGCATAATTCATTTTTACTTCAGGAGGAAGCATCTCATGAAGATACACAGCGGGTTTTTTTGTTTTCTTAAAATTGGTTATTTCACAGGCAAAGGCAGGCAATTCTGCAATTCTAAGTCTGAAGAACTCAGTGCCTTCACTGCAGCAGCTTCAATCTGCTGCACTTTACTCCCCATTAGATCATTTTCACTGATTTGCGGTTACTGACTGTCCTGGTTTAAAAGACAGATGTCTACCAAGGAAGGCAGTGTGGTATATGCTATAAAATAAATTTGTGTTTCAAGTGTGTTATATGTTATAAAATAAAACTGTGTTTCAAGTTCGGGTTTCCAAAAACTGTAGAAACTTTTCTGGCCGCTGAGACTAATTTGCAACTGTAAGAATACCAGACAACAGCAGGGCGAAGTCCAAATTTACAACAGAAAAGGACTGGCTGGACAGGAGATGCCTCATCTATCAAGGGTGGGTTGGCTACTCCTCCGATGATTGACACCTGACATGGATCTGAGATAGGAGAACCCGGAGATGTCACGTATCAGCATCCCAATGCCAAGTTCTCGGAACCCGATTCAAAACCTCGACTTTGCCCCGAAAAGTTTTCGAAAACCAGCAGCAAGAGAAAGAAAGTATATGAATATGCATGGTAGACAAAAGCTAACAATGAACTTGCCTCAAGGAAAAAAAAACTGTATAAAAACTGCTTCCTGAGCCTGGATGTTTGTGAACGGGAGGGGATTCGTTCATTTGAGGCCGTCCCTGCGTTCACCCAACCTTGATACCCGGGATCGGAGTTGTCTCTTTTGTTGTGGCTGTCCCAGATTGCTTTCAATGGCGAAATAAAATTGCTTTATATTAAATTGGCTACGAATCGTTTATAACAGCAGGAACCTTCCTGGAATGGAAAATATGACCCACTCCCTCCAAATTATTTTGACTTTGAAATTACAGGTTTTTCAGGCAAAGATATGGGAAAATGAAAAAGAGTTCTTTAATAGAATGTCTGTATATCTATATATATATATATCTATATCTCAAGGCAAACAACAACAATGGCAGCGACAACAAACAGGAAAAAAACAGAAACCCAACAACAGCCTTCTCTTGGCTGTCAAGCTCTTTCTCCTTTGATGTAGTTATGGTCACAGCTGTCAGGGGTGCTGTTGGCTCCCAGCCAGGCAGGGCAGGATCAATGATTCCCCTGCAGCTGCAGGGGGCACTGTGCTGCAAGCTCAGCTGCCTCTCTGCATGTGGTTAATGGCGGGTGCAGCCAGCAGGAGAGAGAGAAAAGGGGATTCCTTTGCAAACCGACAGGGGCGCCCAATCCTGGTGCCCCTCTGGATGGCAGAATGGGCTGTAGCAGGAACCTCAGAGGGGCAGCTGGAATCGCAGAGGCAAGCAGATCCCAGAATGGCAAACAAAATGTAGCAGAAATTCCTCAGCCATAGCAGGAACCGCAGGGGTTCAGGCAGACACGGGGTATCAGATTAAAGTGTAGCAAAAAACCTGAAGCAGTGGCAGAGAAACAGCAGCGCTGGGCAGTGGCAGCTGGGCTTCTCCAAACAACTGCCACACGCAGCTGGGAGATGCGCCCTCTGGGAAAGGGGAAGGGCTCATGGTCCCCTTCCCAGTGTTATAAACAAATATCAGCCAATTGGATAAAAAAGCACAAGATTTTTATTTTTCCATTTTCAAAAATCTATCTGAGACAGCCACAAGCAACATCGATCGAATGCTGGGTGAACAGGCGATCAGCAGTAAGGGTGCTATGCCGCCCTGTCCACACTTTCTGAGTTTTTGGGTCTGGTTTTTATACTGTTATTTGTGCCTTGCGGCTAGTCCATTGTGTATCTGTTCAATTTCCACATTCATGCACCGTCTTTCACTCGTTGATGAACCTTGAACAGATTTCTTGGCACTGGTGTGTGTCTTGAAAAGGAGTTTCTGGAACACGGCTTTTCGGATGGTGATTTTACTTCATCTCCAGATTCTCCATTGAGATTGGCATCGGTTGCTTGATTGTCCAGGTGCACAGAGTCTGATTCGATCAACGAGCCATCTCCTGCTCAGCCAGTCTTTTCAGTTGTAAATTCAAGTCTCACCCTGCTGTCTTTACAGTTGCAAAGTAAGTCCCGGTATTCGGGAGCACCTTCCCTTTACGGGAACTGGGACTTACTTCACAGTGTTCCATGGTTTACAAAGTACAATATATTGATACATTGTTTTATATACTACATCTATTACATTTCTAATATTCTAATACATGAATTTATCCATCATATCTATCACACCAGTGAGGTTGGGTGTTGGAAAGGTCCCAGTTCAACAGCTATTCTTGTAAGCAGAAGCTCACCCACAGTAAGTAAAAGCCGTGCAGGACAAGAATTCTGCAGTGGCAGAGAATCCTCTAGGCAGCAACAGTCTGGCACCAAAAATCGCACCTCTCCCCTCCGATCCTGAGAGTGAGAGAGACAGGAGCCAAGCCCAGCCCCTCACCCCCTAGCCAAAATCTCACAGTATCTCTGCCCTTGCCAAGAGAAAAGCCCCCTAAGAGAGCAGCCAGCTGCACCCTTCCCCCTCCTCCTCCTCCCAGGAACCTCTTTTGTCTCTTAAGTATCGGTCATTCCCATCTCTTAGGCAACAAATGGGAGAAAATTCCCTGAGAGAAAGAAAAGGAAAAAAAAAAGGAAAAATTCTAATCTCCAACACCATCTTAGCTCCACTGTTAGCCCTTCTTTTCCTCCTTCCAGGGGCTACCAACATTTCAACATCCTCTTCCTCTGCACAACCATGCTTCAGACATTACTTCCCACAACTACATGCCAAACAACCATACTCAGGAGATTTCAATCTATTGTCCTTCTCCAAAACTAACACCATAGAATCCTTTGGTTCCCTAGTTATTGAACCACACTTCTTTCTCAAGTTCTGATTGCTACCGGGCAGGGGGAGGGGAGGAGAGAATGCTCCGTCCCAGTCAGATCGAGCCCAAACGGCTGCTAACATCCTGCTGCTAAAGCCGCCCCCCCCCCGCCATCATGGCCCCAGGAGGCCTAGCAAGGCTGGGCTGAGCCTCCAGCGGCTGCCAGGCAGAGGATGGGGGGAGGAACCCCAGCCACTCGAGAGATCATGCGGCCAAGACCAGGGGCAGTTCTGCAGCTGTGCAGAGTGGCCTCACAGCTGAAAATTGAATGCAGCCAGAACCCCCCGAGATCCCGGCTGTAATATATGTTGCAAAATAATTTGTGCAAAAAAATTAAGAACTACAGCATTCGTGTAACCAAAGCCAGTGACGGGGGAAAAAGCGATTTGCATCAGATGATAAGAGAAGAGAGATTCAGGTACCAAGCAAGAATAAGCTGTTTCCAAAGATGTTTATTCCAAAGGATTTTTTCGTCTGACAAGGCCCCAGTGATATGCATTTGATATGCATCAACAATAAGATAATATTCGTCACCAAAGATGTTTATTCCAGAACAGAATTCCAGTAAGGAGATGAATTATTCACCCATTCTGGGAAACTTTTTGTCAGATCGGCAGCAAGAAAAGAAAATACATGAATATGCTAAAAGGATAAACGAGAGAAGCAAGAAGGTTCCCCCCCCCCCCCCGTACCCCGCTCAGCCCGAAAATGTATAAAACAGGACCCTGCGAAAGCAGGATTGGTGAACCACGGGGATTCGGAGCCATAGAGTCCAAATTTGGTTCACCCAATGTCAATCGCCAGGCTCGGCACTGTTTTGCTTGTGACTTTTTCAAAACTTGTACTTTGATTATTTAATAAATTCTCTTTAATTATTAAATTGGCTGATTCATTTATAACACTGGCCCATGTAGAGAATAAATTGTTACAAAGTTGATACAAAGTTATGTTATAAGTTAATGAGGATGGTGGGTTGTTGGTTGGGTGAGTTGTTGTGTAAATTCCCTTACCGTTGGGTATGGCCCCCTGCTGCTCCCCTCTCCTCTGAGACAGTGAATAACCCGAGACCATGAGGAGGAGGATGACATCACCTAGTATTCAAATGTCAGATTCCCATGGGACTTAGTGGAGAGGGAATTCGTCTAGTGGAGACCCCTAAAAACAACGAGCCAAGACCCCCATGCAGGTAAAGAGCTGAAGTAACACTTCTAACCAGAAGGAACATCGGATGACATCAAAGCTCTAGTCAGGATCCCTCGCCTTCATCACCCTAACCAAAGTGAGCCAAGAGTGACATGGGGACCCTGAACCTGAAACCAGCAGGCATCTTCTTGTGGCCTCCCAAGAGGAAGGAAGACCCAGATCTGCCAGATGACAGAGCTGACATCCTCCTCCTCCATGCCATATTGGGAGCAGCGGTGGTGTGCGCACACCCCACGGCCCCCCTTCCCAGACTGTTCCCAATAAAGCTGAAATCACTAAGGAGCTGGTCTCCTAGCATTCATAACAGCCCAGTCCAGCACGGCCTGACCCTACCACCTTCAGCCACTGCCCAGAAGAACCATCATGCCCTCTGCAAGCCTGGGAGAATGTTAACTCTTTCTTTGCACAGATGAAACTTGCAAAACACTAATCCTCTCTTAAGTGAGAGAAAAAGACAGAGTGAAGACATGTAAAGAGACACTATGAATACATAGAAGTTAATAAAGGAAGAGTCAAGGCCTAGATGGAAAGAGAACGAGAAGATGCCTTGGTTTTAGGCTGAAATTTTTTTGTAAGCCATGGTAATGGACTGATGCACACAAATGCAGATTCCCAGGGGGCTGCTTTTGTGAGAACTTTTCTCTCTCTGGGGGCAGATCTTCATCTCATCTCTCTCTCTGTTCAAGCTTCTCATAAGATCACAGCTACTTCAGTATTAACTTAGTCCACCACAAATACCTCTGCTCATATCTGCAGTCTGAACACTCTCATTTCCCCATCCATGCCTTCCACAACTTAGAGGGATATTCTAGTATATTACAGTCCATTACCAAGTTTCATCTGGCTGGGACATGGCATTCTCTCCTCCCCTCCCCCTGCCCCGTAGCCGCTGGGCCTGGCTCTGGCCCAGGACAGGGCTGGCAGGCTTCCTGGGAAGGGGTCTGGCCCCTCGGCAAGGCCCCCCCAGCCCAGCCCCCATGGCAAGGGACCCAGGCCTGCTTGTTACCACTTCTCAGGTGGGTTCCTCTGATTTTAACCTGTGTGGCCACAGAGGCATATCTAGCTCTTTAATTGGTTTGACAGGTTGTCAATATTCAAAGCCAATCACTGATTGGTTTTGCCACAGCTTTTCTTCAATCAATGCAAAACCAGCATACTCCTCAATTCAAAGAACAAATCTACATATGGTACTTCATTCCACTTCTCTTTCCTCCAGCAAAGCAACATTAACTGCTAAACTGTGTTATAATCTGTGATATATGTTTCGAAATAAATTCGTGTTTCAAGTGTGTTATATGTTATAAAATAAAACTGTGTTACAAGTTCGGGTTTCCAAAAATCATAAAGATGTTTCTGGCTGCCGAAACTAATTTGCAACTGTAAGAATCCCAGACAATTGCAGGGCGAAGTCCAAATTTACAACAGAAAAGGACTGGCTGGACAGGAGATGCCTCATCCATCCAGGGTGGGTCTGCTACTTCTCCGATGATCAACACCTGATATGGATCTAGGAGAGGGGAACCTGGAGATGTCACGTATCAGCATCCCAATGCCAAGTTCTGGGAACCTGATTCAAAACCTCGACTTTGCCAGGAAAGGCATTCAGAAACCAAGCAGCAAGAGAAAGAAAGTATATGAATATGCACAGTAGACAAAAGATGACATTAAAATTGCCTCAAGAAAGAAAAACTGTATAAAAACTGCTCCCTGAACCTAGGAGCGTGTGAACAGGGAGGGATTGGCTCAGTTGTGGCCGTCCCTGTGTTCACCCAACCTCGATACCCGGGATCGGAGTTGTTTTCTTTTATTGTGGCTGTCCCAGATTGCTTTCAAATGGAGGAATAAAATTACTTTATATTAAATTGGCTACATATCCTCTATAACATAATCTACACTACCATTAGCAGGCTACTTCTCTAGATCATCTAATGGATATTCTGACCACCAATTAGTACAGAATTCCATTCACTGTTTCTGAGGTAACTGGTGGCCTCTGAACTTTTTCCAGTGGTCTATTATACAGCCTACAGGTGAGCATATTGGTATTCCCCCTTTCTGGGTTTGTGAAGACAAGCCTAATCCCATTATGATAGGAAATGTGTAATTTTCTGGCAATCACTTTAGTATCAAATCCACAATTAACACAAACCCAGACTTTGCAATCACCAAAATAATGATGATATAACACACACTCAATAATTAACACTAAACTGGTAACTATCACTGTAGGGACACTATAGAATGCTCTGAACACAACAATTCTATCTTAGGAGATAATTTGACAATTTGGTATACACCAAATATTTTAACATTCACACAATAAACAAACAATTGCTTTTAACTCTCAGAGCAAGTGAGCTTGTTTCTTTGGTTTTGTTTTCTTTTATACTTCAGGCATAAATAGCATACAGAGAGGCTCAATAATACTATAGCATTCACCCACAAAACACTTTGGGTGTTAATGCTTATAAAAAACACTACATGGGACTTAAACCCTGGGCTTAATAAGGACAAGATTCCCTGAGCAAGCCCCTAAACAAAGCAACTCATGTGCACAAGGCACTGTGTCTGACTAACATGTAGGCGGTGGGACTTGAACCCTGTTATGGAGTGTTTGAGATCACTTAAAAAATCAGTAGCAAGGGCATGAGCAAAAGTCAAATTTAATACTGAGCAACAAAGCGAGACAAATTCATTGGCAAGATTCACTCTACTACTTACAGGACAGTCAAAGCACAAGGAAAAACAAGCAACAGCAAAGTCAAACAAAATCCAGCAATCAAAACAGAAATGAACTGAAAACTATCTGGGAATGTGTTGCTGTGTGTAATTTTGTGTTTTAATATCATGTGGTTTGTTCCCTTTCACCCTCCCTGGTCTGTTGGTTTAGCCTGGGTTGTGTCCACTCATTGGGCTGTCAGTCTTCCCTGACACTTACCTCTTATTCCTGAATGTTCTCTGTCAGTCTCCCCTAGTAACAGCCCTTGCCTGAACTGCCCCTTGGGAAATCCCTTATTATTCCAGGCTCCATTGGTCTGTTTATATAAATCTCCTCACATTATCCTCCCCATTGGTTTGTGTTCTGTAAACCTCACCTTGTGTCCCTCCCTGGTCTTCTCCCTACTGGCCCCTTGACCCTAAACTCCACCCTGATTCTGTCCCTTAAAACCCACTGTCTTGCCTTTGTTCCTGTCTTCACCTCTGCCAGCGTTCGAGTTATATTACGATTTATGTTGCTATAATAAACGATCCTCTGACTGCATGTGAAGCCCACTTCGTTCCTTTATACACTGACCCTACGGTGACTGCTTGGGATTCTTGGGACCCCAGGGGTTGTGTCGCTCCCCCACTAAGTGTCATATCACCAGGCACGGAACAACAGGGATGGGTGTGTGGATGTGTGTTTAGGTGTGTATGTGAAAAAAGACAGTGTGGGTAAGCCTAACAATTTAACATAGGAAAAACACTTAACTTATACCTTACTTAACTTATACCTTAAGCTTAATTATAGCTTAACCTTAACAATCCAACAGAGGAATAACACTTATTAGCATTTAGCTTAACTTATAACTATAATAGTTATAACTTATAACTATAATAGTTATACTTAACAACTCAGAAGAACATTTAGCAACACTTAGCTTATAACTTATGTTTAACAACTTAGCAAAAGAACACTTAGCAGCATTTAAGTAAGTTTATAACTTAACCTTACTTACAGGCCTAACTTACTGAGATATACAAGGTACTTAAACATCTAAGAAAGCAGTATTTCTCTCAGACTTGCTATAGCATATGCGCAGGGGCATGCACCCAGACAGAAACAGTCAGTGCAAGCAAGGTACCTTTGAAAAATTCCCCCTCAGAGGTCAGTGAAATACTCACTTTGGATACCTTTGCATCTCCCGATGGGAGAAGGATCAGGCATTGAGGAGTGAGGATATTGGCCCAGGATACATTGTTTTTTGATGATCCTTCAAGTATAGCAAACTTGAGTTTGCTAGCTCTGAGAAGCTTCCCACTCAGAGGGAGATGCTGGTCACAGGCCTGCTGAGGTTCCAGGAGAGCTCAAAAGGGTCCCATTTTGGACTGCTGTTTATAGGGTCACAAGAGAGTAGGCTTTAGTCATAACTGTGTTTCATCCTGGCCATAGTTTGGGTCAGCACTCTCTTTGAAAGAGTGAGAACAGGAATGTTATGCCATTCAGGCAAGAGGAATATTTTCCAAGGCTGGTCATAAGGAAAACAGGAGCTTGTTAGATAACGGCAGTTCCTGGGAACAAGACAGTGTTTCTCATAAGTTTGGGAAGAGCTAAACCCAGGTGCTGTTTTCAAGGCCAAGGCCTAACAAGCTTTTCTCAGATCACACTGCAGCCTGGAAAGGAGGAGGGGGGAATGCACCACCACAAACCTACAGCTTGAGACGTGAACTCACACCCTTTGGCATTCACTTATAAAGTTTTACAATTATATTTAATACATTAAAATAGAAAATACCAAATTATATAATGAGTAGTGATTACTTTTTATAACCCTATTATCACACTCCTTTTTTACAGTTATATAACCACTTTATAACATGTTATGTTATGTTATGTTATGTTATGTTATGTTATGTTATGTTATAGAGCTTATGGTTAGGTATACCTTTTATACCTTCAGTAATGCCTTAATAAAATCCCAGGAGTCTTGCCCTGGACACACTGGATCAAGGGATTGGAAGATCTTCCCAAAATACCTTTGGCGCATATTGTTATTATTATTCAGGATGGCTTTAATAACTATATACTCCAAATCGCCTTGGAGGGCTTAAAAGCGAAAGTTTATTGAGAGGCACATCCTTTTATACAGTGTTTCGGTACAATGAATATTATTGGTCATTTGGAACAACACCTCTCAACCATTTCTTACAAGTAAACAACAACCAGGGAGTAACACCACCTGCTAACGGTCTTTCATCTTCCAAGGATTTTTTTTGATTCCTCCTCACAATCACAGGCCAGTGTGGGAAAGCACTAAGTTCCCACAGGCTCTGCTGCCTGATGCCTAGGATTTTCTCCCTGACCAGGGTGTCAGCACCCACAGGTGCATATTGAAGTAATTCCCTGAATCCATGGAGCATCAGAAGCAGGGTCCCATCTGGGATGCCAAAAATGTTGGGATAATTCAATCTCTCAAACACTATTTTTTTTGTATTAGAAAGCAGGCATTACTTTATTCCCAGTGCTGGATACATGTGGGGTCACTCCCCAAACATGCACATCCACTTTCAAAACTTTTCCCTATTTATACATTTTAGCAAACAAAGAAATCAATGTTCATTGGCCATAAATTACATCATTATCCTCACTAATTAGTATTCTATCTTATACTGGTTATTGATTTCTTGTTTCTCATGCTAGTAAGTCCACATTTTCAGTCTTTTTATTATCTTTTTCCCAGAAAGAGAGGATTTCAGTAAAAATGCTGAATTGTCTTTGTTAGTTTCTTCTTTATCTCTGGTTTATGCAAAATGTCCTTGTAGTCTATAAATTATGCATGCCTTGTATCCAGCTTCAGCAATCTCTCTCCCAGACTTTGTTCATTGAAGAATATCAAGGTTGGTTTAGCAAAACTTAAAGATTTCCCAAAATTTTGCCAAATTGTGTTCTTACAACAGCAGCTTATGCTGGCTACAGGGGATTATGATTAATTAATACAATTAATTAGAACATTTATTAGGACAGTTATATAATTTCCAACAGTGGAGTCTCCATCCTTGGGAATATTTACCACCTGGCCCTTTGCACCACACTCAAGGTGCCCCTGCCCTGAGCAGGGTCCTGGGCTGAGGGATTTCCAGGGTTGCTTCGCTCCTCATCCATTCTTTATGCAGAAAATAGTTTAAAAACCACATAGCTTGAACTTCTTGTGATACAGAGTCAATTTTATCAAATGTCTGTGGATTCTCCACCCTCCCTCTGATTGCTGAATGATGTGACTTGAAGGTGTGTTCAGGGTGCCCTGATGGGCCCCAAAGACCTGTCTGTGGGAAGTGCTCATGTATGTGCTCTGGGCACAGCTTGATTCTGCAGCTGTTGGACAGGGGTGTTTTGATCCTCCAAAGGAATGAATCCATGTGTAGTTTTTTTCATTGTGATAGTGTCAGCCAGCACTTTGTCTTGAGAATGTTCTGCTTTGTTTAGTAGCTGAATCAGCTCGGGGAGCTCTGTAATCCTGATTACTGATTATTATTTTCCCTTTAGAACCAAACATCCCAGGGGCAGCTATTGCCCAAATGCTACATCAGCTAAAAAAACACTTTCTCAGTATACTTCATCAACACCTTCATATGTTGTGTGTCATTGTGTCCTAGGTTTGTTCACAGGGGGCAGAGTTCTAGAGCCATGTGGACATGGCTAGGTTGCTCTTCTATACCACTCACTTCATTGCTTGGGGAGCATGGCTTCAGGGAGAAGAAAAGGCGAGTGCATCCAGAAAATTATGCCATTTTGTTTCCCTGTCTTCCTTGGACAGGTTGGTGGGGCCAGCCATGCAGACCCTACCCTCTCTTGCCACTGCCCATCCCCTCCTGTCCTTCAGGAGAGTGCAGCTCCAGGTGGCAACACAGCTGAGCCTTGCGGAGCCAGGCCGAGCATTGCTGGTGCAGGAAGTGGCACTGTGGGGAACGGAGCCCCAGCGCAGTGGAGTGGTCCACAGGGGCAAACACAGTTTTGGGATGTGATTCTGAAAAAAAGTAGCAAACACAGTTCTGAGGCACAACTCCAAGAAAAAAACCAAAACCAAATAGCCAGAGCCACATGGGACTGAGCCCAGCACAGGGGTTTGTTGGTCTTTGTTTTTCATTGTCTTGGGCTTGGGGAAGGGAAACATTAGCCAAAGGAGCACTAGCCACCTTGCCTTTCTCCCAGGGGCCATGTGGTGTGATCTGTGTTTGTCCTGGCCACTGCTTGGAATTAAGTCAAGATGGTGAACACTGTTTTGTATGTTAAGTACCTCCACTTTTGTATACTTTTGTTATTAATATTGTTGTTGCCTTATTCCATTGCTGTTTTCTTTCAGTAAATTGTTATCTCAACCCATAACCTCTGCCTTTGTCCCTCTCTTCCTGGAGCAGGCATGAGGAAGGGGAGTGGCTTATTTTGGAGCCTAATTTCTGGCTGGTATTAAACCACCACAAGGAGTAAGAGACTTGGGTGGTGCTTATGGCATGGGCAAGGATCAGAGGTGCTTGACCTCCTTTCTGACCATTGTACATGTATGGTACAGACTGAGGAGTCAGGATACAGGGGAGATTAGGTTCGCAGTTCTTATTGCAGCTGTTCAATTAGTATCAAGAATCAATTTAATCAAATTATGGGTTTGGGCAATTTGAGAGTTGAAAAATTCTAGTTTAGGATTAAAAATTAAGAATTGAAAACACCTATGAAGGAAGCAATAAACCTTTATATAAAATCAGGGTGACCATGAGGAAAATGAGAAATCCTGGCTAATTATAGTAAGATGGGGGGAAATTGTAAATGCTGGGAGATTCCAAAGATGCTTTAAAATGTATGAATGGAAAACTGGAAATTCCATTTCACATGGTAGAATACCTGCAACTCTCTGCAGGGGCCCAGGAACAGTGAGATGCCGTGGGCTAAACATGAGCATTGGGGCAGGCACAGCTTGGGAGGGGGCACAAGTCCGTGAGGGCCTTTGTCCAGGTCCATTCCCAGAGGCATTAGCTTGAGCCATTCTGTGTCACTGCACCACTATTAAAGTGTTGAAAGGAACCAGACCCTGGGGCTGCGCTCTGGGAAACCTGAGGCCAAGCTGGGGAGGGAAACTGGTCTGACAGGGGGATGTGAGGAGCCAAGTGGGGCCCCTGTTGGGTCACTGGAGCTGCTGCTGCAAAGGGGATTCGGTCCCAGCAGAAGGTGATGAGAAAACTGAAGCTAATTACCCATGTATTATTGTTCTGGTTTAGGGCAAATTTGGGAGGAAACCTCCAAATGGGGTTCCTCTGAAGAGAAAACCCTAAAGGCCCCTTCCCCCAGCCGGTCCGGGAAAAGGACTTCCTAGGAGAAAAGTAGAAAAAACTATTTATTTGACAAACAAAATGCCCACAAGCATAAGGAATGAATAATATGAAACAATAAAACCTCTCGCCGCTCCGAAGAGAGATGGCAAAACTGAGACAAGTCCTTGCCATGAGTTAGCTCAGCTCTCAAAGTCTCTTATCAGTCCCAGTCCCTTTGGCGCTGGAAAATGTTGAAGTCCAGGCCCGGTGGGCCGTGGGCACAAGATCCCAGTCCTCCTCTGGGTTTTTCAGTCCAGAGCAGATTTAAACAGTCCCAAGAAAAAAAGGAAAGAAAAAAACCAGCCCAGGAAACTTCTTTGCCTCAGCTAGCTAAACTAACTAAAAGCAAGAAAAACCTCTCTCTGGCAGCTGTCCAGGCATCCAATGAACACACAGTCCTGAGGAAGAAGAAGAAAATGCAGAGGAGTGAACACTGTTTTTCAAAACAAACTGTGGGCTGCCTCTTTCCCTGCTTCACTCTCAGAACCAGTCTTAAAGGTACAGAACACAACATATAGCACACAGAGAACAGACGATTGGGGATACAAGCATCATAGTCACCCTAGGACAATTATTTATAGATTTATATTATTTATACATTATTTATAATATTTATATGAATATTTATAATATTTATATTCTTGCTCTTCAATTCTAGTTCAATTAGTTGTTTCATGTTTGTTTGGGTTACTTTTTTGAAAGCACTGCCTTTTACCGAAGTGGCAGAAATGCAACTTATAGAATTGTGATGCCTGGGGAGATTGTGTAAAAAGAGTAGAATTTTTTTTCCCCTGCAATTTTGACACATTTTTATATGAAACATTCATCAGTCTATATTAAGGACATCAGATCACTTCATCTGCAAGTCATCTTGGCAGTAGTTTCTGGAGGGATCTTGACAATTTTAAATATTTCTGAGTGAAGTAATAGTAAAGTAATGAAGAAACATTTCTCTGTAACAGCTATTTAAAAAATTCCTTACTGCTAGGTTTTTTTTGAAAACTATATTTCTAATTGCACAAAAATAAAGCTCGTCAGACTATACCTGTGGTGATGATGTACAGGCATAAGGTTGCTCTACTGCAATGTCAGAACATAGAAAATTCCAACCTTTGAAAAAGTGCCCAGGGTTTTTCACCTACTATTCAATAGAAAACTGAAGTAATTGTTTTTAAAATAATTCAGGACTGCTTGAACTTGCAGTGGAGGACTAATGAGATTTTCTTAATGTTGTGGTTTGAAAGCAAAACCAGTGAGAAACTCCAAGTCAGAAATACAATTTAATAGGAAGAGAAAAAAAAAAGAAGTAAAATAAAATAAATGCAATAATACAAAAGACCACTGACAGAGTCAGAATACAACCTGACACCCTGTTGGTCAGGGTGTTGGAAACAGTCCAAAAGTAAGCCCTCCTGGACCGGCAGATGTGGTCCTGTTGGAAGTAGAGATGGTCCTGTAGAGAAAAAAAGGGTCCAGAGATGGATCCTGTCTTCCTTTGGGACTCACGTGGGAACACTGGATGTCTGGTGATGCTTGTGGCTCCTTTTTATCCAGATGGAAATGGTTTGGCTCCTCCCCCCTGGGTAGAGCATCTCACAATGGGATGATGTAATGTGTCATGTCATTGGTGAGCTTTAATGGCCCATTAACAGAAGATATCGCCATGGAGGTAATGGGATGGTGAACAGAGATAAGAAACAATGCCCCACTTGTTTTTAACAGCTGTCTTGTTATCAGAAAGGCAGTCATCCCCTCAGTCCTGGAGTTACAACAGATCAAGAAAAAACACCTCCCCAACCGGGTTTCAACAGATGGAATAGAATAAACTTTTTTTTGTTTTGTTGTTTGTTTGTTTGTTTGTTTGTTTGTTTTTTGTTACAAAACCTAAGACATTTCCTTTCCTGAGTTGTTTATAGGTCAAGGGTTTAATGTGGGAATGTTCTGGACCCTGTTATCAGGACACACATAGTGAGCATGATCTGACAGATTGGAGCTGACTCTTTTGAATAGCTTGCCATCATTTTGGACTAGGCCATTGTAACATACTTGGCTCAGTTGGTTAGAGCATAGTGCTAATAACACCAAGGTTATGGGTTAAATCCCCCTAAGGGTCATTCACTTAAGTGTTGGACTCAATGATCCTTGTGGGTCCCTTCCAACTCAGAATATTCTGTGATTCTGTCAAATCACAGTTGCCACTGTGATTCTGGGTCTGGTCCGGCCCGGGCGGAGCGTGGCAAAAATAAATGGGACAGGAACAATGGAGTGCCTGAAAAGAGAACTTTAATGGTGGTCCAATCACAAATGCAGCCAGAGCATGGTTTGGAAGGCAGCATCCAAAGACCTGGGGGCATGGCTAACTTAATATATAAGGTTATCTGGGGGCAGGGGTCCAATCCCAAATGGGGAATAGGGGCATGACTTTATATGTCAAAGGTCCAGACCCAATGGAGAACTAGAACTAGAGACATGACCTATTTTGGAATGATGCCATTAGCATCCTAATTTCCATATCCCGCCTCCCATGGTCTCAGGTTTATGATTTCTGCATAAGCTACCTGGGCTAAGGTATTATCCATCTCAGCTAGCTCAGTTGCCACACTGTCATACCTGAAATTAAAGTGCAGAGTGGTAAACTGTCCTGGGAAGTGAAAGTTTATGTGAGATGTTACTGGCAAGTTGCCTTGCTTGGAACACGGTTATTAATGAGATGCATTTAAGATTCCATCAAGTAGCAAATTTTTTGTGTGTTGTTGGAAATGGTATGGGGTTTACTTTTTCCTTATATCTTCAGGATTCTAATAAGTATTTTAAAAGCTCAGCCTTATTTTCAAACATACTTTATGAATAGGGATAACTTAATGAAAACAGAACTGCCTTCTACATTTTCAATATTACCATTAATAACTAATGCTTAATGTTTCCACAACATCTGCATACATAGTAAGTTATGTTCATCAAATTCAACTTGTGTTGGAAAGTAAAGCGTGTTTTAGATTTCCAAGTCATTTGGAACTACTGGATAGAAGGAAATCTGAATGACTCTTATAAATGGACTGGAAGATGTGAAGCTTTGTCACGGGGCTGCTTTCTGTGTGGGGCTACAGGTTTGCCTCTGTTCTCAGCCGCATGATTTTTCCGTGGCCCTGGCAGGATGGCTCGGGGGCTTGCAGCTAGAGTGGGGCCTGGCTCAGCCATGGTTGGAACTTGGCGGCAGCAGAATCTCAGCAGAGCCGCGACATGGGCTGGGGTGTGTGGAGGAGCGGTGCCCGGCCAGGCCCCGCAGCTTAGCGACAGAATGTTTTAACAGCTGCTGGAAACCCGATCCGGGCTGGGACGGGGCATATTTTCCTCCCCTTCCCCTGTCCGGGAGTCACTAGGCCCTGCGGGCTCCCCGGGAAAGGCCTGGCCCGGGAAAGGCCTGGCTGGTCTGGCCCTCCCCACCTGCGTCAAGGATGGAGCCAGGCTGCCTTCTTGCCTCTTCTGAGGCTGGAAGGAAAAAAAGCCTCTTCCTGGGATTTCTCCAATCTTTAACCCTGTGTGTTCGCAGAGGCGTGTCACCTTTCTAATGACTATATTAGCTGTCAATTTCAAAGCCAGTCACTAATTGGCTTTGCTATAACTTCCTCGGAAGAATCACTTTCTAGCTAAACCACCACATTCTGTGAAAACTGACTAATGTTATAAAATAAAATAAAAAATTTTATAATTGGTATATTTTCCAACACAGTCACAGTTAGAGCTCAGTGGGACCAGTGGCCAAGGCTGCCTCTGTGACAGATATAGCTGGTCCATAGCTGCACAGATAATTTGGCTTAACAGATACCAGCTCGACCAACCTAGCTCGAAGTAAACAAGTCCCCAGACACGATAACAATGTCAGATTCAAACCCAAACAGAGGACCTCAGCAAACCCCTTTGAAGCATGGATACACCCATATCATTGGCCAGTGAGCTAGGCAGAGTTGAGACCCTTGACCAATCATGTCTGTAAGTGTGGGAAATTTGAAAGCTCTATAAAAGGACGTGCTGGATAATAAACGTTGGTTGTCGCTCCACGAACTCAGTGTGTTAATGTTGCATCCCTGTCTTCAACATCACAGCGACACTACGGAAGTTGAGGATTCAGGGGACCTGAAGCTGGCCCTGGGTCAGCTGGCAAAATTGGAGGACAAGATGGGGGAAGGTGATGAAAAACATCCCAATCTTCACCATTTTTCTCTTCCTCCCCTTTTTCCTCTTCCTCCTTCTTTCTTAACACATAGACCTCTCCTGATGCTTGTTTCAACCATATCAATCCACATTCCCTTTCAATCATTCCTTTCCAATTCTCCTCTAAATACCACGACATACTTCGACACAAAGTCTATTTGTTCCATAAGGTGGCCACTTAAGCCTCTTTGGCAATTCATACTTGAGCCACACAAAATAACAATATTCTACCATTCTTTCCATAGTTACCTCTGGGGGAATGCATAATCTATCCCAAGACCTCAGCATTCTCCTCAAGGGACTCTCCTGGGGTATTATGGGATCGTCATCCCTTTTGCCGGGGCCCCTTCCCCACTTTACCTTTGCAACCCTCCATGGGTGCCCTGTTTTACTTGTGGTACCCTCCATGGGTGCCCTCCCAGGTTTGCTCCCCGAAGATCCCATTTAACTTACTGGTAAGATTTTCAGTCCCTGTGGACTCTTCATGGACCCCCCTGGTCTGCCACTTGTCTGTCTCCTGGACAGTCTCCAGACTCCAATCAATTTCCCAGTGCCATCCACCACCAAAGCTGATCATCGAAACTGGGTGAGGCACGCCTTCAGCTCCGCTCGCTGCCTGCTGCCCCTAGACAGTGGAAATATCCCAGACAAAACTCCCCAAATTAGTCAGGAACATTAATCTGCAAACACCAGAGGTTTTTGTCCAAAAAGGAGACAGTGGAGTCCTGTGTGGAAACCTTTGAACCCCTCAGGGGAATCTCCAGGGCCTTGTCCTGGAAGAATATAGCATAGTCCCCCTACCTAGGCTGAAAGAAAAGACTTTCCCCATGGTGCCTTGCAACACTATGTGATGTACCCCAGTTTTGCTTTCCCCATATGCCCCTAATTCTTGTGGTTTCTCCTTTCCCTGTTTCCCCATTGGTTGTGATATCCCTGGTGGCCTGCCCCATGTCCCCTCTATGGCACTATATGGCACTGCCCTTTGCCCTGCCCTTTGTACCGCCTCTGTGCCCTCAGACCATTGGTTCCTGACCCCTTACTTAACCACTGAGCACCACATGGTCTGGGTCTTTTGTCTCTGATTCCCTTTGGCGTGTTGGAATAAACCTTCGCTGGAATTTATCATACAAAAGGCCTTTCTCACCTCTCTTCGCTGAGCTAGCCGTGGTGTGTGTGGTGTGTGGACTTGACAGCTTTGCCTGAGTGCCTACCCAAGTGACCTTTCCAAAAGAGATGCTTATTGGGAATAGGTAGCAGCAACCACCGTCTAAATCCCATGTTGCTACAGTCCTGTAACTTTATTCGAATAAAGGGAGAGGTCGGGGGCATTTCCCATGGGGTCTCTCAAGATTTTTAGGGGACTCAGCCTCCTTTTTATCCTAATTTCCCAGCCACATTTCCCTGTCTCTTTCCCCATTGGCTGAGGTACTTGAGAGGTGCAGACTCCCTGAAACACCTAATACCAAAGACCCCCTTCTAATGTATAAACCCCCTAAACCCGTTTTTCTTTTTCCGTGTCTCTTTGCTCTTTTTCTCTAAATCCAGAGATTTAGCACAGTCTTGAATGAGTAAATCTGTGTCAATTAGTGTAATTCCTATGGAATTTATGGTTCCCCTCATTGCTTCTTTCACCTCTCCGTATCTGGCCTTATCTACCATCAGGCCCACAGTTTGTTTGTAAAGACGCCTCCTTCTTATTCCTTTCAATATGAAAAAAATGTGACTTTACACATACCTGAGAAGGAATGTGTATAGACCCAGTCATTGGTGTGTCATTTAAAGGCTGCCAGTAACTTCTGTCTGGGCACATTTTTCTGTGTAACATGTAGATAGATACTTTTAACTCTGCAAGACTCAGTGTGTGATGTTGCTTAGAGCTGTGAAATAAAATGCAGAGTACCATGGGTTGTGTGCAGTTGTGCTGGTTTGAAAGTAAACCAGTGGGAGAAATGAACCCCACACAAATACCTTGACAGTGATTTCAGGTCCAAGTTACAATTTAATAGAAAGATGACAATAAATGGAACAATACAGAAACACTGGCTTAAATCCACAAAGTCGGAGTACAACCTGGCACCCTGTTGGTCAGGGTGGTGGTCACAGTCTGATTAAGCAATGGTTGTAGTGCTGTTGAAGTGATGGTTGCAGTCTTGTCAAAAGGGTAGGTTCTGTGGGAGACCTGGTCCTCCTCTAGGTCTGTCGAACGGTGGTGGTCTCCCCTCCCAAAACCCTCAGATTATATACCCTCAAGTCCATGCAGTAGTGTTCAGTACCTCCCTCAGGGTGGGGAGTTTTACAATGGAATGATCTAGCCCTTTGAGTCATGGGATATTTTGTGAGTCCTTGATGTTTGATGCAGCTATCTGTTCTGTTGGTGCCATTGAGTTTATGATGGCCCATTAGCAGAGACAACCCTCTCAAGATGGAGGGACTGCTGCTTCCCTAGAGGGAGTTATCAGGGCTGAGTCATTGGTGTGAAGATAAAGAAACACTACCCTTCCTTGCAGGGTTGTCTCTTTTTTTCCTTATCTCATTTAACACCAAGCTCATAGCCTAAGGGGTGAGGTGTTGTCTTGGTTTAGGGCAAATTTGGGAGGAAATTTCCGAGTGGGGTTTTTCTGAAAAGCAAATCCAAACAGCCCCTCCCCCCAGCCGGTCCGGGGAAATAATTTCCTTAGAGATAGAGTGGAAAAAAGCTTTATTTATTTAACAAACAAAATGCCCACAAGCATAAAGAATGAATAATAATAATAACAATAATAATAATATGAAACAATAAAACCTTTCGCTGCTTCGAAGAGAGATGGCAAAACTGAGAGTCCGTGTCAGGAGTCTGTTTATCAGTCCTTTTAGTGCTGGAAGATGCCGAGTCCCGGCCCGGTGGGCCACGGGTGCAAGATCTTGGTGCTTCTCTGGGTTTTTCAGTCTAGAGCAGATTTAAACAGTTTTAAAGAAAAAAAAATAAAATAATAATAAAAAAAAACAGTCTAGGAAAGCTTTTTTGCTTCAGCTAGCTAGATTAACAAAGGGAAAAAAAACTCTTTCTGGCTGTCTTCTGTGCATTGGACGAAGGAAAAAAAAAACTACACAGTCCTAAGGACGAGAGCAGATTCAGAGGAGTGAGTTTGTTTCTCAAAACAAACTGGGCGCTTCTTTTTTTCTTGCTCACTCTCAGAACTAGTCTTAAAGGTACAGAACACAGAACAGACGATTTGGGGATACATAGTCACTTTAGGACATTCTATGTCTTATCACTATATCGTCAACTTATTAAAACTAATTGAATTTTAACTCTACAAACACACATTATGCATGCATATATTTATATAAAAACAATATACAGCTATATACAGACAATGGCAGTGACATTTAACAAAAAGGGATATGTACACATGGTTTTCATTCAACAATCAGATTTCTCTGAGGTACACATTGTGTTGTTTTATCTTTTTGCATTATTCACCATGTACAACTAGGTCTTTGAGCAAAGACAATCCCACGGATGGGTTTGTTCGTACTTGAGGTGGATTTGATTCAAACTGTTTTCTTTAGCAAACTTCTTGCATGTACTACAGGGATTTTATTTCTATTTACTGTATGCAGGAGCTCAGACTGGGCAGGGCCTGCTCTGTTGGTGGAACCTCGGGTGTTAACTAACTAGGTGACTTTTGCTAGATGCTGCTCCCAGTTCTTGAAAGATCTTTTACTTAATGCTCTTAAGGTGGTCTTTAACAGTCTATTGAATTTTTTTACTTTCTTAGCAGCTGGTGCATGGTAGGGGATATGGTACACTTACTTAATGCTATGTTCCCTAGCCCAGGTATTGATAAGGCTGTTTTTGAAATGAGTCTTGTTGTTTGACTCAATCTTCTCAGGGGTACTATGCTTCTAGAGAACCTGCTTTTCAAGGTTTAGAATGGTGTTACGGGCTGTAGCATGAGGCACAGGGTAGGTCTCTAGCCACTTCATGGTGGCTTCTACTATTGTGAGCACGTAGCGCTTACTTTGACGTGTTTGGGGTAATGTGATATAATCAATTTGCCAGGCCTCCCCATACTTGTATTTGGACTACCGTCCACCATACTATAGGGGCTTCACCCGCTTGGCTTGCTTGATTGCAGCACATGTGTCACAGTCATGAATAACTTGAGAAATACTGTTTATGGTGAGATCTACTTTTCGGTTTCGTGCTCACTTATAGGTGGCATCTCTGCCTTGATGACTTGAGGCATCATGAGCTTATCGAGCTAGGAACAACTTTTTTTTGTGTTGCTAATCTAAGTCTATTTTTGACACTTCTATCTTTGTAGCTTGATCTACTTGCTTATTGTTTTTGTGCTTTTTATTAGCTCTACTTTTGGGGATATGGGTATTTACATGACGGATTTTTATAGGTAGCTTCTTTATCTGAGTGGCAATGTTTTTTTACTTTTTGGTAGCTCAAATTGGTTTTCTTTTACGCTGCTAGTTAGCTTTTTTCTACTTTTTCAACTATCTTCATAAAGCATTGGCTACCATCCATGAATCAGTATAGAGGTAGAGCTTTGGCTACTTTTCTCTCTCAGCAATGTCTAGGGCTAACTGAACAGCTTTGAGTTCAGCAAGTTGGCTCGATCTACTATCTCCTTCCGTGGCCTCAAGCGACTTGTCGTGTGGGGCTTCACACAGCTGCTTTTTACTTTTGGTTTATTCTCACTATGCGACAGGAACCGTCAGTGAAAAGAGCGTAGGGTGTTTCTTCTGCTGGCAGTTGGTTGTATGGTGGAGTTTCTTCAGCACGTGTCACTGGTTTTTGCTCTTTTTCATCTGTGAGACTAAAGTCTTTATTTTTAGGCTAATTTGTAATTATTTCTAAAATCTCAGGGCGGTTTAGTTTTTTAATACGGGCGCGCTGTGTGATGACAGCAATTTACTTACTTCATGTAGCATTGGTGGCATGGTGGGTAGACGGAACCTTTGCTTTAAACATCCACCCCAGCACTGGTAGTCGGGGTGCCAGGAGGAGTTGTGTTTTAGTGCATATTACTTCTGAGGCAGCTTGGACTTTTTCATAGGCTGCTAAAATTTTCTTCTCTGTGGGAGTATAATTGGCCTCAGACCCTCTGTAGCTTCGACTTCAGAATTTTAGTGGTCGTCTTCGAGTCTCCCCAGGCACGAGTCTCCCCATGTATCTGGGGAACGTTTTCGTTGGGTACCAACACTTCTGATTTGTACTGCTGAAATTTGGAAGAGGTCCTCTCTAATCTCCTCCTTGAGTTTCTTGTGATTTTTTTCTATCTTATCTTCTAGTTTTTGTAGACGTGTTTCCACAGCTGCAATTCTGGCATGTGTTGGGCCATGCACGGCATCTGCATATGCTCGCAGCTTTTTCGCCATGTCGAGCACAGTCTTATATGTCTCATCTCGCTTCATTATTGCTAGAGCAGAAGCGTATTCAGGTGGCCCAAGTCGCACAAGTTTTTTTTACATGACAGGTGTACATGGTACCAGGTCTGGATTCTTAGTTGTTACGTCATCTGAAAAAATGAGCTCTGCTACAGCCATCTCTTTCAGACGTTGGATTTCCTGTTTTATGGTCTTCCACTGTGTCTGCTGCAGATAGAGGTCATCTGCACACAGGTATCTTTGTGCTACACCTTCCAGGATCCGTTCCCAGAGACTGTGAGGGCTAGCGTCTCTCATCATGCTTTGGTTAATGACAGGATTATGTGACAGAGATTTCAAATGCCTCGCTTCAGTGCCATCCAGAATGGTAGCCTCCCCTGCAGCATTTCAAAGGCAGACTAACCAACTAATTATAGATTCATCAGGTTGTCGCCTGTAGTCTTTTCTTAGGCCTCGAAGGTCCTTTAGGGAAAAGGTATTAATATTGGCTCCAGAATTTGTACCCTTCGATGTGGCTTCTGATTTTGGTGAAGGTCTTTCTCTTGGATCATTATCATTATCTTTTACTTTGCGATCGGTCTTGCTTTTACACTTTCCGCCTCTTGTATTAGCAGCAACAGCCATTGGTTGAGGTTTACTGTCTAGTTCAGCTACTGGCCCGGAGCCTGGGATATTAGCTGCAGCCTGAGTGACTGGAATAGTAACTGTTGATTTGCATCTTTGCCTCTTTGTCTCTGTCGGTTGCCCTACATTATCTAGCAGGGTGCGATAAGCATATGTCAGAGCCCAGCTTACTGCAATAATTTTTTCTCCCTTAGAGGCATTATGGTATTTCTTTTTCAGGTATTTCCTTATCTTGGCTGGATTCTGAATTTGTTTACGTGGAAAGTCCCAGACTACAGGGTCAGAAAACTCCTTCAGGAGCTGGCCTATATCTTCCCATTCTCCACACCATTCAAGATTTTCTACGCTTGGGTCAACTCCTGGGTCAGGGGTTTCATTAGCCTTTCGAAAAATCTCAGTCCTCATTCTAGACAAGCTGCAAACCATATAGAGGAAGCTCACTAGATGAAATACCAGGAAGATGGTATCTTTAACATTCAGGGGACACTGAATATTCTTCAAAAGTGATGTGACCGATTCAAAAGATATGAGGGACAGGAAAGACTGAAAAGCTTCATCCCCTGTTCTTCCTCTAACAAAGTGGGTGCAATTATTCATAAATTCCCAAAACATGCTGCTGGAACTAGGACGCATGGTAGGACGAAGAAACCATAAACCAAACATACCTGCCACAAACTTCAGTACCTTCATAAACTTCCTATAAATCATGATCACTAAACCCAACAAAATAGCAATCCTAAATCGTGCACCTCTAGTGTAAAAGCTATGTGTTAGGGACAACATTGGAGCTAGTTCTGGATAAGAAAACAAGCCTAGGGATCAGAAAGGTATTAGAACCTCAAAGAAACTTAGGGAACAGAAATACAGCAAGGACTCTATTCTAATAGACATTAGGGATTCAAGGGGCAACATGGCTACTCTATCTCCACACAAAAAACAACCAAAATGCACTTAATAATCAATACAAGTTTTTTTCCACTCTCTCGAGCCCCACAGTTGGGCGCCAAATTTATTGTATGTCCTGGTTTAGGGCAAATTTGGGAGGAAATCTCCGAGTGGGGTTCCTCTGAAAAGCAAATCCAAACAGCCCCTCCCCCCAGCCGGTCCGGGGAAATAATTCCCTTAGAGATAGAGTGGAAAAAAGCCTTATTTATTTAACAAACAAAATGCCCACAAGCATAAAGAATGAATAATAATAATAACAATAATAATAATATGAAACAATAAAACCTCTCGCCGCTCCGAAGAGAGATGGCAAAACTGAGAGTCCGTGCCAGGAGTCTGTTTATCAGTCCCTTCAGTGCTGGAAGATGCCGAGTCCCGGCCCGGTGGGCCACGGGTGCAAGATCCCGGTGCTCCTCTGGGTTTTTCAGTCTAGAGCAGATTTAAACAGTTCTAAAGAAAAAAAAATAAAATAATAAAAAAAAAAAACAGTCCAGGAAAGCTTCTTTGCCTCAGCTAGCTAGACTAACAAAGGGAAAAAAAACTCTCTCTGGCTGCCCTCCGTGCATTGGACGAAGGAAAAAAAAAACCACACAGTCCCAAGGACGAGAGCAGATTCAGAGGAGTGAGTTTGTTTCTCAAAACAAACTGTGCGCTTCTTCTTTCCCTGCTCACTCTCAGAACCAGTCTTAAAGGTACAGAACACAGAACAGACGATTTGGGGATACATAGTCACCCTAGGACAGGTGTGCCCTGAGCAGCTACTGCAAATGACCCATCATTAACAGTTTGTCAGAAAATGACTTAGAGGGAAGTAGAATACATAGTTGCAAGATGCTTGAACTCTTGTGTCCTAGGGTGACTTTATGATGCTTGTATCCCCAATCATCTGTTCTGTTTATGCTGGATATTACTTTCTGCACCTTTAAGACTGATTCCAAAAGCAAAGGGGGGGAAAAGAAGCACGCAGTTTGTTTACAGAAACTGCATTTGCTCCCCCGCATTCTTTCTCATGGACTGTGCTGTCTGCAGCACAAACAGCAGGAGAGAGCTCTCCTTTGCTTTTTAGTTAGTTTTTTTTTTAGCTAGCTGAGGCAGAGAAGTTCCCCGCACGGTGGCTTTTCTTTTTCTTGGAACTGAACAGCTCTGCTCTGGACTGAAAACCCAGAAAAACACTGGGAGTTCATGCCTGTGGCCCACTGGGGCCCAGAACATGGCATTTTCCAGCACAAGAGGGACTGATAAGAGACTGAGCAAGCCGAGCTACGCTCCACAAAAAGTACTTTCTGAAATTGCCATCTCTTCACAACAGCAAGAGGTTTTTCCTAGCCTCTACCTGGCTAGAGGCAGGGCCCCTAAAGCCTGGTTATCCTTTCTTCCCTGGGCATATGTCTTAGAGGTTCCTTCAAGGGGATCAGACGTGTTATCATCATCATACCTGGTAGTTCGGCTATGGGCAACTGGAGCTGCTTCCTTGTTGGTGGAACATCCTCGCTGAGTCTTGGTCTCCTTCAATTCAAGCACCCATTTTGCCAGAGCAGCAGTGAGTCTTCCATCCCACCTCCTCATGTTTTCCCCACACTCACGCAGGAAGAACCACAGCTCACCTCATGGGATGTACCTTTTCTCCCTATCTGGGGTACATCTGTGTTTGGTACCAGAACCTCTGCTCTGTCCTGCCGAGATTTGGAGAAGGTCCTCTTTAATCTCGTCCCTGAGTTTCTTGTGATTCTCCTCTATCTTATCTTCTAATTTCTGCAGACATGTTTCTACAGCTGTGATTCTTGCATGTGTTGGACCATGCACGGCATCTGCATATGCTCAGAGCTTCTTTGCCATATCCAGCACAGTCTCCTCTCTGTCATTCTGCTTCATTATTGCTAAAGCAGAAGCGTATTCTTGTGGCCCAAGTCGTACAAGTTTTCGCCCCATCATGGATGTACATGGTACCGAGTCTGGGTTCCTAGTGTTTAGGTCATCTGAGAAGACAATCTCTGCCACTGCCATTTCTCTCAAGCGCTGAATCCCTTGTTCTATGGTCTTCCACTGGGTTTGCTGCATATAGAGATCGTCTGCACACAGATATCTTTGTGCCACACTTCCTAAGATCCGTGCCCAGAGACTGTAAGGGTGAGCCCCCCTTATTATTTTTTGGTCAATAACCAGATCATGTGACAGGGATCCCAAATGCCTCCCTTCAGTGCCATCCAGAATTGTAGCCTGGCCTACAGCATCCCAAAGATGGAATAACCAACTAATTATAGATTCATCAGGTCGGCGAGTGCAATCCTTTCTTAGGCCACGAAGGTCCTTCAGGGAAAAGGACTTAATAGTGACTTCTGATTTTGTGTCAGTTGCTGGAGCTGGATTTGAGGGTCTTTCTCCTGGATCATCATTGTCCACTGGCCCATCAGTTTTTGTTGTGTGCTCCTTTCCTGCAGTAGCGACTGCCAGTGGCTTAGGCTCACTGTCTGCTTTAGCTACAACCTGAGTAGCTGGGGTGTTGGCTGCAGCCTGAGTGGCTGGGGTAGCTGCTGATTTATCTTCCTGCCCCCCTGCCTCTATCTGCTGCCCTACAGTATCTAACAGCATGCGATAAGCATATGCCAGGGCCCAGCTTATTGCAATGAGCTTTTTCTCATTAGATTCATCATGGCAGTTCTCTTTCAAGTATTTCCCCACTTCAGCCGGGTTCTGTGTTTGTTCATGTGGAAAGTCCCAGGCTATAGGGTCAGAAAATTCTTTCAGGGTTTGGCCCATATGCTCCTATTCCTTGCACTTCTCAGGATTTTCCATGCTTGGGTCTACTCCTGGGTCAGGGGTCTCATCAGTCCCTCTGGACATACCAGCCCTCACTCTAGACAAGCTACAGACCCTATAGAGGAAGCTTACCAGATAAAATACCAGGAAGGTGGTATCTTTAACATTCAGGGGTCACTGAACATTCTCCAAAAGTGACATAAGAGATTTAAAGGAGGAGAAGGAAAGGTTGAAAAGTCTCTTCCCCTTCTCCTTCTCTAATAAACTGGGTGCAATTACTAATAAACCCCCAAAACATGCTACTGGAATTAGGAGGTAGGGTAGGAGAAAGAAACCATAAACTATACATATCTTGAACATACTCCAGTACCTTTGTAAACTCCCTATTGTCGTGATGCAATCCCTACACCTCCAGCAGGTGTTTCCAAATAGGCAAAGAGTTTCAGTTTACCTCTGACATTTTAGAAAGTTTACACAGATTCTTCTATAGCCTCCTAACAAGGATTGGCTCAGTGCCAACCCAGGGGCATGGATTGGGCTCTGAGAATGTAACTCAACCCCTTGGTGATCTTATTGGCTGCAAGCCAAATTATCCCTCCTAAAACATTCAGTATTTAAGAAAGAGCACAAAAGGAAGAAAAGGCTTTTCAAGGTGTGTTAGCAGGGTGTCTGAGGTTTCTCAGGTGCCTGTGCGTGGCTGATTATTTGTTTTCTGTAACATTTTGTTACTTTGTTATTTTATCTTTATTAAACCTTTGATTTACAAAACACCTTCGAGAAGCAGTCTCACTAATTATTATAGCCACTTTTCTGCCAGGCTGGACCCTCAGAGTGTGAGTCAAACCCACACCCTATAAATCATTATCACCACACCCAGCAAAATAGCTATTCTAATCCATGCCCCTCTTTTGTAAAAGCTATATGTTAGGGACAATACTGGAGCTCTCTCCGGATAAGAAAATAAGCCTAGGGACCAGAAAGATATTAAAATCTCAAAAAAGCTTAGGGACTAGATGACAGTGGACACACAACTGACGTTGAAAATGGTGGCAAGCATCAGTCCTTTATTGTTCCCCAGTACCACTTTTTATACCTTTTTTTTCACATGCATAACACCTGCGTGCCCTTTTACTCCTTTGGGATTGGTCAGTACACATCAGCATTCCACACTTCTCCTTCAGTGCTTTTCACCTGTCCTATACAGCTGCACCCCATTAGGGATGAGGCTCATCAGCAGCCCCATTCCTATTCTCCCACAATCTATTCTCCCACAATTCCCTCTTTTTTCTTTTAAATTTCAAATGCCGTGTTTACCATCTTCTGCAGGGCCCTTAGAAAGCCGAGGGAACCCCAAAATAAGTGAGAAGTTGGCAAGAGCAAAAACGCAGATACGACCAGTATGGTTAATCCTACGTTCTCCGTTTATTCTGGCTAAGATGGCAGGTTATATACATTGCTACATAGTTTACATTCACAGGTGTTCTTCCATTGGCACACAGCACAGAGAAAAATGCAAACACACATTGTTGAACAAACTCTTAAAGCAGCTACTGTGTCCCCACCAAGTGTTATACTTAGTATCTACTAGAAAAACCCTTTGCCCTTGTTACCAACTTAAGGTGTAATTTCTTGCTGCGCCACAGTCTTGGCAGCTGAAATATCAGCTGTGCCACAAACCTTACAGGCCTTAACTCTGGGACTTTGGATGATTCAATCACAGTCCAAATACAGATCATGTCCACCTTCCTTAAGAAATTCTGCTACAGCCTTTTGCAGAAAAAATAGCAAGCATGGTACAAGCATGTCTTGTGTAATTTCCATTAACTCCCGAATGCATCTGTGAATTGACCCTGATTCGTTCCCCAAATTCACACAGCACACATCATCAAAATCTTTACACCTATGCCTGTAACAGTGTGTCTTTGGAGTGCAGCTACAGCCCTACTAGATCCCAGTCAGCCTCTCCAGTGGAGAAACTGCTTGAGAAGAATTCAGGCAAACATTCAAGCTCACACATCCACACAGGTTACTGGCTAGCTCAGCAGAGAGGCAGAAGGCTCCCAGCCCCAGATCAATTCCAGCAGGCGTTTATTCCACGTGCCGAAGGTGGATTCCAGATGCCAAAGAGAGAGATCATGTGGTTTTTCTCAGTTATATAGTGTCTCAGGTTCGTGGGTGGTACAGGGGAGCAGGGCAGGGGGCAAGTGACCATAGGGAAGACAGCAACTGGACACCAGACCCCATAGCCAATGGGGAAACAGGGAAAGGGGATACCATGGGGAGGTGATGGACTTGCGAAATCCAGGGAACAGATTGCGCAATGTTTGCAAGGAACCATGGGGGAGAAGCCTTTGTTACACCTGGGCTTCGCTTTTCCAGGGTAAGGCAGTTGGAAATTCCTTTAAGGGCACAAGGGACTCCACATATGCCTATGGGATATTAACAAAAATTAATAGCTGCACGATTTTATAAAGTAGCATGCAAAAATAAGCTAGCAGCTATGCGTTCCCATCAGTCAAACATTTTTGCTATTCCAGGGAGTCAGGTGAGCCACAGCCAGGTTTGTTGCTCCGAGGGGTGTTATCCAAAACAGGTCAAATGCAATGAGCAGGCACCCACCGAACTCCAGCATCTGTAGACATAGGCATATCCGCATCTCCAGTTAACAAGATCCCATGGACCCTCCCAAGGCTCATGTTTGCAAATTGCAAACCCAGGATGGATCAGGGCCATGGGTCCTGTCACTTGGTGACTGTAATGACATAAAAAGTGTTAGAATAACAGGTTTTGTACACGAGGGAGGAATAAAAAGATGGTCCAGTGTAAACACAGCTTTCCAAACTCTTGCCTGGGGAATTTCACCTTGCATTCCCCCTTTTTATTTTTGAAGGAAGGCTTTAAGTGTAGAATGAAAATGCTCTATGATGGCTTGACCAGTCGGGGAATGCGAAATACTGGCGACATGGTGAATATCCCAAAGTTGTAAGAATTGTTGGGTGCACTGAGCTACATAACCAGGACCATTATCAGTCTTTACAACACATGGTACGCCTAAGGCTGCAAAAGTGCCACATCAATGCAAAATTACATCTTTTGCCTTTTCTCCTGCATTTACAGAGGCCCAACAGGCCTTGGAATAGGTGTCCACAGAAACATGTACATATTTAAGGCAACCAAATTCTGAAACATGAGTAACATCAGATTGCCATAGCTGAAGAGCTTGTGGCCCTCTGGGGTTCATTCCATCCTGTCATGGTGACATGTTGCTGACAATCCGAGCATGAGGCAATGATATCACGTGCTGCTGCAGATGTAAGATGGAATTGATGTCGTAGAGCACAAGCCCTTTGATGGAATAATTGATGTGACTTAATTGCCTGTTGCAATGTATCTGGTACTAGGGCAGACCACGTTGGGGCTGTCAGCTTATCCACACGGGCATTTCCTTCAGTAGTAGACTTTGGCAGCTGTCAGTTGTTCCCCCAACTCCTGCTACTGCTGTAGAAATTACTGTGGGCCAAGTAAAAGGTTACTGTTTCTTCGAAATAATAGTGACATTAGCTCCAGTGTCAATCATGCCAGTAATAGTCACTTGTGGGGGGGAACCTTGTACGAGTTTTAAACAACACTTCATATTAGGCCTGTAGATCTGAACCCTCCAGTCCCTCTTTCAGTAGATTCTGCCCTAGGTACTTGTGCCATAAAAGGTATCAATTGAGCAATAAGACTTTGCTTAGGTATGGTGACTGGGGGTGACAGCTTCCACACCATGGCACAAATCTGCCCAGGATAGTCTGCATCAATAACTCCAGGTAACACAAACAGCCCTTGCAAGGTAACACTTGAGCATCCCACCAGCAATGCACTTAACCCATATCCCAAAGGTCCAAAAGCATCTAATGGTCTTTTCTGCACTTTGTTGCTGCCTATGGTGACTGAGGCAGCTGTGATGACATCCACTCCAGCGCTCCCTTTGGTTCTGGCCCTGAGTTTGCCACATAAGCCTGGAAGGGGTTGGTTGGAAGTATTTGTGTCTAAGTGTGCATCCCCGTCGCCTTCCTCTTCCCCTTTCCCGACATCCCTCTAGGTGGCAGCACTCATCCCCAGTTATCAACCTTAGAGCAGCATTGTTTGGCATAGTGTCCTGACCTGCTGCAGCATGCACACGGCCCGATAGTGCCCTGCCCACCATTCACTGGCACTGAATAGCCACGAGATTAGTTAGGGCAATTTCTCTTGAAATGCCCTCGACCACATCGAAAACAACTTTTGGAAACTCGCACAACTGCAGCAACTTGCTTTGCAAGCTACTCCATCTGATACTGTGTTGTTGTGACTTTGCTGCAAGCTTCAATCATATCTACCAGTGTAGGATTCTGCAGCGGCAATAAAACTTGCTTACAGTCTGCATTTGCATTATCTTTAGTCAATTCCAAAAGCAAAGTTTCTTGGGCCTCTAAATTGTCAATTTGTTTCTCAATTGCCTCCCTAAGATGATCTATAAACATTATATATGGCTCACTGGGTTTCTGTTTAACTGTTGTCCATGACTGATGAGGAGCCCCTACATCTGGTAGACGCTGCATCATGAGAAATGTGAGCTCCTTTCCCTGCTGTAACACTAAGTGATACAGGCTGCTTGGTGGCCAGTGTGTTATAAGCCTCACTAAGGTGTATCAAGTTCTGAGGGTTGACCAGCAACTTCTCAGAAATGGCTTTTAAATAATTGCGAGACAGCTGATCAGGTGTGTTTTGAAAAGCAAAAGGTTTTAATTAGAGACAAAATAGCAAACAATACAAAAACAAAACAGAAGCTGTGTGCAGGTGCAGGAAAGCCCCTTACACCTGGCTAAGACACCCCAGAAAGCCCTGAGCACCTCTGTGCTCCTTCTTAAGTACTTAATGTTTTAGGAGGGCTTTTGGCTTGCTGCCCAATAGAAACTAGCTACATTTCTGAAGAACAGAATGATCGAAAATGGTGGCAAGCATCACTCCTTTATTATTCCCCAGTACCACTTTTTATACCTTTTTTCTCACATGCATAACACCTGCATACCCTTTTACTCTTTTGTGATTGGTCAATACACATCAGCATTCCAAGCTTCTTCTCCTTCAATGCTGTTCACCTGTCTTATACAGCTGAACCCCATTAGGGATGAGGCTCATCAGCAGCCCCATTCCTATTCTCCCACAATCTATTTTCTCACAACTAGAGACACATGAAGGCCTCTACCATTATGAATTCAAGCAACATGGCTACTGACTGCTTTATCCCAATACAGAGTAAGCGAAACCAAAATGCAATCAGTACAGGTTTTTTCCACTTTCTCAAGCCATGCGCTGGGCGTCAAAAAAAGTATCTGTCCTGCTTTAGGGCAAATTTGGGAGGAAACTTCCAAAGGGGTCCCTCTAGAAAGCAGATTCAAGCGGTCCCTCCCCCAACTGGTTTAGGAAAAGATTTTCTTGGAGAAAAGTGGAAAAAAACCTGTTTATTTAATAAACAAAGTATTCACAAGCATTTAAAAAATGAATAATATTAAACAATAAAACCTCTCATTGTTCTGAAGAGATGGCAAATTCAGAAAGTCCTTGTCATGGGGTGTAGCTCAGCTTGCTTAGTTTCTTATCAGTCTCTCTTGTGCTAGAAAATGCCATGTCCTGGGCCCCGGTAGTCCACAGGCATGAACTCCCAGTGTTTTTCTGAGTTTTCAGCCCAGAGCAAGGCTGATCAGTTCCAAGAAAAAGAAAAGACATCGTGCAGGGAACTTCTCTGCCTCAGCTAGCTAAACAAAACTAACTAAAAAGCAAAGGAAAGCTCTCTCTCACTCTCCATGCTCCAGACAACACAGTCTGTGAGAAAAAATTGTGAAAGAGCAAGTGCAGTTTCTGTAAACAAACTGCCTGCTTCTTCTCCCCCCCTTCGCTTTCAGAACACGTCTTAAAGGTGCAGAACTTAATATCCAGCAGAAACAAAACAGATAATTGAGGATACAAGCATCATAAAGTCACCCTAGAACACTAGGTTATATGTAGGATCACGTTCTTTTAATCTTGAAGAGCTAAGATCTAAAACTAACCCCCCCCAGTAAGTGCTCTCACACTAAAGGTGGACAGAAAGCTCTTGTTGGCTTTTATCTTTGCAGTGTTCATAAATACCACACAATGGCAGTGTGGACTTGCAAAAGAAAGAAATGTACCATTATTATTAAACCAACCTAAGTGTAGATCCAAAGTTGAAAACGTCTAGCCACTACTTTCAAACAAGACAGAAAGATTTCCATGTGCAAACTGTTATTTGTATCACACTCAAGCAGCAACATGAACATCTTCCCAATTATATGTATTAATAAATACTTTTGCTCTCACAAAGTCCAGCTACACAATTGAAAACATCTGGTAAAAATATAGTTCACAAAAGTGCCAGGTGAGAAAGCTGTTACCTGCTCCATCTTCAACTGCACAACAAATAATGGTATTTTGCACTTTCCTTCTCAACTCTATCTACCATCGTCATTGTACACATTGAGGGAATGCTCCCACACAATGTATCCTTTCAGTCTCGCCAAGAGACCTTCAGGATCCGCTGCCTTTAAAAAAAGGCCCTAGAACAAGAGAGACAGTGCTGGGCATCACTTTTCCTATGCAGCCTTAAACTGCATGAGTCACACTGATGTTATGCTTTTTTATTTCAGTTGCATGCACTTTACCTTTTTGGTGTCTCACTGAGCCCAGCTCCATATTTTTATTTTGGAAACATAAGAGGAGAAAGTTGCTGGGTTTTGCATTCACTTCAAAGGATATCAACACCATGCAAACTGAAGATATGAGCTTTTTTTTCAAACTAAATGTACTATCACATTCTTTCTTTCAAACATGTAGAGCTCCTGAACCTAAACTAACTGTATCAAGTATAAATACTGGTCACAAAAGGTGCCCACTCAGCAAGCAGTTGCTGTCTCCCCATTTAACTCACATCCTATGAAAAGCAAAAACACAACACACCCCCTGGAGCACTTTCCTGCTCAGTTGCAGGTACCATCACATTCTTTCACTCTTGCAGAGGCCAGCTTCAAAACTTTCTATGTCTAGCAATTGTTTTCATGCCAAAGGTCCTAGAACAAAAAGTAAGTGCTGACCTTCACTTTGCCCTTGCATCTTCTAAAATGCATCATACACAGGTCTGTGTGCTCAGCTTTATGTACCCTCATGCACTTTCAATCTCACAGAGTCCAGTTACAAACCTAAGAACATTCAGCAGCTGGTCCAAAGAAAAGGTTCTAGGAGAAAGAGGCAGTGCTGGAATTCACTTTTCTTTTGCAGCCTATAAACTGCACAGCCTACAATGAGATGATTCATCTTCCTTCTCAGCTATGTAGGATCACATTCTTTCAGTCTCGAAGAGCCAGGATCCATAACTGAACCCCTACACTAAATGCTTCCACACTAATGGTGCCCAGACAGAAAAGCTCTTGGCTTTTACCGGGGCACTGACAAAGCTCATAAAGCCACCACACAATGGAGGTGTGGACTTGCAAAAGAATTAAATGTACCTCGCCTATCTCTAAAGCACCCAAAGTGCAGATCCAAGTTGAAAACATCACTGGTCTCAAACTGTCAGGACAGAAAGATTTTGCTGATCTTCCCCTTCCAAGTAAAAACTCCTTTTTGCACGACACTCAAATGGCAACACAAACTCCTTTGCGCTAATAAATGTTTTCACTCTCACAGAGTCCAGCTACAAACTTGAAAACATCTGGCAAAAATATAGCTCACTAAAGTGCCAGCTGAAAAAGCTATTACTGCCTACAACTTCAACTGCACCCATCAAACTGCACCACACACTGGTATCTGCACTTTCCTTCTCAGCTTTATGTCCCATCATAATCCTTCAGTCTCACAGAGTCAGGATCCAAACTGAACCCTACCACTGACTGTTCAGACACTGAAATATCCCCCCGCATCCCCCCGGGGCTCTTTGGCTAGCTCAGTTCCTTGAGAGGCTTTGGAGGAATATCTCAGGGACAAGACAAAAGATTCCAAAAGAGGCTCTTCCCCCGGGATTAGTCCAAGGTGTTTATTCTTGAAGGTTTCCAGGGAGGAAAGAGAACGAACAAGGAAGAACAGGGCCTTATCTAGTCTCCTGCTCAGGAAAAGATAGCTGGACCTCAGCCAATTAGGTCAAGAAAGGAAGGAAGGGTCAAACTACATGGTTACAGGCTTCAGGGGTCCTGGGGAAAAAACATTCCTCAGAGAAATACAAGACACTAAAGGTACCAGGACAAAAAGCTCAACAGCTTGGCTTGTACATTCTCACTGTAATAGCTCAACAGCTCTAGCAGATAGAACTGTATACTAGGAAAAGCAATTAAATTCATCAAGACCACACAATGTGTGGATCCAAAAGTGGTTTATTTGCCAAAGAGAGGAGATATGTGTAGCCCTGGTTTAGTGCCTGAGATGTTTTGGTTTTCTGAAATTCTTTTCCCAGGGAATTTTCTGTAAACAAGAGAAATGTTTTTGTAACTGTACTATGTTTTTCATTCCTTTTCATAGCAGGGACTTCTTCTTGATGTCCCTCTGGTCTGACCAATGTGATTGAAGAGGTTTGTCTTTTTGTCACCAATCAAATTGGTCTGTGTAAAATAGTATATAAGGGAGATACATCCCAAAAATAAAGGAGTCATTTTCAGCCTTCTGAAATTCGGAGTCTGTGTCATTGTGGTGTAAAACAGTGCCAGATATGAGCCCATCTAAAAAGAAATGGGATCCCCTCCTCCACAATAGAAAACATCTGGGAATTGATCCCATACAAAGGTATCAGAACACTTATTGGACATTACCTCTCCTGGGCACTATATCAGCTGCACACCAAGAGTGAACATAGCTGCTTACATTGCCCAAAATAAATTTAGTGCCAAAAATTTCAGAAAACCACCTCTAAAAAGTGGAAATAACATGCCAAATTGAATCTTTTAGGAGACCACCTTCAAAATATGTATACCAACTCCATAATTGTACAAGTCCAGGGAATGCTTCCACACCCAATATGCCAGGACAGAAAGATCCTGCCAACCTTTACTTCCACTAGGCATCTTATATTCACATGAAACACTGGGGCTACGTGCTTTCCTTGGTTTAGTTGAGGCGTTAGGGCATGGGTTGGACTCGATGATCTTAAAGGTCTCTTCCAAACTTGTGGTTCTGTGATTCTGTGTAACAATAGAGATGTGGGCTAAATGGAGAGACTTGCCGAATTTGCTGAGGTAAGGGTTGCTAGAAACAAACAGGAGTAAATATAAATGCTCTCGTATGTGAACACCTCCAACAACAATTATCCACTCCCTCCCAAGTTTAGCAGGTTGAGTTCCCACATTATAATGTTTACAGTAGCTGCCCAGTGCACACCCAACACCTCAGGCTACAAGCTGGGTGAGATATGGAAAAAGAGGCAAACCCTGAAAGGGTTTCTTTTTCTTCACACAAAAGGCACAGCTGTGATAACTCCCTCTGGGGAAGCACCAGAACCGTCATATCCAGCCTTTAGGGGTGTAGTGGTTTTGGTTTGCCCATCTGAGTTTCCTGGCCAATGCACCAACTGTCTCTGCTAATGCACGCTAATGGACTCAATGGCACTAACAGAATAGGCAATTGAAACTACTTAGGCCATCAAAGACTCCCAATATATCCCATGACTCACAGTGTTACATCATCCATTGTTAAATTCCCTGCCCTGGGGGAGGTACTGAGCATTCCCCACCTGAACCTGAGCTTATGTAATCTTTGGGTTTGGATACTTCTGGCACCACTCGATGGATCCATAGGAAGACCAGAGTTTCAACAGGACTGTGATCACTGCTTTCGAAAAGACTTTGACAGGACTGCAACCATCACCCTGAACAACAGGGTGCCAGGTTATACTCTGCCTTTGTGTGTTAAAACCAGTTTTCTCTGTTTCATTGTATTTATGGTAATCTCTTTAATAAACTGTACTCCAACTTGTAATTTCTCTTGAGGTAGTTGAGTGGGGTTAATTTCTCCTGCTGGTTTACTTTTAAACCAACACTGTATGAAAGGCAATGCAAAGCAAAGCAAGACACAGGTAGGGAAGACAAGAAAAGTGAGGAACAGTGTCCCTGTCTGAGACAAATTTGGGATGAAACTTCCTGAAGGGGCCTCCTTTAAAAAGCATATTTTAGCAGCCCTTCTTCAAACTGGTTCAGGAGAAAATCTCCTTGGAGAAAATGGAAAAAACCTGTTTATTTAACAAGAAAAGTATTCACAGGCATGAAAAGATGAATATTAAACAATAAAACCTCTAGTTGTTCTGAAGCGCTGGCAAATTCAGAGAGTCTTTCTGTGGTTGAGACTCCTCTGTGGGTGTGGCTCAGTCTCGCTCAGTCTCTCCGGGACTCAGGCCGCAGTGCAGCTTTGGGGGCCCCCAGGAGATTGTCCTGGTGTTCCAGACCAGAGAAAAACTAAACAGTTACAGAAAAAAAGCCACCATCTCAGGAAAGCTTTCTTAACTCACAGATGAGAAACTAGTTTTAAAAAAGCAAAGGAAAGCTGTCCTCCCTCTATCTGTGCTGCAGACAGTACACTGAGAGAAAGGAATCCTGGGGTGATATGCAGAAGACTTTAGAACTCAAAGACAAAGTGAGTTTTAAAGTAGGTATGTAATTTATTTAGCAGCCAGGCGCAAGGGGGCTATCTCCTCCAAAAGCATGCGCACCCACTTGCCCACTCGCGTTTTCTTTTATCTTCTAGAATGTTACATATGCATCAAGTTTTGCAATACACCTATACATATTCATTCCCTGGCTCCACCCCTCCCCGCTTCGTATGCTAATCATCTTATCAGTCCTTTGCGCCTGAGCAGTTGTCTCTGGTGGTCATCTCGGGGGTCTCGGGGGTCAACAGAGGATGAAGCAAAATGGTCTTCATCAGAGTTGAACTTCTCACCCCGTTCCCTTACGCATGTTTACTGATCCTTTGGCCACAGTCCAAGCCATGAGGCCAGTTTCATCTGGTTCCGGGGGCCCCAGGAGCCTCATTATCTCAGCATCCTTGGTAGTTTTGCATACTTGTGTCCTATTCTGGTAATCATCCTTCCCCTTATCAGACATCCTTGCATTCCTTCTTGCTGTTCTTGTACATAGTCCTGTCCTTTTCCTTCTCAAGTAACTAATACAGTAAAAGACACAGCAAATATTAAGCAATACACATCATCTAAATGCCTATTCTTAATCAATACTTTCTAATTTCTGTGATTAATATCCTCTAGTTTCTAACCCCATGTTTCAGGGGGAGGAAGTGAAACTTCTGTACACACAAACTTCACCCCTAAAAAACATTCCATCGCTTCTCTCCCACTCCCCCCTTCCCTTCACTCTTAAAAGCACAAAACTTATATCTGGATGAAAAAGACAGATGGTGGGGATACCAGACTGTAAGAGCCTGAACAAGAGATATGGGACTCCAGGTGGCTCTTTAAAAGTGCTCTTTATTTCATAGATTGAAGTCACAGCAGTCATGGGTCGTGGGTAACAGAGCCAAGCCTATAGCTGTCAGCATCAGCTTATAGGTGAAACCTGAAGCCGCTTTAGCTCTGGTTACAATGCATTATATAGTTTTCTTTACTGAGCATCTTAATACATAATAACCAATCAGTACCATACACAATACCTTTACATTTACTTATAGCCTATCACAACTATCATTACCATATTATGTAACAGTTTAAGCTTAAAGTTGTTTTTCAGTTTTCTTGCAGTGAAATATTCTTAGGCCTTTTTTCTACTTTGTAAGAACATGTTTTTGCTTGCTTATGGTATCTTCTGCTTTTCTTGAGACCTCTTTCTGCTTGCTAAAAACATCTTTGTTTGTGGTCAGCATATCCTTTGCTCTAGCCATAAAACCTCTTTCCAACTCAACTTAACCTTTGCTTTCTTAGTTGTCCATAACAACTGACTCAGCAATCCTTAATTTAGACATCTTTTATTCTTCTATATCAAAACTTGCTTCTATCTCTATTCCGCTTTCAGGTTCCACATTCAGAGAGCCTTCTGCTAAACATTCATATCTGTAAAACTTTCCTGTAAACTTTCATCATTTCCAACACCCGACCATACAGTCACCCCAGGACAAACAGAAATGGCAAAGAAATGCAAGATTGGCTAGAAACAGCAAGGCAAGGCAAGCAAGGCAAGGCAATGGTAAGCAAGAGAAGGCCCAGAAGTTGCAAGCAAGGCAGGGCAGGGCAAGGCACATCAAAGGTGAGGCAGCAAAGGCAAGGCAAGGACAGGGAAGAAAGGGGTAGGAGGGTCAAGGTGCTGGATGAGACAAGGGAATGCAAGTCAAAGTAGAGGCTTGCAAGGCAAGGGCAGGCCAGGAAAAAAGGGGTAGAGAAGTCAAGGGGAGAAAAGGGTGACCAAGGTAAAACAAGGCAATGGAGTGATAGGAAGGGCAAGGGTAGGACACAGGTCAGTAAGGCAATGCAAGGTTGGAGCATGCACAGCAAGGAAAGGCAAGGGATGGTCTGGAAAAGCAAAGAAATGCAAGGCTGGGTAGGAAAGGCAAGGCAAGGGAGGGGTTGACAAGGCAAAGAGTATCATAGGAGAAGCAGGCAAGGCAAGGCCAGAAAAAAATGGGTATGGAGGTGTCGTGGTTTGACACTGGTGAAATGCGAGGCACCCATGAAAGTCACCCACTTGCCCTCCCCTGCCACAGCTGGGCAGAGGAGAGAAAAATTTAATGAAGGCTTCATGACTTGAGATAAGGACCAGGAGAAAACACTCCAAGGGCAAAACAGGCTCAACTTAGAGGTGCAAAGTAAATTTATTACTAACAAAATCAGAGGAGGATAATGAGAAGTGAAATAAGCCCTTAAAAACACCTTTTTTCCTCCCAACCCCTCCCTCCTTCCCACGGACAATGCAGGGGGCAGGGCATGGGGGGGGGGATGTTTGGGCAGTTCATCACCTGAGGTTTCTCCCACTGCTCAAGGAAAGAAGTCCTTCCCCTGCTACACCATGGAGTCCCTCCCACGGGAGACAGTTCTCTGTGAATTTCTCCAGCATGGGTCCAAATCTCACAAGCAGCAGTCCTGCCAAAACTGCTGTGGCATGAGTCACTCTTCCATGGGGTGCAGTCCTCCAAAGACAGGCTGCTCCAGCCTGGAAGCAAGGGCCCTCTCCCTCCACTGGGTCTCCCACTGGATCACAGTGTCCTCCAGGCATCTGCTTGCTCTGGTGTGAGCACCTCCCCCATGGGCTGCCAGGGGATCTCTGAATCCCCCGTGGATCCCCATGGGCTGCAGGGGGACAGACTGCTTCACCATGGTCATCACCATGGCCTGCAGAGGAATCTTGGCTCCAGCTCCTGGATCACCTCTTCCCCCTCTTTCTTCACTGACCTTGGTGTCTCCATGTCATTTCCCTCACATGTTCTCACCTCCTCCTCTTCTCTGCCCAGAAGAAAAAACTGTGTCCCCCTTTGTTTTGATTTTCTTCTTAAATATATTATCACAGAGGGGTTACCAACCTACCTCATTGGCCCAGCCTTGGCCAGCAGCATGTCCATCTTCAAAGCCATGAGGTATTGGCTCTGCTGGACACAGTGGAAGCTTCTAGCAGCTTCTCACAGAAGGCATCTCTGTGGCCCCCTCTTGCGTTTTATCTTCTTTTTTGCCAGTCGGGATTAAATGCTCAAGATATTTTTTCTTTGGACTCAGATGTTTATTAATTCTTATCTATATTACAGTCTCACTGTCATGGGGTGATTTTTTGATGCTTTTATCCCCAATTGTCTGTTCTGTTTGTGCTGTATATTGAGTTCTGTACCTTTAAGACTGGGTCTGAGAGCGAAGCAGGGAGGAGAAGTGCTGAGTTTGTTTTGAGAAAACAGCCTGACTCCTACACATTCCTTCTCCAGATGGTGTTTGTCTGCAGAACTGACAACAGCAGGACAGAGATCTCCTGTGCTTTTAGTTTAGCTAGCTGAGGCAGAGAACACTCTGGACTGTTTTTTTCCCTTTTTCTTGTGACTGTTTAAACCTGTCCTGGACTGAAAAACCCAGAGAGACACCCAGATCTCACACCTGCACCCCCCGGGGCCCAGGACGGCATTTTCCAGTGCCAGAGGAACTGATAAGAGACTGAGTGAGCTGAGCTACCCACGGCAGGGACTTTCTGAATTTACCATCTCACTTCAGAGCATTGAGAGGTTTTATTGTTTCATATTATTCATTCTTTATGCTTGTGGGCACTTTGTTAAATAAATAGTTTTTTCCACTTTTCTCCGAGGAAGTTCTTTTCCCGGACTGGTTGGTGGAGGGGCTGTTTCGGTTTGCTTCCCAGAGGGACCCCATTCAGGGCTTTTCTCACAAATTTGCCCTAAACCAGGAAAAATACATTTATCAGCTACCAACTGCATGGCATGAGAAAGTGGAAAAAACGTATGCTGATTGCATTTTGGTTGTACTTTGTGTGTACTTTGTGTGGGAATAAAGCAGTCAGTAGCCATGTTGCTGCTTGAATTCATAATGTGTAGCAGAATTTCTTAGAGAACGAGGGCATGACCTATATTTGGAGTGAAGTTTGAACTACCCTAGCCTGGGCCTCACTCTGAGGTCTGTGAAGCCTGTGACGCAGTTAGAAATTAGCCTGTGAAACTTGTGGCACAGTTGAAATTAGATGTTAAGGTGTTAACGAGAGACTGTGGGTTTTCTAGAGGTTAATAAGTACAGTTATTAGTGTAAACACTTTAGCCACCTTAAGGACGAGTTAAACAATGTTTGTTTGCATTTTTCCCAGTGCTGTATGCAAATGAGAATGTAACTGCAATTGTAAACTATACAGAAGTGTATATAACCTGCCATTTTAGACCAAATAAACAGAGAATGTAGCATTAACCACATTGGTTGGATCTGCATTTGCTCTCATCCAACTTCCCATTATTTTAAAGGGATTCCCTCGCTTTGTCTAGCGCCTGAACAGGGACCCTCGCTTGGATGCAGTTTCGCTTGGATGCAGTTTCGTTTCAATACGTTTTTTTTTTTCTTTTTGCTCAAATGCTGGATTTGATTTTTTTTCACTTGAATGTGGTCGCTTCGATGCGATTTTGATGTTCATTTAAATACAGGAAGACTTCGCTTGGCCCAGACTCACAAACCGAACTGGGGCTGAGATTCCAGAGCTGGGAAGTTGGAGCGCGGCAGTCGCCTGTCTCAAACAAAGAGCAACAGTGCCACGCCTTGGGAGAAGGTAAGCCACAGTGGGAAACAAAGGCTGAGAAAGGAATCATGGATGCTGAACTAAAAGCAGCGACGCAACTTCTTTTGAACATTATCTCTAAGAGAGGTGAAAAACTGAGAGAAAGTGACCTAGAACAGTTAGCCCTGTGGGCCAAGAAGAAAGGAAAGTTAAATAAGCCATCTTTGGTGTTTAGCGCCACAGAGTGGCGTGAAATAGGGGATCTTTTATGGGATTGTGCAATCGAAGGTGGAAAGGACGGGAGACTTGCTCAGGAGCTCAGCGAGGTGTGGAAAAAGGTTTTAAATACCTTGCAAACTGTCTCCGCTGAGAAAAAGGCTGCTGAGGCCACCATTCAGGCTCTTGAAGGGGCGGGGGAAGAAAGAAAAGAAATTCAGAAACCTTCCAAAGTCGCAAAATTCTTTGGCATTTATAATACTCGCCCCATGAAAGGCGCAATGGCCCAGGTCAGTCCAACCTTGCAGGATGTACTAGATCACATGACTCAGGCGGAGGAAGTTTCCCCGCCAGTGCCAAGACTGACTGAGAGCAAACAGGAAGTGGCTCAGCTGCTCCACTCTGGGGGCGTGGTGAAACACGAGGAGTCAGGCGGAGCTGAGGGCAGAGCAGGGCTGGCCCAAGAGACGAAGCAAGGGGACAGGAGTGAGGCAGTGCGGAGTGAGGCGGCGCGGGGAGAGGGGGCCGGGCCCCCCCTCTCTCCTGCATGGGGGGAGCCAGCCCCGCCATGCACAGCAACAGGGGTGGCAAAGGCTGCAGGGGCAGAGGCACCAGCACAGCCACACTGCACCACGGCAGCAGCAGAATGTCCCCTCCCTTCTGACTGGGAATCAGAAGCCTCAGAGATCGAGGGTCCCACCTCCAAGTCCCATGGCAAACAGCGGTCGCAGAGAAAAGTACAGCGTGCAAATGAGTTACAACAAATAATAACAAAACTTGCTGAACTGTCACACCGCCAAGATCAGTTGGAAAAACAAACATTGGCAATTCCTCAGCCTTGGGCCCAGGGGGAGCGCAACCCCCTCCCATCCTCACCAACAGTTCCTCCTGCCTCTTCCGTTTTTCTTTCAGCACAGCAGGTGTCACTGCCAGCAATTCCAAAAAACCCAATTGAGAGATGCTGGGCTGCAGTTGTTAAGGATGCTATTCTGGATGGAGATTGGCAGGCCGCCAGTTCTATAGCCTGCCCTGTTATTATTGGCAACGGCACTGCGTCTTGGGAGCCCCATGAGTGGAAGGTCCTCCAACAAGCCAAGCAGACTGTTTCCACATATGGAATTCGGTCTGAGGCAGCAAGAAATATTATTCATCTTCACTGCTGATGTCCTTTGCCCTGCTGATTCTGTGAGCATCACATCTCTGCTTCTGACACCTTCACAGTTTCTCATTTTTGAGAGAGAATGGAAGTGCTTGGTAGTTGAAGAAGCCAACAAACATCAAGTAGTAGGAGACCCTTTCTATGCAGTCCAGCCAGACATGCTCACAGGGCACGGACCATATGCTACAACAAATGTACAACTTACCTATCCTATAGAGATGCATCAGCTGTCCCAATCGCTGGCTCACAGAGCTTTGCTGCTGGTCCCAGATAAGAAGAAGCCAGCACCCTATTCTACAATAAAATAGGGCGCAACAGAACCATACGGTCAATTTATAGACAGATTGGCAGCTGCTTTAAAGGATGCAGCAGACGTGCCACCAGAGGTCCAAGAACACCTGTTCCATTCCCTGGCTTTTGAAAATGCTAATTCACGCACCAGAACCATCCTGGCCATGCTTCCTCAAGGCAGTCCAGTGGATGAGATGCTGATGAGGGCCACCCGAGCTGAACAAGACAACCAGACTGCAGCATTCACAGCAGCCATGCATGATGCCATGCAGAAACAAAGGCATATCATTGCAGCTGCCTTGTCAGGTGGCAGAATTAACGATGCAATAAAGGACTTTGCTTTTACAATTACCAAGCTTTTAGTCTTCAATGAGGATGTGAAGAAATATCGACAAATGGTGCCCCTTGTTTTAGAAGGAAGAGAAGCCGGTTGAGACTTTCCAGACAACTAGAGTAAAACAGAATCCTGGGAAAGAAGAAAGTTACTCTGAAAGTAAGGATGAAGCGAGACCCAAAGTACTGCTGAAATTAAGCAGAAACCAGCATGCAGGATGTCTGGAGCAGGCTTGTGAAGAAAACACCTACGGTTTTTCATAGGTGAGATCTGGAGAAATTTATAATTATGGGTAATAATATTTCTAAAGAGAAAAAACAGATATATCAGCATTTAAGATCTTTGCTAATATCTAGTGATAGTGAAGTCCTAAATAAGTATTTAAAAGAGCTCTTAAAATGTTGGAATGCTAGAAATTTAGATTTAAGATTTTAGTGTATAGTACTACATATGAGTCAAGATGGAGGATTTTGGGTGTTGTCTAAGTCCTTCTTCTTCAGCTTCTTCTTCCTTCTTCATGGATTTAGGTAGTTTTCTGTAATTGGGTGAAAAAGGTCTGCACTGCAGGCCTTGGGTGGTCATTATTGGGTCAAAAACATAAATAATATGGTGTCACCTTGTTATTGGGGGATTATAGTTTAAATAACCTTGGAAAGAGTTAGAAGCACTCCATTTTTACCTCGTTTTTCTAGCTTGCTGGTTAAGCTCACAATTCGTGAGTCTGTAAATACTGTAAATTGATAAGATAATAAACAACTAAGTCCGAACTCGACATCTGTGTTTCCATTGTATTATTCATCCTGACCTTGGCAGAGGAAAAAAGAAAACAAAATTGTCACATTATAATATGCTCAAAAATATTTTCCAGATACAGAACAGTCATCCTTTTTTACAATGTTATTTTGGGACTCTGTTGCATTAAAATTACTTGATGAATTTATACCTAGAGACAGGGGTCCTCCCTCTGGAGGCAGGGCTTTTAACACCGCAACTGCCCCTCTCTGGGGACCGTGGCTCTGTGATGCAGCCTGTGGGGCTTTCGGTGACCCCCCATTGGGGCTGCAGCTCCTCCTGGAGCAGGCTGGCCATGGAGTACAGCCAGGGCAACAGACTAACCCCATCAGTGCTCCAAGTCCCCTCCGGAGCAGCAGTGGCCAAAGCGGACACGACCAGGGCGGCCAGCAGACTGGCGGCTGCAGGGGCGGCCACTGCTGGGCCACTGGCTGCTGGGTTCTACCTTTTGGGCCCCCACGCCCTGCCCGCGGAGACTGTGGGAAGTTCTGGCACCTCTGTGCCCCCAAATGGTCCCTCACCTGGTCCCAGAGAACCCATGAGAGGCCCTCTCAATTAAGCAAGTGACTTATCCAGCCTTGTAGATGTCCCTCCGGCGCCAGAAGTAGGGTGCCCGATCTGGCCAGTTGCCCCCCCCACCAGAGAGGGTTTGAAAATGGCTTCCTGCATCTCTACAGCACATGTGCAGCACAGCCATCCATACAACAAAATGACTGCTCCCTGCAAAAACCTTCCGTACAGCAAAATGGCTGCTCCCGGTGTTTTTCTGTACAACAAGATGGCCACACCCTGATGCAATTTTGTAGCCACCAAGACTCACAGCCTCCAACTATAGTGCCATCTCTGGCCCCCGCACCCACTGCAGGGTTGAGTGGTCCCAGAACGCTGTCTGCGGAGCCGCCACAATTCCAATCGGCAGCGAATGCGAGTGGCTTAGAACTGCAGCCGATGGGGGTATCCATGGCCCCCCTGCTGCAGAGGCTGCTGGCCACACGGGCAGTACACAACCCCAGGGCTTGGCCGAAAAGGCTTCTAGCACCCTCACCATCTGCACAGCCATGCCTCGTGCAGTACCCCGGAATCAGAATAAGACAGTCACAACTGCCTGACATGACAATAAAGACAGGTCCCCCAGCCACTGCAGCTATACATACATCAGACCCCCCAAATTCAATTTTACATGATTCCTATCCTGAAAAGAGGAGGAGGAGAGGGGGACAGAACCGGGATGATAACTGTTGTATTGCTAAGGAACAATCAGTTCTATCAGATTCAGACTTGAACTGGGAAAGAGATCTACCTAAAGAAAAAGACACTGAGGGGCTCCTAGTTATGCCACTATATACAGAAATAAAGCAAGGAATATCAGAGCCATATACCACATTTGTAGACCGCCTAATATATGCAATAGAGAGATGTAATGTGTTTTAAGTTCTAAACCAGGCAGAAACACCAATTTATGAAGTGGTTTCACGTTCGTCAAATTCTGTTTGCAAAATTTAGTGTAGTGGTCTTAGTGTTTACTCTCTTTTTCTCTGGTGAAGTAGGATTAGGAGAGGCAAATCAGGCTCAAGCTTAAAGATAAAACAAATAGATTTATTAACACACACCAGAAGAAGAAAAAATGAAAATCAAAATGAAAACTTTCAAAGCACTCCTCCTCCCCACTAACAATTCACTTTCTCACATACAACATAAAAGAGACAAAACCTGTAATTTTCAGTCAGTTTTACCATTTAAAATAGTCTTTCATCAGTTCTTTGGGGAGAGGAGTCTCTCTTAGAGTCCTATGGAGACATCACCAGAAGAGGAATAGTCCTCTGGTGGCTTCCATGTGAGACATTAATTTTTAAGAATTAAAGACTTTAGTTAAACTAGATATTGCTGAGATAAGATTGACAAACTTCCCTCTACTAACAGTAGCCAGATTTAAGGAACTGATAAATAATGAAGCCTGTCTATGTATTCTGACTAATCAATAGACTCCAAGAATACAATACAATCATAAATCAAACAGTCCTGGAAAAACAGGATTCAGTTGTCACGTAACACTAAAAGGTTAAAAAGTCAAAGCGAGGAAGACTCATCTTGCTTCATCATTTTGAGACCCCACCCCATAAAAAGGACCACCGACCCATTTCAAAGAACAAACTACGCATGCTTAATAGCTTTTTGGCTAATTACCATACGAAGCGGGGAATGGGATGTACTAGAGTTATGAATATGCATTTGTGTTTTAGGTATTCAATACTCCTGTACATAAAAAGACCCTGTGATCATCTGTAAATTGCACCTGTGTGTATCTGGGAGCTATCCTGCAAGCTGCCTGGCGTGGTAATAAACATACACTTTGTAACTTTAATCTGTTAGAGAGTCTTTGTCCGTCATAGTTGGATATTGATATTAGATCAATATCCATATTTTTAATAAATCATTTGGCGACCGCGGCAGGACCTGCTCTCTCCGGCTGAGGGGCCATCGGGGTCTGGGACCCCTCAGGGCGCCCGCCCAGAATTTCCTGGGAAGAGGGCTCCTGTGGCCCTGCTGACACCCCCGGGGAAAGACCAGAGCCTGCTGGAACTACAGACAAAAGGTATGTTTAAAGAAATTTGAATTAAAAATCAGGTACCTTTGAATAGAGGCAGCTTATAAGTCATAAGAGGCCTGTCTGGGTTTTGGAAGCTCCGGGAGTATTGGTAAATGGATGTTTTTGTTCCAGGTAAAGCTGGTAACTTGTGGCTGCCTCCCAAGTAGGGGGGGCAGGGGTGGCAGCAGGCTGCCAGTGTTGTTGGTTTTAGGAGCAGTGATGGCTCCTGTACTGGTTTAGGGCAAATTTGGGAGGAAATCTCCGAATGGGGTTCCTCTGAAAAGCAAATCCAAACAGCCCCTCCCCCCAGCCGGTCCAGGGAAAGAACTCCCTCAGAGAAGAGTGGAAAAAACCCTATTTATTTAACAAACAAAATGCCCACAAGCATAAAGAATTAATAATAATAATAATAATATGAAACAATAAAACCTCTCGCTGCTCCGAAGAGAGATGGCAAAACTGAGAGTCCGTGCCAGGAGTCTGTTTATCAGTCCCAGTCGCTTCAGTGCTAGAAAATGCCGAGTCCCGGCCCGGTGGGCCACGGGTGCAAGATCCCGGTGCTCCTCTGGGTTTTTCAGTCCAGAGCAGATTTAAACAGTCCCAAAGAGAAAAAAAAAAAATAAAAAAAAAAAACAGTCCAGGAAAGCTTCTTTGCCTCAGCTAGCTAGACTAACAAAAGGAAAAAAAAAACCTCTCTCTGGCTGCCCTCCGTGCATCCGAACGAAGGAAAAAAAAAAAACACACAGTCCCAAGGATGAGAGCAGATTCAGAGGAGTGAGTTTGTTTCTCAAAACAAACTGCACGCTTCTTCTTTCCCTGCTCACTCTCAGAACCAGTCTTAAAGGTACAGAACACAGAACAGACAATGTGGGGATACAGGCATCATAGTCACCCTAAGACACTCCGATTTCAGCTTGTAGTTTAAAAGTGCACCTTGGTAATCCATACTCTGAGGGGCTAGCCCGAGTTTTGAGACACGAAGGGTCCCGTTTTGGGTGGTGATCCCTCGCGCCGGATGTGTGTGTGTATTGCAGACAGATCCGTATTTGTTTGGTGGTGATCTAGTAGGTTTGTGATTGTGTGTGCTAAAGTAGAAAAAGAATCATTTGTGTACCGTATGTGTTATGATGTGTGACAGTTTGTCTTGTAGGCGTTTTGGTTTGTGTAATTTTGGAGTGTATCACTAACCTCTGTAAGTGTTTTAAAAGTTTTGCAAGTTTAAAGTGGTAAGAGATTTTAAAACCCCTGCCGATCCGCGGAAGAATACCTCTGTCTGAGAAAGTGGAGGGGTTTAGGGGCTTATGCCGTGACTGAAGTGTGTCACGGAGAGCGTTGTGTGCAAGTTTGGACGGTGTAACTGATAGTGTGATTTTAATCAGTGGGTGGTTCAGTGGAAAAACATCCGTGGGTGAATAAGCTGTTTATTGTTTGTAAGTAAAACAAGCAAGGTAAAGGGGTTTGGTTTTTTTTCCTCTCCAAGATCTAGCCTGACATACCTCAGTGATCGAAGTGATTTGTTGCCCTGGTAACCGGAGAGGAATCAAGGCTTTGCAGCCTCAGGCCACGTCCCTTGTAAAACGCCGAAAGGTTTTTGGAGAGTAAAAAAAAAAAGAGAAATATTCTTATTTGTTTGTGAGAGTTGCAGTTGCCAGAATGTGCAATAATATCTCAAAGTGCTAGTAGCTTGCTCCTCAACTGCAGAGGAGCAGAAAGGCAGTGAGAGATCAAGGTCCCCCCCCGCTTTCCTGCGAAAAGATCTGTGCTGCGTCCTGGCCGAAATCCTTGGGATTTTGGCAAGACCGTGTTAAAACTTTTGGTCAAATGTGTTTAGGGTCCTAAGACACCCCCGAGTGTTTCCTTTGTGAGCCTAAAACTGTTGGTGTTTGGAGTCAAGTCCCTGAAGAAAAGGGAAACCCAGTTGGTGTGCAAAGAACGGGGTGCCCAGTGCCAGCAGAGGTAGCCAGGGATTTTAGTGTGCTGAAATAGCCGTGATTCACACAGCGATTCACATTCTGAGTGCAGCATAGAATCGTAAGATTTCTGCTGGAGATCGGCTGGTGCTTTGCAAAGTTCACATTTAATAATTTTAAATGAATTCTAATAGCAATATACCCAAGGCAAGGCATAACAGAAGACCTGGTTTAATGAGTGATTGATAACCAACAATTTGAGTAAAGCGCCTGCCTTATTGTGTGGAGTTTTTTTACTGTTTGTTTGGTTTGGTATTTTTTATAATAAAAAGGAGGGTTTTCTTTTTCTTTTCTTAACCATAAGTTCTTTCCTCTACAACTGATGCTTTGAGCCTTGTTTTGAAGAATGACATACTGCTAATTTTTTTCTTTTTAAAATTAACAAACTGTTTTTTTTCCTTTTGCTAGTTAAATTGCATGCTCAGGAATAGGAGGGACAAGAATTGGGAGGCTGGTTCAGAAGAGTTCCCCTGCCCAAGGATGGGATTTCAGCAATCTTAAAGAAACTAGTAAAAATTCATAAAGTTGAGTGTGGCCAGCATATTTTTGTACCAGAGGAATACCAAGTGGAACTTAAAAACTGGGATAAGATCAAAAAGCATTGGGAACAGAAAATTCTAAACATGGGGGCAAATGAGAGTAAAGAGATTCCCAGAGGAAGCCCTTTGGGGTTGTCCTGGGTTGCAGTATAAGATATGCACAAAGTATTCTATCACCATCTTCATGAACTGCTGAAACCAATTGCTGAAGCAGTGTTCTTCAGTAGAGAGGCTGACCGTGAAGGTTCGACACATGGACGCACATGTACCCAAGAGCCAGGCTAATGAGGAGCATCGCAACAATGAGCAGGTGGACAAAGCTGCCAAGGTGAAAATATCACAGGTGGATCTAGACTGGCAGCACAAAGCAGAATTGTTCCTAGCTCGTTGGGCCCATGATGCCTCTGGTCATCAGGGAAGAGATGCAACATACCGATGGGCCCGTGACCGAGGGGTGGACCTTACTATGGACAGCATCTCACAGATCATCCACAACTGTGAGACCTGCGCTGCAGTCAAACAGGCCAAGCGAGTGAAGCCTCTGTGGTATGGTGGACGATGGCTGAAGTACAGGTATGGGGAAGCCTGGCAAATTGACTACATCACCCTTCCCCAAACCCGCCAAGGAAAGCGCTACGTGCTGACCATGGTGGAAGCCACCACTGGATGGCTGGAAACCTACACCGTGCCCCATGCCACTGCCCGGAACACCATCTTGGGCCTTGAAAAACAAGTCCTGTGGAGACACGGCACCCCTGAGAGAATTGAGTCGGACAATGGGACCCATTTCAAGAACGGCCTTATAAACACCTGGGCTAGAGAGCATGGTATTGAATGGATATATCACATTCCTTATCACGCACCAGCTGCCGGGAAAGTTGAACGGTGCAATGGACTACTAAAGACTGCCCTGAAGGCACTTGGCGGAGGGACTTTCAAGAATTGAAAAATAAACTTAGCCAAAGCCACCTGGATGGTCAACACCCGAGGGTCTACCAATTGAGCTGGTCCTGCCCAGTCTGAACCCTTACACACAGTGGATGGAGACAAAGTCCCTGTGGTACACATGAAGGGCATTTTAGGAAAGACTGTTTGGATTAATCCCACCTCAGACAAAGGCAGACCCATCCGTGGCATTGTCTTTGCTCAAGGACCTGGTTACACTTGGTGGGTAATGCAGAAAGATGGGGAAACCCGTTGTGTACCACAGGGAGACCTAATTTTAAGTGAGAACAGTGTGTGAGGTTTCATTCTGTATGTATATATGTATATCTCTGTAAGAATGCATTGATTTGGGTATGATGTAGATGGTGATAGAATAAGGGGTGGATTATGTCCTGGGTTGCAGTATAAGATATGCACAAAGTATTCAATCACCATCTTCATGAACTGCTGAAGCCAATTGCTGAAGCAGTGTTCTTCCAGATTTTCCCCTCCCTCTTCTGTTAAGGTGTCTTCTGCTAATGGGTCTTCTGCTAATGGGTCTTCTGTTAATGGGTCTTCTGTTAATGGCCTGCTGCATGACTCATAGGTAACTCCCACTGGGAGTTATCTCTCTTTAATGGGCCATCAAGGACCCCCTGTATGACTCATTATGCCATTGTGAGATGCTCCGCCCAGGGGGAGCAGCCAAGCATTCTCACCTGGATATAATCTGGAATTTGGGACAATACAGGGGCCCTTACCCACTGGATTCCCAGAGGATCAGAGCTACCAGACCTTTCTACGGGATCACTGCTTCCATCATCCCACTCAGGTTGTATTCTGACTCTGTCAGTGGTCTTTTGTATTATTGCATCTATTTTATTTTATTTTATTTTATTTTATTTTATTCTTTTTTCTCTTCTTCCTATTAAATTGTATTTCTGACTTGAAGCCTCTCACTCGTTTTGCTTTCAAACAACTAGAGGGGTGCATTTTAATACACTGGAAAGAGCTGGTGGGCTATGATGGTACAGAAACCAAGAGGGAACTGGTTAAGTTACGTACACAGTGGTGGCCACTCTATAAACTTGATGAGAGAGTGAAGTGGCCAGCAAATGGTACACTGGACTATGAGACACTATTACAGTTAATGCTTTTCCTCCAGCGGGAACAAAGGTGGTCAGAGGTGACTTATGCAGATATGATTTTCAGCCTTCGAAATCACCCTGAGTGGCAAAGGGATTGTGGAATGAGGCCACCATCTGATCCTTTAGTATTGGCCCTTGAAAAAGATAATAAAGCTACTAAAGGGAAGCCCAAACAGTGTTGCAGCACCTGCTCGATAAATCAGAGGTGCACACACCCTGACAAGGTATTCCAAGTAGAGGCTTTGGAACAAGAGACAGAAGGCATACTTAAACCACCCCCAAAGAGACAGGAAAGGAGGAGGGTGGTGGGAAATGCAGATTCAGAACCACCATTAACCCCAACCTCCCCTGCTTTATCTCTAACTTCACCTTCCTTTAGGAGGACAGCAACTGAGGAACTATATCCACCACTGCCTAGCAGTGACAGTGAGTGGGATGAACCTGAACCTCCCCTATCAGCTCCCAAACTTTCCCCACAAGGGCCTATAGCATCAAGGACCCGAAAACAAACCACAGAGGTCATACAAGCACCTCTAAGACAAGCAATGACCTCTGATGGAGAAACAAAACTCATTAAGGTTCCCTTTTCCTCAATTGATTTAGAGATTTGAGAAAAGAGTGCTAAGGGCTATCGGAGTGATCCAATAGGGGTTGCTAAGAAAATGAAGTTTATAGTCAAGCAGCATTTACCTGACTGGGGAGACCTGCAATTGCTGCTTGATGCCTTAACAGAGACTGAAAAGCAATTAGTTTTGAAAGTGGCTAAGGATCTGGCCAAGGATGACTGTAGAACAACACAGGAAGATGTTAAAGATGTATTTCCCCTTCCAGACCAAGGCTGGGATCCTAATAATGATGAGGGGTTGGGATGATTAAAGAGATACCAGGAATTGATAGTGAAAGGGCTAGAAAGAGCAATCCCCAGAACCATAAATTGGTCAGCCCTATATGCTGTCAAACAAGGTCCCTCCCAAACACCTTCTGAATTTCTAGATTACCTGCGAGACAATGCGGTGACACACCACCCTGGATCCTGGATCTAATGAAGGGACACAGCAATTAATAAATTTATTTTTAGGACAGTCTACAGGAGACATCAGGCGGAAACTCCAGAAGATGCGGGGTCCAGACAGCCGGAATTTAGAAGCTTTACTGGATGAGGCCTGGAGAGATTTTAGTAACCGGGAAGCAGGATACAAACAAGGGATGAAGAAATTAGTAGCAGAAGTGAAAGACAGAGTAAAAGGAAAACATGGGCAAAGTGCACCGAAACAGGGAGCATCCCGACTGGGAAAAAAACAATGTGCATTCTGCAAGAAATGTGGTCACTAGAAAAACCAGTGCCCAGAATTAAGAAAGGGCGATGAACATAGAAAAGGTGGTCAAAAAGGGGAAAAGGCGGATGCTCATGTAAAAGAGGACTGAGGAGGACGGGAGGGGCCTCACCCTAGGGGACCCTCTGGTTATAGTCAAACTAGGGAACAGAGAAAAAAAGGTAGAATTCTTAATAGACACAGGGGCAACATTTTCAGTACTGAATAAGGCCCTAATACCTGTAACCAATGACTATGTTATGGTAAAAGGGGCGACTGGCCAATCTGAAAGAGCTTATTTTTGCAAACCATTGAAGTATAAATTGGAGAAACAATGGGGAATTCATCAAGTTTTATATATGCCTAATGCTCCATCTGCACTTTTGGGCAGGGATCTGCTAGAGCAGCTGGAGGCAAAAATAATATTTAAGAATGGGGAAATTATTTTGGAGGTAAAAGATCAACAATATGTAGAACTGTTAAGTTTAATGATGATAACCAAAGAAATTGAAGTTGCAAATGAAGAAGAGAATTTCAGGAAAATAATAGATCAGGTGTTTCCTGGAGTGTGGGCTTCTGACATACCAGGCAGGGCAAAGAATGCACTACCAGTACAGATCAAACTTAAGGAAGGAGGACAGCCAGCAAGGGTTAAACAATACCCCCTAAAGAAAGAAGATAGAGAAGGGATTAGTCCAATTATTGAAAACTTTTTGAATATAGGGCTACTAAGGGAGTGTCAGTCTGATTTCAACACTCCTGTCTTGCCAGTGAGGAAGCCTGACGGGTCATACAGACTAGTACAGGACTTAAAAGCTGTCAACAAAATAACTGAAGATCTGTACCCAGTAGTTGCCAATCCTGACACATTGCTAACTCGTTTAACACCTGAATTAACCTGGTTTACCGTTTTAGATTCGAAGGATGCCTTCTTTTGCCTCCCTCTCCATGAAGCCAGCCAGAAAATTTTTGCATTTGAGTGGGAAAACCCCAAAACTGGACGAAAAACTCAGCTCACATGGTGCGTTTTACCCCAAGGTTACAAAAACTCCCCTACCATATTTGGGGAGCAGCTTGCAAAGGATTTGGAGTCTTGGGAACCCCCACCAGGAGAGGGACAGCTGCTCCAGTACGTGGATGACCTCCTGATAGCCACACGGACCCAGGAGACATGTGTAGACTGGACGGTAAGCCTCCTAAACTTCTTGGGCCTGCTGGGGTATCGAGTGTCCCAAAAGAAAGCCCAGCTGGTGAGGCAAACAGTCATTTACCTGGGTTACGAAGTGAGTGCTGGACAAAGGACTTTAGGGCAGGACCGCAAAGAAGCAATATGCCAGACCCCAAAGCCTCAAACAGTGAAAGAACTTAAAACCTTTTTGAGTATGACAGGGTGGTGTAGACTGTGGATCTATAATTATGGATTGCTTGTTAAACCTCTATATGCCTTGATCATGGATGGAATCAGAGAACTTCAGTGGACAAAGGAAGCCACTCGAGCCTTCAACCAGCTAAAGAAGGCTCGAGTGTCAGCTCCAGCCCTAGGACTTCCAGACGTGAGTAAACCATTCTTCTTGTTCTCTCACGAAAAGCAAGGGATCGCCTTGGGAATATTAGCACAGAACCTAGGCCCATATTGGAGGGCAGTGGCCTATCTTTCCAAACAACTGGATACGGCTGCTAAAGGATGGCCAGGATGCCTCAGAGCTGTTGCAGCAGTAGCAGTGAATATCCAGGAAGCACGCAAATTCACCCTAGGCCAGAAGATGACTGTGCTAGTATCCCACACGGTGTCTGCAGTCCTTGAGGCAAAAGAAAAACACTGGCTTTCCCCACAGAGATTCCTGAAGTACCAGGCTATACTGATAGAACAAGATGATGTTGAGATTGTGGTAACTAATACTGTGAACCCAGCTTCCTTCCTCAGTGGGAGTATGGGAGAACCAGTGATCCACAACTGCCTGGAGACCATTGAAGCCACCTACTCCAGCCGCCCGGATCTGAGGGATACTCCGATTGAGGATGCTGAGACCTGGTTTACTGACGGAAGCAGCTACATTGTCAGTGGAAAGCGGTATGCTGGGTATGCAGTTACCACCAGCAGGGAGGTAATAGAGTCTAGACCATTACCCACCAACACCTCTGCACAGAAGGCTGAAATAATCGCTTTGATCTGAGCCTTAGAGCTGGCAAAAGGGAAAGAAATTAACATCTATACAGACTCAAGGTATGCATTTGGAGTAGTTCATGCACATGGAGCCATTTGGAAAGAGAGAGGACTGTTAAACTCACAAGGAAAAAGCATTAAACATTCACAAGAAATCCTGAAGCTGCTAGATGCCGTGCAGCTACCTGAGAGGATAGCAATCATGCACATCAAAGCACATCAAAAGGTGAGCTCTGAATTGGAAGAAGGGAATATGCTGGCGGACAGAGAGGCAAAAGACGCAGCCAAAGGTGAGGTACCGGATGAGACAGTTGAGGCAGCACTGATTCCAGATGGAAAAATTTCAATTGAAGGTAAGCCAGTATACAACAAGAAGGATAAGAAACTTATTAAAGCAGAGAAAGCAAATTATAATCAAGAAGGGTGGGCCGTGACAGAGGAAGGGAAGCTTATAGTACCCTCCTATTTGTTATGGTCATTAGTGCAAAGGGAACATGAGAAAACACATTGGGGAATAGATGCCCTGTATAGCTATTTGAGGGAAAGAATTTGGGCCAGGAAGTTACAAGGTACAGTGATACAGGTAACCCGTCAGTGTAGTCTTTGCCTCCGAACTAATCCCAAGAATACCCCAAAGCCTAAAATGGGACAAATTGGGAAAGGCTGTGGACCTGGGCAACAATGGCAGATTGATTTTACAGAACTGCCCAGGAAGGGAGGATATCGTTACCTATTGGTGTTAACTGATACCTTTTCAGGATGGCCAGAAGCGTTTCCTGCCAGAACAGCTAAGGCCCGAGAGGTAACCAAGGCACTGTTGCAAGAAATAATACCGAGGTTTGGAGTCCCAGCCACCATATCCGCAGATAGAGGGCCACACTTTATTTCAAAAATTGTACAGCAAATAAGTAAACACCTGGGAATAGACTGGGAATTGCATGCCCCATACCACCCTCAATCTAGTGGCCAAGTGGAAAAAATGAACCACTTGATTAAACAACAAATTGTGAAACTGGGGCAAGAAGTAAATTTGCCCTGGCCCCAAGCTCTCCCATTGGCATTATTGCGAATTAGGATGAAACCAAGGGCAAAAGAGAAACCAAGCCCTTTTGAAATATTGTATGGAAGGCCGTATGCAGTTCAAGAAGGGACAACGCCCATGCAAGTAGGGAAAGAAACCCTGCATAGGTATATGGTTGTCCTAAATAGACAACTTAGAGAAATTGAGAAATATGTGGCTGGAGCTCAAAACAGGGTATTAGATGGGCCAGTACATGATATACAACCTGGGAATTATGTATATGTTGTCTTTTGCAGAAAAGACCTTGGAACCACAGTGGGAAGGACCATTCCAGGTGCTTCTTACTACCTTCACTGCAATCAGGATCAAAGAACAGAAGGCCTGGATCCATCACTCCCGAGTGAAGAAAGCCCCAGAAGGAATCTGGAAGATCACACCAGGCAATAATGAACTGAAGCTGAAGCTCACTCGGAACCACGAATAGATGGACTAATAGTTATTATGGACATTATGTGGAAAGTTGTAATTATTGCAGTAATTACCTCAACCATAACAAGAGTCAACGCAATACCACGTAGGTCCAATGTGATAAACAGGTGTCAAAGAAGAGCTTATGATGCTTATTCTCGTAAGGCTTTAAATAAGATGCTAAGAGTCACGAATGCAAGCTTATGGGAAGGAAGAAATGTTTGGGGATGTAAGTATGCATTCGTACAGGACGGGTTCCACGAGGCTTACCACCCACCCATGAGACCCATCCGGATTAGTCCTGAATGCTGTGACAAATGCTTGAGTAAATGTCCTCAGTTTAGACTCAAAATAGAGGGGTGTGCAATAAGAGGGTATGACATTGACTTTAACATCACTCAAGTATGTACTGAGCTCCATAAGGACCAGACCAAGATTACTCCACCAGTGCCAAGGAAGGCTGTGATCACCCAGGTCCCAGCTATCCCAGAAGTAGAGGAACAAATAACTCCTGTGATTACCAAAATTGGGCCATATCCTATTAAAAAGACAGGAGTTCAGAAGCTGATAATTAACCCAAAGTGGTCTTTAAAACGAGTAGAAATGGGAGTACAGGCAAATGCTTCTCATGTTCGACCAGAATGTGCTCCATTTCTCAAGAACTCCTTTAAGGACTGGACCACTTGGCTCCAAAAAAGTATGCCTCCTAATTTTAGAAGCAAGAGAGATCTCACTGGGGTGCTAGGAACAGGATTGGGAGTACTAAATACCATAGATTCAGAAGTACTGATGAATAAATTAGCCTCGGTAGGGAATGATTTAGTCCAACTACAGCAACCTTTGCAATCCTCTCTACTCGCACTGGGTAACAATCATTGGAAATTGACCCAAATACTACCAGAATGGGAAAACACAGAAGAGCTAGATCATGAGGTAATAATTAATGCGCTGGGTGCAGCTAGTGAAAACATTTCGCTGGCTCTAGGGTGTACTCAGGCACAACTGTGGATGCAATCAGTGGCTGCCGCAGTTATCAGAGAAGGCGGAGAGGGAACATTCCCTGATGAAATTCGCAAACTGTTTGGGACAATGCCTCTGATATGGAGAAGGAGCTTCAGTCTTGGTGGGTGCTGGCCAATTTCACCTATAACCCTGTGACTAGTATAGTGGCAGCCTTTGTTTTAACTATACACAATGCCTCAGTGGACCTAATACATCCAATAGTCCCCTTAGGATTAAACCATGAGGGAACTGTATTGTACCCTTCTGAACACAGGATGTGGGCATGAGAAATTAAAGGAAAATGGCAAACCGTTAATCTAGAGCCATGTACTGTGAGGAGACAGCTAGGGTACATATGTGAAGGGACATTAGAAGGTGACAAAGACACTTGTTTGAATACGGACCAAAATATTTGTCACTTTGAAACACATCCAGGCAAACAGAAAACTTCACTGGTGTATACAGGACAAGGTTGTGTCTGTCTAAGGACAGCATGCCCCATCATAAGAACAGACAACCAAATTGTAAATGAGACCAAATTCAATTTGTGTGTTTGCAATTTTGTTAGAATTAAGGGATGTGATTTTTCCTATTGGGCACCTGTAATATCACATCAATATATAAAGGCTAACCTAACCACTGTGCAGAAGATACTGCCTGTGCCCATAGGAATGAATTTGACTTTAGTAGCTCAATTTATGAGACATCCCGAATTGAGAGAAAACTTAAAGGGAATTAGAGAAGAAGGGAAAAAGACATTAATTACAATACACCATGACACAGAGACCATCAAAGGAGTTTTTAAAAGGCTTGGGGAACATTTGTCTCATCGTTGGTAAGATGTGCTTTTTGGATGGTCTCTGACAGCAACCGGTATACTAAATGCCCTAGTCCACCCTATAGTTGTGTTGCTTATTTTTGCTTATTTTGGTTAGTATAAGTTTAGTTTTATCTGTTGTGATACTTGTTAGGAATTGGAGGATGCTACGACGAGTAGCAGCCTTAACTTCACTATCAAAGGTGTATGGCTTGGTCTTGAGAGACACTAGCTGTACGGCTTGGATAGATGAGGAAGACTATATATTGAGTAAAGGAATTTACTCACTTTAAAGAAGAAGTGGGGAATGAGACATTAATTTTTAAGAATTAAAGACTTTAGTTAAACTAGATATTGCTGAGGTAAGATAGATAAATGTCAGGAGCTCTGTTTCCTGGTGTATAAATACCACCTAGAGCCTTTGGAAACTTTAAAATTAGGGCCCCGGGGGAAGGCGTTTGTCCTAGGGTGATTATGATACCTGTATCCCCACATTGTCTGTTCTGTGTTCTGTACCTTTAAGACTGGTTCTGAGAGTGAGCAGGGAAAGAAGAAGCGCACAGTTTGTTTTGAAAAACAGTGCTCACTCCTCTGGATCCGCTCCCGTCCTTGGGACTGTGTGGTTGTTTTTTCTTCTTTGTCAGATGCACGGATGGCAGCCAGAGAGAGTTTTTTCTTCCCTTTGTTAGTCTAGCTAGCTGAGGCAAAGAAGCTTTCCTGGACTGTTTTTTTTTCCTTTTTTTCTTTGAGACTGTTTAAATCTGCTCTGGACTGAAAAACCCAGGGGAGCACCGGGATCTTACACCCATGGCCCACCGGGCCGGGACGCAGCATTTTCCAGCACCGAAGGGACTGATAAACAGACTCCTGGCACGGACTCTCAGTTTTGCCATCTGTCTTCAGAGCGGTGAGAGGTTTTATTGTTTCATATTATTATTAATGTTATTATTATTATTATTCATTCTTTATGCTTGTGGGCATTTTGTCTGTTCAATAAATAGGTTTTTTTCCACTCTTCTCGGAGGGAGTTCTTTCCCCGGACCTGCTGGGGGGAGGGGCTATTTGGATTTGCTTTTCAGAGGAACCCCACTCGGAAATTTCCTCCCAAATTTGCCCTAAACCAGGACATACATTAATATTGGTGCCCAACTGTGGGGCTCGAGAGAGTGGAAAATTTTCATCTACTATAACTTCCTTCTATGTTTTAATTGCATGAATTTATAATCACATCTATTACAATCCCCCACCTTTTTTTTATTAATCTATTAAATTCATGCTTATATTTAATTTTATTTTTCCCCTTTTCCACCACCAATAAACTTTATTCTAATACCAATTCTCATCGAATTCATCAGAAGTTTCTTGTATTTTTTCACAATACTTCTGGTATGCGATATTTTCCTCTTTTAATTTTTCCTCAAATTTTTCCAATGCTTCAGCAGCCCGACTTTTCTCCTCCAATTTCATGATCCTGGAAACCTGGCTAGCTTTTCCTCTAGCGAGTTCCGGGTCATTGGGCATAGCTGCTATCTGCATACCTTGAACGACTGAATGAATCAATCTTATTAAACATGGAATCAAACAGGGTAGAAACATCATTTTTGCCACAGAACATAGAATGAAAAATACAGCTTTCTTTTACCAGGCCCCTTGTCCAAACAGCTGATCTCACTATGAGGCCTGGAGAATAGAGTTCCATTTTTGAACTGGTACGTGGGCTACTTTTTTTATCTCGGCTGCCAATCTTTTGATAGTTTCTCCATAGTCATCAATTTCTATGCAACATTTTGATTCATTGAATTTCTCGGAGACCCCTCTTTCCTCAGCTAGCAAATAGTCCAAAGCCAATCTGTTTTGATATACAAAGGCTCTCATTTGGGAGTGCTGTTTGGCTAACAATTCCAGGGCCTCTGAAGTATGATTTGAGACAATTTCTACCACTGCCTGCAGTCTTATCAACCTTTCCTGCTCCATTTTTCTTTTCCTTGCCTCTGCTTCTTGCCTCTTCAGCTCCTGGGTCAGCATTTGTACCTTACTTTTTGGGTTAGTCCTTCCTCATTCTTTGAGAAACAAAAGGTTTCTGCAAACAGATTCTTTTTGTCATAATTTCTGAGGAGGTCTAGTACTATGGGTTCATTGCCTATAAAAGATTTTGCTTCATGATTCAGATTCTTTCCCATTTAATACATTTTCCTCCCATAGTACAGATTTCCAATTTACTTTTATCATAACACAGCTTATGGACTTGATAGTATGCCAAAAAAGTGGATTTCTTTTTCCCTCCTAGCTAGACTGTCTAGTTGCATTGGTCACACACCGAGATAGGTGGTATTTCCCTTATTTCACGTTTGTGCAAAAAGTGACTGGAGGAGTTTTTATCTGTGTTTTTGGACAGGCTTTCTCTAGGGTCTACCGTCGGGTTGTGACACACCACCCCCCTTTCCAATTCACAAACTTTGAATTGAGTGCCATTAAAAGAACAGTGTTCTTTTGGTTTTCCCTCTTGGCAGTCGAATTGAGCATGGTATTCTACGGTCTTTACAGTTGCTTGTCCTTTAAATGCCACCTTCAGGCACTGTTCACATTCAGTAAGGGGTTTTTGCCTCTGCAGGTTCCAGGGGTTCAACCCGTCTGCCTGGCATGTGACTTGGCTCAAGACTACTAGGATCATGATTCCCCACAGGAATACTTCTCTGCCTTGCCCTTCGCCCATGGGGGTGCCACCCACGGCGGGGTAAACCATCTTCTCAGCAGCAGGTGTATACTTCAGGGGCTCTAGTAGTCTGAGCTGCAAACCTCTGTTTGTAAACACCCCGCTTGGACAGTTTGACCGTATCTGACTGGCAAGGTACCTTTGTGGTCCTTCTGCACTCAATTTCCAGAACCTCTGCCCCGGCATCCAATTTCCCTTTTGTCCTCTTTCTGAGTATTAAATACTAGTTTGGGGAACCAAATTCTAGAATTTTGGTGCGGGTTGCAAATGCTAGCAGGCTAATTGTCTCTCTTTGTTCCTCCTCAAAACACTTAGTGCACAGACCCTTTGGTCGATTTCCTCCCCAACAGTGAGTCACCCAAATATGTTTACAGTAAAACACACTTAAAATGTACAAAGGGAAAGCATTCACATTTTGGTTTAGGACAACTTATCTGATCCCCTTCAGTCATTTATGGTGCTGCTGCCACCTGATCTTCAAGTTTTTGGGAGATGAAGACACCCTCCACTCCAAAGCAGTGTCTGGAGGCTTGACTTTCTTTACTTGTGACACATGGGTCTAGACTTTTTCTGCAGTTTTGATGGCTGTATCTGTGGTGAGAAGAACAACAAAGGGACCTTCCCAAGAGGGACCTCCCTCCAGGTTTTGATTAACACCTTATGCCCAGGTTGTGGCTTGTGGATGGCGAATCTCAAGGAGGCGCTCTAAGGAGTCAGTCCTCTTTTCCGTAGTTCCTGTCAATTTTTGCTAATAGTTATTAGATACAGTTGAATTTGATTATCTTCTATTTGTGGATGTCCGACGGGCATTCCATGATAGCAAGGCATTCTGTACAACATTTCGAATGCTGTCAGTCTGGTTTCTGAGTGAGGCATGGTTCTAATGTTCAGACACTGTACCCAAGACATCTTTGTTTCTAACATTAATTTTGCTAGCTGTGCCTTCAGAGCTTGGTTCATTCTTTTTACCTGTCCCGAGCTCTGGGGGTGCCATGGGGTGTGATATTGCCATCGGATTGCTAAGGCCTCTGATATTTGTTTAATAATATTGGAGGTAAAATGTGTACCTTGATCTGAATCTATGTGATTCACTATTCCATATTGTGGAATAATTTCTTCTAGTAATACCTTTGACACTGTTTGAACCGTAGCCCTGGCTTGAGGGAAGGCTTCAACTCAGTGTGTTAATTTATTAACTATTACTAGTTAAAATTTCTATCTTCCTACCTTTGGTAGATCAGTAAAAGTCCACCTGGATTCTCTCAAAGGGCTGGTAGGCGACAGGGCATCCTCCTAAAGCCGTTTGTTTTTGATCTGGCCTGATTCACTCGTTGGCATATCATACACCCCCGCACTTCTTGGTTTACCAATTCATATATTCCTCCAAAGCATTTCTTTTAAAGTTGTTTAGCTAGGGCCAGTGATTTTGCTGATACAGTCTTTTTAACACTTCTCGGGCATAATCCTTTTGCAATAATTCTCTCCCATCAGGTAATTTCCACCCTCTCTCCTCTAATCTCCCGCCTATTTTCTCAAAACCTTCTATTTCCCTTTTGGAAGGATTTTGGGGGAAATTCCTGGACTTCTCCCTCCCTCACTTCAAGGGTACCTTGGCCTCTCTATCTGCCAGGTTGTTACTTCTGGTCTGAAACTGCATACTTACTTGCTGTTCTTTTATTTGAACAATTGAGATTTCTTCTGGCTCCCTGACAGCCTATAAAATTTGCTTGAGTTTCCATTTATGATAGCATACCCCGATTTTCTCTTCCTTTTCACCACCCTTGATGATCCATCTACAAACCATTTTTCTCCATCTCCTCCAAAACTTTCTTTAAAACATGTACTATTTTTAATAAACAAGTACTTTAAACTACCTAGAGGAACATTCTAACATTTTCTCTTTGCAAGACATTTTTAATCTTGAGACTTTTTACTTACATTTACATCCTATTGGGTTCGATGCATGCTTTCCAAATATTAGAATATTTTTAAGAAAATCAAATCTTTGTTCTTTTTGGGATATAACTGTAAATTGAGACATTTCTTGGGTCCTAGCTAGCCTTCTTGTATCAAAAAGGATTATTTATTACAGGTATAAGAGCAGACTTTGTTTTATGGATTAATTTTTCAAAGGCAGGGAGGGGAAAATCGGGACCCTTAAGCTAAGTCTTTTAGAAACATGAGATGCAAAAAGGGGCTTGGGACTGCCTCTAGGGTGTGGACAGGGGTCTCCTGGCGAGAGCTAGGTGACCTGTGGGGCATCTGGCAGCTCTGCCAAGGACCCTGCATTTTGAGACAGACAGAATTCTTAGGTTTGCAAGGCAGCCACGGCGTCCCTCACGACAGAAATTAGCAAGGCTGGGTGGGCAAACCCAGCACGAATGCCGCTGGTAGAGCAGCCGGGACCAGGTGAGACAGAGCCCTGCCCGCGCTGGGGCTGGGGCAGGCCCGGGCAGAATGGGAGCACAAGGGAAGGGAGGGAGAGAGACAGAGAAGGGGGGGGTGGAAACTGCGCCGAGAAAGAGGAGAAAAGTAAAAAAAACCTCGAGGGGAAAACCTTGCACTGATGCCGCAGGCAGAGCAACCAAGATTAGGCGAGATAGAACTCCTAGCTGCGCTAGGGTTGGAACAGGGACCGAGCTGAGAGAGAAAAGGGTTGCTGCAGCAAGATACAGGTGGGAGCCTCGGGAGTCCGCACTACAGCAGGAAAAGGAGGGGGGTGGGTTAGACGCTAGGACAGGCACTGGTGAGGCCGCTGACAGTAACCATGGGGGTGGCTGTGCCTTGCTTCTTTCTCCTCTCTTTTTAACTCATTTTTTTTTTTTAAATTTCTTTTTTTACTTGCTACGGTTTTATAGCACTAGTTGCACAAAAAAAAAAACCCTCTTTTTCTAAAAATACAAGTAAGGTCCACAACAAACACACACATTTTGCTCACACAAAGATAACAGAAACAGATTAACACTCCTTTGTTTTAACAAGATAACATATTCTTTAGTACTTCTTTTGAGGTTATAAATGTTATCAAGGGCTTTTTAGATGTTATGGACTTTCCTACTAAAAAGGCCCCCGACACCCTCAGTCCTTTTGAAACCCCCTTTGACTTTCCATCCCCTCACTGCAGTCCCCTTTGAAGTGTCCCCTTCTGCAATAGTAGCTCCCTCTGGGGTTGTGAGCTTCCATTGGGAGGGACGGACTGCCTCCTCTGCGTTGTTTTGTTGTGTCCTAGGAGTGTGGATGGGGAAGCCTGAGCTTGCACGGGTGGTGGCACAGGTACTAGGTATGGGCGAGGGAGCTTATCAAGTGGGTCCCACTCCTCCCTCCGAGCCTCCGTTCCCTTTTTAGTTTTTATTGTGAACAACCCAGTCTTAGGTTTTTCCCAGAATCTTGTATACTCTTTCTCCTCATGGTCCTGTGGTTTCTTACTACTCACATATTCACTTAAGGCTCTGCAGGTCCATTTTTTTTTTTTTTTTTTTAAGGTGCCAAACACAGGCCAAATCACATGACTGCTTATCTCTTTCCCTCCCAAACTTCCATGCAATAGTGTATCATTTTCTCCTTAGATTTTCCCTTTCTTTTTGGACATTCTTCCCAGTTTTCTAGCATCCACCCCAATGGGCTTTCCAGGGGAATCTCGAGTGCCTTACTCCCTTCCCCTAAAGTGTGCTTCTCCTGTTTTTCTTTGCGGGGTCTGCTCTTTCTCTGCCCCATACTTGCCTCTTAAGCTTTCTGTGAATGGTTCTAGTTACTGAAACCTAGGGGTTTTCCCTTAACCCCTTCCCCCAAGTGAGTTAGTGTCCTTTTCCACCGTACTACTTACCCATCCAGCGAGCTGAGCCGGGGGCCTTTTCGTCTGGTTATAGACTTCCTCTCTTGGATTTTCCGTGGGCTTATACCCAGCCCTAGCTAAAAAGGTTTATCAATTTCCCGAACTCCCAAGGAACGTTACCTTCCCTTTTTAGCTTCCTGTGATCGGTCCCCAAAACCTCCCCAGGTTTTGGCTTGACGAGCAAAATGAGTTTTATCCCGATGCGCTTCCCCGTCGGCCGGCCAAGTCCCTCGCGGTAGTTTGGAACCACGACCTTCAGGTCCACACTCGCGGCGTGATAAAATCACTTCTCACTCACTCGCCCAATCACCCCCACTCAACCAGCAATACTTACAGCTCCTTTTCTTGCGTGGGTTCTTCGTGCACGTAGAGTTTTATGAGTGGAAAATTTCCGCGGTTCCGAAGATCTCTCTGGGCCTTTCCTGTGTTCTACTTTCCTGGATCCTAAGGCCTTTCCCTTTATTATGTGGCTTCCCTAAATTTGGTCGGGATACAATCGGTACTACAGGGTCTCCGACTCTGTCGGGCCACTGAAAAATCAGTGGGTCGCCTCCTGCACAAAGGGGTTCCCCCAGCACTACTATTGAATCCGAGTCATGGCACCAATTTGTTATAAATGATCAACTAGCCAATCGGATAGAAAGAATAAATTTTATTTTTCCATTTTAAATCTATCTGGGACAGCCACAGGGAACAACATTCGAATGTTGGGTGAAACAGCCGACTGACAGCAGGGTTGCTATCTCGCACTGTTCCACGATTTGCTGGTAGTTGAGTCCGGGTTCTTATACTGTATTTTGTGCCTCCCGGCAGCAGAGGTATTGTGTTTTTCAAATTCAAACCCAGTCTTTCACTTGATGATGAACCCTGAACAGATTTCCCGGTGCTGGGCCGCGTCTGAAAGGATTTTCCGGGAATCTTCTTTTGGGATGATGATGTCGTCAAATTCAGGGTCCACCCTCGAAATGGGTATCGATGTGTTGATGGTGGGTTGATGGTGGGTTGATGGTGGGTTGATGGTCCGGGTGCCCAAGATCTGATTAGCTCAAGGAGCTACATCCAGACAAGCCACCCTCCTTTCTGGTGTAAATCGAGATGTTAGTTTGTATACAAAGCATGTCTTGGTATTTGGTGAACGCCTGTCCTAGTCCGGGAATCAAGGTTACTTTTTATACTCACAGGGTTATAGAAAATATACATTCTATCATCTACCATAACTTCCTTCTATGTTTTAATTGCACGAATTTATAATCACATCTATTACACTCTGTCATGCCTGAAAAGCTTGAAAAAATCATTCTTTACCCCTCCCCACAGGGGCTGGGTGAGATTGTTGAGGCTCTGGATGTAGCATCCTAGACCAGAACAAGAATACAAAGCTGGGGGTATATGTTCTGAATGATATTCACTGCCTCGGAGTTTATCAAGCAATGGACATAATAGACCAGTAACGCAATTTTAGTACCATATCCTGGTCTACACAGGAGCATTAAGACCAGCAGATAGTGCCCCAGGTGTGGAGAAATATAGAGAGATAGGTATAAGACACATGTAAGCATGCTGAGCATCACAGCGAACAGGTGCCTGCTTCAATACAAAATTGTAATTCTGACTTTCCTCAGTGCCTCTTGTGCCTCACGTTGGGCACCAAAAATGTAGTGGTTTGAAAGCAAAATGAGTGAGAGGCTTCAAGTCAGAAATACAATTTAATAGGAAGAAGAGAAAAAAAAAAGAATAAAATAAAATAAGATAGATGCAATAATACAAAAGACCACTGTCAGAGTTAGAATACAACCTGAGTGGATGACGGAAGCAGTGATCCTGTAGAAAGGTCTGGTAGCTCTGATCTTATGGGAATCCAGTGGGTAAAGTCTCCCGTATTGTCCCAAATCCCAGATTATATCCAGGTGAGAATGCTTGGCTCCTCCCCCTGGGTGGAGCATCTCACAATGGGATGATGAGTCATACAGGGGGTCCTTAATGGCCCATTAAAGAGAGATAACTCCTGGAGGGAGTTACCTATGAGTCATGCAGCAGGCTATTAACAGAAGACTCATTAACAAAAGACCCATTAGCAGAAGACCCATTAGCAGAAGACACCTTAACAGAAGAGGGAGGGGGAAATCTGGAAGAACACTGTTTCAGCAATTGGTTTCAACAGTTCATGAAGATGGTGATAGAATATTTTGTGCATATCTTATACTTGCAACCCAGGTCACTTCCCTACTCCTGGAATACAGATTACCCAGTATGTAGATTACTTTTTATTATCAGGAGAAGCAGAAGCTGAAGTTAGGGAGGCTGCTATAAAACTTTTGAATTTTCTTGGTGTCTTGGTTTGGGAAGACAGGTATCTGCCAGGGAAAGCTGGAGTTTCCCTTGGAATGGAGAATGTAAACCACCCCCCCCTTTTCCAATTATAAATTTGAAGTTCGAGGCTTTCAGGCAAAGATTTGGGTATAGGAATAGCAGTTCTTTACTAGTATGTATAACAAAGCAAACAAAAAACAAATACGACATTAATAACAAAACAGTACCAAGAACCTTGAGGGCTTTGCTTCACAAAAACCCAGGGCAGTTTGGTCTCGGTGCCCCTGCAGGATCCTCAGAGCAGCAGGATGGAACAGTGCAAAGTCCCAGGCTGGTCGCTGGAATGGCAGTGTTATAAATACATATTATAAAGTTGGCTTTTCGCAAGGTGTGTGGTATATGATTAATAGTGTTGTGGTAAGGACATAAGCTTTTATTTTTGCTATTAGTAAAGAAAATTAGGCATAGTGGTAGTAGTTGATATAGTATGCTTAAACTGTCTGTTTGGTCGGGATAACATCCAGTGAACATGTAAAGAAGACCCTGCTATTGATATACCAACTATCAGCATCTACCATCTGAAGAAAGTATGGACCAAGGCCCAAGCTGGAGGTGATAATGAAGACACAGCCAAGAAACATGCATGCTCTAAAAAGGCGGACCCAAGGAGGGACCATGCAAAACACTTCCTGGAATATGGGAACTCGTTTATGGAAAAAATATGAATATTCAACAGACTGATGCAATAGAAAGGGTATTTAAAGAATGTCTCTGATATAGCAGGGTGTGGACTTGGCTGAATGCCAAGTCACCCAGCCGGCCATACTTTGCTTTTTTTTAATCTCCTAATTGTCTTATTTTCTATTAAACCTATTTCTTAAAATTTACATAGAAAGTGAACCTCATTTTTCACAGCAGGATGTCCCTGGCAGGCAGGGGCAGGGTGTCCCGGCAGGGCAGGGGGGTGCAGGGTCACACTGTAGCAACAAGAGCAGTGCCGAAGAAGCCAAGATGGCGGGGCAGGGCTGGCCCAGCTCCAGCAGGGCAGGAGGAGGAGCTCAGAATTTCAAGGCACGTGAGCAGATGATGGCAAATTTCCCAGGACAGGACTTTCTGGTGACAGTGAACTCCTCCCGTAGCAAGCAGTAGCCTGGCCATCCTCTCTCTCCGAATGCCGAAAGCCGGAGAGACTAAGCTGCCTCCAGCTCCATCCTTTACTTGCCCCAAAACTCGCGTTATCTCTCCCTCCGAGCTTTCAGCCACCTCTTTGTTTTGGTCAAGCACCCTTTAGTACCTAGTACTTAGTCTCCTAGTAACTTATGGGGAAGAAAAATTCTTTAGAGTAAAAAAGGAACAAATATAACCTCCAACACTTGGGGAAAAAGGATTAACAGTATCAAAAGGGAAATTACAATTTGTGGAGTCATAGGTGAAGTATATTGGTCACTTAATAAGTAAAAGTAGTCAAAAACTAAATCTTGAGAGGATTGTGGGAATTTTATCCCTCCCCCCCTTCTTCAAAGAAAGAAGTTAGAAAGATGCTTGGATTATTGAGGTATTGTCAGCTGTGGATTGAAGGATAAACTCAGGCATTGAAGTTTTTATATGAAAAGTTGACAGAAGAAGACAAGATAAAGTGGACCAGAGAAGATGGTAATAAATTAGAGGAACTAAAGTTTAAACTAGCCTCAGTACCAGCTTTGAGTTTACCCTCATTAGAAGAGCCCTTTTATCTGTATGTGAATGTGGAAGATGGAGTAGCTCATGAAGTTTTCGTCCAGGAACGGGGAGGAGTAAAGAGGTCAGTAGCCTATTTATCTAAATTGCTAGATCCAGTGAGCTGTGGCTGGCCAATATGTATTCAAGCCATCGTCGCCACTGCCATCCTAGTAGAGGAGAGCCACAAACTTACTTTTGTGTTAAATCAAAAAGCTGTAAAATGGTTAACAGATTCCAGGATGTTAAAATACGAAGCAATTCTGATAAACAGTGATGACTCTGGAGGTAGACAAAAGTCTGAACCCAGAACAATTTTTGTATGGAGAACCAAAGAGTGACTTAACACAGTTGTTTAGAAGTTATACAGTACCAAACTAAAGTTTGGGAAAATCTAGCAGAACAGGCCCTTCCAGAAGGGGAGAGAATATATGTTGATGATTCATCTAGATGCTTACAAGGAAAAAGGATGTCAGGATACGCTTTAGTCAATGGGAAAAATATGCAGACCATTGAAAAAGGGAAATTACCTTCAAATTGATCTGCTCAATCTTGTGAATTATATGCTCTAAAGAGAGCACTGGAATATTTAGCACATAAAAAAGGAACCATATATACTGATTCGAAATATGCCTTTGGAGTAGTACACACTTTTGGAAAAATTTGGGAAGAAAGGCAGTTACTAAATTCAAAAGGAAGAGGACTGATTCATGAGGGACTCATTCTAGAGGTTTTAGAAGCATTAAAATTGCCTGAAGAAATAGATGTAGCACGTGTTAAAGGACACCAAAAGGGAATGACTCCAGAAATAAGAGGGAATAATTTGGCAGATCAAGAGGCTAGAAATGCAGCAGAAAATGGGAGTGAAAAAGTTATGTTAATTTTGACTCCAAGCAAGGAAGAATTGGAAATTCCTAAATTTTAGGAAGCAGAAGAGAATCTTATTTTTGCTCCTGTTGTTTTCTCAGTACCCTTGATGAATTCTTGAGAGCTCTAACAACAAAACTGCAGGTGGTTTGATAATATTACTCACAACCAGTTTGGCTGGTGCATCAGAATGGCCTGTTATACAGATACATTGCTACAATTCCCCCTTCTTTTTCTTGCACCAGCCAAACTCTCCCCACTGCATTGTCCGCCAAGTGAGCCACCAACTCCACAATGCATGAAATAATACAAAGCAACAAAACAATGACTACTAGTAACAACAAAGCTCCCTTTGTAATATCCTCCAAACATCCAGTGATTTCCCACCCCTCAAACCGTTCATCCAAACCCCAGTCACCAACAGTCAACTTGTTTATGTTATCCTGTAGTTGCCCGAGTTTCCTGCGAATGGATGCCAAATGGTCAGAGAGGTTCATGCAACACATTCCTTAAAAAATTTTCACGCCTGTGCCCATGAGCCAATAGCAAAACTCTATAACAGCTCTATTTTGCAGTGTGTTGTGTCTGATACTATCTACATCAGTAAGCATCCGATCTAAAACAGCTGAAGTTATATTCAACTGCTCAGCTGTCCACCATCCCAACCCACCAAGTGTAGTCAAAGCTTGAGCAGCAACAACACCTGGAGTAAAGATCGATGCCACCATTCGTACTGGAGCGCCTTAAGACTTTATGTGATTGCCACAATCAGGTCCCAAGCCTGTGATCGCTCCTTTAGTTCTCCTGCCATGTCCTGCTCTCCAAATTGTCTGATCCAGCAACTTGCCCCCGCTAGGAGCAAACATAGCCAGTCTCCTCAAGCAACAGGGTCCACCAAATGCACCACTCGGGACCACGGGCCATGCCCCATCTCCACAGACCAAAAAGACACCTGGTGGAAACATTCTTACAGTTGCATTCTCACCAGCACTTCCAGGATAAGTCCAACCGCGGCAATACTCAGCCATGTTCTGATAACACGGAAAATTGGGATCAAGGATGACACTATTACCCTTGGGACGTGGGACTAGGACATTGCTCATATGTTCTGCTGTTAAAACAATTTGCACCTTATTAAGGCTATTACCAGTTATCTATTAAATACAGGACAAGATACATAAAAAAACAACTACAATCAACCAAACTTATTAAATCCAATCATATCACTAACACAGGGTCTTACAGCATGAGAAAAAATAAAAACAATGTCCAATATCTCTTGGGGAAATTGAGATAAATGACCATTATTTTAAAGTCCAGTTGAGACTCAGGAAAAGGTCCATTAGCTGAAAATGTTGATTCTTGACATCACTAAATGTCTTTTTGGGAACCTGGAACAGGAAATAGCCAAAGAAGGTTAGTAGGAACACTATACCATGATGATGACATAAGGCTTTTGTTGACAAGTTTCCTCTGTAAGTCTCCAGACACAGCCATCTTCTGGCAGTCCTACTTTTGCTCCTGTTCCGATTATGAAGGCTGGGTGGTGGTGAAGTTCACTTCTCACTGGATCTCACTTTTCTCAGAAGCAATTGATGTCTGATCAAATGAATAGATGACTACTTTTAATTTGTTAATGATAAAAACACATGCACCTCTTCTCCTTAAGTTAATGAATCAATTGGAAAAGGTATTCTGAAAAAATTTACTATATTGATAAAGTGGATTTTCCCTTAAAAGCCTGGGAACTCCTTTGGGAAACTTCATGCAGCTAGGTTACAGAGTGTTTTTTCACTTACTTGTTTTCCAATTGCATGTAGATTATAACCAAAAACTTGGTAGATCTGAACACACAGAGCCTCTGGCAGATGTGATCTGAGCTCAAAATTGAAATTTAGATTTGATAACTCTTTTTCCAAATTTCTAACATAACTATTACATTATTCAAAATTGTCTGTTGTCTAAAGCTCTGATGCACATCTTGCATTATTCAACCTTCTCAAGGCACTAAATTCTCCCTTATTCCCCCCTTTTTTTCTTTTGTTTTTGTTTTCGTTTTTTTGTGTTAAAAACACCATGCATGTCTCTTGCTAAGAACATGAAGGGAATAACAAACCAAAACTATATATGTAGTGAAAGAAGAAACTGACAGCAATCAGAAATAAGTCAGGTACAACCATTAGGAATATTTCAGATAATACACCTAATCATTAACACATTTGAAATTAGGTAATTAGCAATCTCTGAAATCCTGTACCATCATCCCAGAGTCTGCAGACAGCTGATAAACCACAAATCAAGGAAGATTTGGACAATCATTCTCCAGATAATGATTCTCCAAGCTCTTGTCAAAGATAGGTCCAGCTGTCATATCCATAGGGTCAAATTGCCAAGTCAAGGCAACTTGAATACTGTTTTAAGGCAGAAAACACCTGGGTCTGTTGGCAAATTTGCCATCCAGGGAGAACCAAGGCCGGGCCACTGTCTGAGCTCTAACTGGAAGAGAATTCCCTAGACATATTTCAAAACAAGGCTCCTAAGAATCTAAGGGTGAAAGACTAATTGAACCATCTAATAACCAGTCTCCTCCAAAATTCCCTCAGGATAGGGATGCCTTAAACACTGCAAACTGTCAGAGTGCTTCTGTAACAATAACTAAAGGTCGCAACATCATCAGTTCAAAGGAGGTTTTCGATGAAGCTCAGATATCGTTTCTTGGAACCCTGAAAAATACTTAAAAATCATGAGACAGCACTGGGTCAAACCACTGAGCTAGTGGAGAAACTAGCATAAACAGCTAGAGAACAATGTAACACATTTTAAAACAAAGTCCTTAACCATAGCAGTTATGAAATGCTTAAAGCAATTAAAGAAAAATAAATAAAATCTTGAAACAACACATGTTTTCTAAGAAGCCGGCTACAACACAATAATACTAACCTATGAATAATGCCTATTATTATATCAGTAAGTTCACACCATACAATTAATATTCAGACCTCACATTTGAGATAGAAACAGTCAAGTCACAGACTCTTGTCTAAAAATGTGAAAAGGTCCTGGTTTGTTCTTCTTTATAATTCAGCCATCCTAAACCTAACTATTCACTGACCTTTAACTGCAGTAGACTCCCACCGTAGGGTTCCTTTTGCAGACTCTGACTGCTGGTTATTTCTTACTAGAATATGGCTGTATTCTAGTAGGACTATGACAGTAGAATACGATAAGTATTCCCTTGCTGCCTCAGACAGTAGGCCTTCACCTAGCTCAACTATGACTGCAAAACTCCTACTGCAGGGTCCAACTACAGACCCAGACTGACCTCACAGCAGATTCCCCACAGCAGGAAGTGTCTCTCCCATTTGGTCAGTCGTCTAGTCTTCCCAAACTGTTCTTGCAATACCTTAAATTCCTTCTTCCTCAGGATCTTCCTCTGGCTAGCTATGCTATTCTTTTATCACACTCAAAACACAGCTGTGACTTATCAGGGGTGAAATCCACGGTTCTCCAGACCATGGCCTGCATCTCCTCGGACGCAATATATTTCCCGGCTCTTGGCCGTTCCCCACGGCTCAAGGCTGTGCTCTCCCATGATTCAAGATTGTTTCCACCTGTAACCTTTTCTCTTGAAAAATATATCAGTCGTAACTATCTGAAAAAGTTGAGATAAGATATTCCAAACATTCATATATTTATAACAGTAAAATGAAACAAAAGGGGAGGTAAAATTATGAGCTCTTTCACCAAATGAGTTGGAATCTGAACACCAGGATGGAAGCAAAAAGAGACTGCACTGACAAACCCAATCCAAAGCTGAAAAGACACACAGCATCCCACAGCAAGGATGGACAAAAACATTCCACGAAGAAAAGACCAGAGAGTCTCTCTACCACTCAGAATAAGGTCCCCAAAGGCTTCCACCTTCTGCCCAAGCTCAAAGACATCAAGAGGCCTAAAGAACCCCTAGAAAACACAGAAAAGCCCAAACTGCTCTGCCTCCGGCACAGCCTGTACGGCCCCAACCCATGGGTATCGGGATGCATAAAAAAGAAAAACACTGAACAACTGACTAGGAAAAGCCATACTAACTCAGACTGAATAACACTCAAACCTGGTATTGATGCCTTAAGTTTTAGTTTTCATGTTTGCAGATTCTGTGCTGCCTAGGGATGTAGTTCTGAGCCTCATATTAAGTGGCAGTAAGCTCTCTTCACAGAGTAGGTGGACAAAACAAATCCTTTTTCTGTGGAGAACCAAGGACACCTTTCAGGCCTAAAAGCATAAACAACGGTGGACTGAAGGGAAGAACAAGAAGGATGAGGCCTCACAATCTGAAGCTGTAGTTGGACAATTAAACCCCAATATGCAAATGGACCAAAACTTATAAAAGTGTGAGACCTCATGACCGGGATGCCATTTTTGTGACTATTCTTGATCCAGCCGGGGCACAGCCTTTGTCAGGCTCCTGTCCTGCCCAGGGTGAATCCTAGAGGCCTTTCAATAAATATCTACTTTATTCTTTAGCTCTGTCCAGTCTCTGTTTCAGGTCAGCCTTCCAAGGCATCAGTATCAAGGAATTTTGACAGCAATAAAGCTTAACAAGATGAACTCAATAGAACTCTGCCCTAAAATGGCTTCAAATTAATAAAATGTAGCTCAATTATTACTTCAGTAAACAGAAGGTACCCTGAAGAAAAGTCAAAGTCAACCATCATACTCAACCGTCATACTCATAATCAAAGTGTACCATCAATACAACTATAAATACAACAAGATGTAGCTTATTCTACTAATCTTAACACAAAAATAAAATGAAAAAGTGAATAATCCGTAAGTAGAATAACAGCATGATGGTATACTGGAGGGATAAAAGTCTCAACAAGCATAGAAAACTTATGAGTAAATCAGTTATGAGAAAAACCCATGGCAACTGCAAATTTCACCAAAACAAGAATTTAGTAAAACTTCTTAAAATGCAGGGTTACTGAAAACAAATATAATAATGTGTAATTTGGCAGACTGTGGAACAGCTGAGTAGCTTCTCGCAACTGAACCCTGTGTAATCTCATCTGGCAAATTTGCCAACCTTCTCGTTTAAGAATTCAGATTATGTTGAAATCTTTGATAGGTAATAAGGTACTGCATTTATCGCTTCTTATCTCTCCAGGAAACTTAAAAACGGTAAAAATTTAGAATTCATTCAAAAACCAAAATTAACTTTAAAAAAACCCCATATCAACGTGTTTTTAAGGCATACAAACAAACTGCATCCTCTTCCGCCTACAAACGTGTTCATTAGCAGGTCATCACAGCTGCTTCAGGTGGAGTTGCCTTTTGTTTTAAAAAAATAACTATACTTTGAAATTTAGAGAAGCATCTTTTAACAAAACTTAAGAAGAATTTTGAATTAAACAACTCTTAAACATGATACTGATTTATTAAAAATATGGATATTGATCTAATACCGATATCCAACTATGATGGACAAAGACTCTCTAACAGATTAAAGTTAGAAAGTGTATGTTTATTACCACGCCAGGCAGCTTGCAGGATAGCTCCCAGATACACACATGCAATTTACAGATGATCACAGGGTCTTTTTATGTACAGGAGTATTGAATACCTAAAACACAAATGCATATTCATAACTCTGATACATTCCATTCCCTGCTTCATATGGTAATTAGCCAAAAAGCAATTAAGCATGCGTAGCTTGTTCTTTGAAATGGGTCGGTGGTCCTTTTTATGGGGTGGGGTCTCAAAATGATGAAGTAAGATGGGTCTTCTTCGCTTTGACTTTTTAACCTTTTAGTGTTACGTGACAACTGAATCCTGTTTTTCCAGGAGTGTTTGATTTATGATTGTATTGTATTCTTGGAGTCTATTGATTAGTCAGAATACATAGACAGGCTTCATTATTTATCAGTTCCTTAAATCCGGCTTCTGTTAGTAGAGGGAAGTTTATCTATCTTACCTCAGCAATATCTAGTTTAACTAAAGTCTTTAAATCTTAAAAATTAATGTTTCAATACAAACTAACTTGAAGAGAACTTAGCATCCGGATACTAAAGCAATAACATATAACTTAACAGTACTCTAACCAAAACATAGTGAGGCTTAATTATGCTTAGCTCTATCCACCCTTAATTTATATTAAAATATGAATACAACCTTGAGTATAACTCATAGTAACTGCAGCTTTACAAAAAAAAACTACCTAAAGTTTGGTAAACTACTATTCAACTTTGCAGCATTTTGCAAATGCTTGTACAATATATTCATGTTTCTTCTATTTCCTCTTGTATTTCTTAGTAAGTTTTCAGTTTGTTGGATTGCTGTTACTCTCTTCTCTGAGATTTCTGACAAGGTCTTTTCATTTCCCTGTGAAGCTGTCTGCTCTTGGATTTTTTCTACCTGGATCTGCCTAAACAGGATTAGTTGTCTTCCAAGTTAGTTTTAGAGTGGTAAATGCATCCATGACTCCAATTAAAATTTTTACTTCTATTTTTACTATCCATTGTGATAGCAGGTCTCTTCCTCACACTAGTGATAGATTTTTGCACTACAAGGGGATAAATTGCTACCATTTCCCTTTCTGGCCCTGTAACTGCAATTGTATATTCACTTTGCAAACACAATGCAGTTCCTCCAATTCTTGCGCCCATGTCCGACATGCCTGTAACTGCAATCGTCCTGTTGTGATATGTCAAGTTGCAGGTTATCTGTGGTGGATCACGTTGCTCTTCTTGGCAATGGCTGCGTTCCCTAAGGCCAGGCCGGCTGGCTATGGAGGGATGTCAGGCAGGGGCCAGGCCATACTTGGCTGGAGGGGTGGCGGTAACAACGGTGGGGCCGCTCTGCCCCTGCTCCGGAGTCTCTGTCTCTCTGGCCACCGCGGAGGAGGAGGCGAGGGCTCTTTTTCGAGTTTCCCGACAAGGCATAATTAAGAGTTGTTAATTTGCTACGCCAAAATCTCTTTCTTTAATCATTTTTCGCCTCACTTCAGCCCAATTATTTGATTTTAAACTGTATCCTGAAGTATCATGTAATTTAAAATTTGAGGGGTCTGTTTCCGGATTCAGTGAGCCTGCATCTTGCAAATCTGTCCCTTTTGTCAAGATAGAATCATTTCCTCGCTGTTGCATTCCTTCTATTCATGTGTAACTTTCTGCTCCGTTCTTCTCTCCCCCGCTCCTTGCAATAAGAGAAGCGGCCAGAGGTGGAGCTGTACTTGCAGGCTGCTAGCCTCGGTGGTCACAAAATGGCGTCAGCGGTAATGCGCATGCTCCAGATAAGGTGTCGGCATTTTGTTGTACGGAAAAGAACAAGAAGCAGCCCTTCTGTTGTATGAAAGGTCTTTGAAGGGCGCCGCCATTTTGCTGTACGGACGGCTGTGCTGCACATGCGCAGTGCTGCTGAAGGACACTGCCTGATTCCGTGCCATGTTCAAAATGTGTCCACTTGAGGGGGGTGCGGCTGCCCTGGCCGGGCCCCCCCCCCCGCCCCGTATGGCAGAGGGGAACATCTGCAAGACTGGGCAAGCCACGTGTGGGGTTGAGGGAGCGGGCAAAAGGTTCGCTGGGACTTGGCGCGGGGTCGGTCATGGGCTCAGTGGCACCGAGCGCAGCTCCGGTTTCGGTGGGACTACCCACGGTTTCTGCCGGGGGGTTACTCATGCGACTGCTCGCTGGAACCTCTAACTTGCCCATAACTTCATTAAATACGCGGCACGCAGGGAGCAAAGAAGCTGTAACTTCATCTGGCTTTATGTAGCTTCTGGGAGATTTTTAATCACCCTGAGCAATTAATTTCTTACTTCTTACTCAGAAACCAAACAAGAATGAAATCCTATCAGAGTCTTTAAATTACAATAAACATCCCTTTGTTATTTTGAGATTTTTTTGACCCGATCTCATGTCACCCAGTGCCTGCTGAGCCCCATGGACAGGGCCCGCTCGGGCAAAGCTGCTGAGTCTGTTGAAAAAACCCTTGCACCGACGATAAAAATGGCAGGAGATGATGTTTCCTCCTTTAAATGCCTTTATTAAAGTATCAGCTCTTTTAGAAACTAGCGCCTGGGGTGGTGGGGTGGCCTCCACCATAGTGCTGAGAAGGAGGGGGGGCTGGGCACTCTGCTGCTGCACACAGCCGAGTGGGGAATTAGCCTCCCCCCTCACGGGAGCATGCTCCCGACAATTCCATTCCAACATGGTTCTGCCGAGGAGTCAATTGTTTAGAATGTTTTTCTGGTCACAGCGAGATCAAAGTTTCAGGCATTAGTTGGCTTCTACTTCTCAGTCTTTATTGTCGCCATTCCTTTTGTTTTAAGTTGTTGCCAAAGAGACTTAATTACTGTTTTGGAAGTTGTCCCAATTTTCCTGAGGCGTTGCATCCTGGGATTCTTAATTACCATAAGGGGTGTTAGAGTTTGGTTCTCGATGAGCAGGGAGAGGGGGGTGAAGTAGCCAGGCAGAGTAGAGAGGTGTAGGAGTCTTACGTTGCCATGGAAACGACATTCTTGCCTGACAGGCCAGGAAGATATATTACAAAATGAGTACCAACAGTTTCTAACATTCAACTTTGCAATTCTATAACTAATAACTTCTAACTTTATACTTTAACTTTTAAGAGGTTTTTTAAAACCTCATTTTTCACAATTCCCCTCTCTATTTGATTGGGCCTTTGCCCGCATCAACTTTAGTTGTTTGGTTTATGGGAGCCCACTTTCTTTTTGACTCTGAAATTGGCAATATATTTGTTCTGCTGTCTCGAGTTCAGCTTCTTCTTGAGTTTCTAATTTCATGATATGTGCAGGCTTGTTAGTATTTTGGAGACTGGCTTGGACTGTCTCTGTTACTGCGCGAATGAGACAAGGGATGACACAAGGGAGGAGGAGGATACTGGCCAGTGCAGTGCCTATTATAAAGACTACTTTCTTCCACCACGCTCCTTTTAAGGACCAAAAGCTATCCCACCAATCTATGGACGCAATAGGTTTCCATTCCTGATTACCTACATATGCTATTTTCCTGATTTCTTTTGAAATGTTTCGAATTACTTCACTTTTGTCATCGATTTCCAAGCAGCATTCTGAGGTGTTGAATTTTCCAGATGCCTCCTTCATTTGCCAATAGATAATCTACAGCCAATCTAATTTGGTACACCACTGCTTTAGTTTGTGTCAATTGGTTGCTTATGTAATCTAATGCCAATGCTGTTTTATTAGAAATTATCTCTAATACTGCTTGGAGCCGAATTATACGATTTAACATGTAAATTGGTGTCCGGTACCCCCAGGACCCATCCTGTGCCCATGTTGCTGGTCCATAAGTCTCTATAATTTTCTCTGGAGTCCAGACTTCTCCTTTCCAGGTCTGCTCACTCCCCAGGTCAATTGTAGTTCTTTTCTTTCGATTGCTTTTTCCTAAGGTGTCATAAAGGGGGATACCTAGTTGGTGTCCGGATTTGCGTGGTAGAAGAAAGAAAGCTGGCTTTATGATGCCAATAGTGCAACTACCTGACCAGTCCCCGGGTGTAGCAAAGTTTTTGAAGAGAGTGAATATTTGGACTGCGAGTGAATTACCTAGCCTGGGCCTCAGATGAAGGCCTGTAAGGCCTTAGTGGCGCAGGTGGAAATTCAGCTGCCAAGTCTCTAGTGCAGTGAGATTACACCTTAAGGTGTTAACAAGGCACAGAGAGGTTTCTAATAGATAACATGTATAGTAAGCAGTCTGAACACCAGTAGCTGCCTTAAGAGTTTAATCAACAATAAGCGTTTGTATACTTCTCTCTGCTGTGTGCCAATAGAGAGCTGCTGTGAATTGTAAACTATATGGAACTGTATAAAAAGTAGCCATCTTAGTTGAATAAAGTAGAAGGTAGTTGTTAACCATATTGGCTTGATCTGCGTTCTCTCTATACTCCGACTTCCTTTTTATCTCAGGCCAACCCTGGTAATACCCGGGGAGGTGTGTGTAAGCCCGGTTCCCACAAATCCAAAATAAGTATCTTGGTGCTTTCCAAAAAGAATCTTCTATATTAAATGGGTGTTCCCAATACTTTGAAATATCTTTCATTGCCCAGAAGGGGTTAATGTTATTAAATTCATCTTTGCATTCATGTAATTGGTAGCCTGTATGGTAAACACACCAAATTCTTTTTTTAATAGCCCAATATGTCTCTGGTTTTGTAGGGACCCATTCTTTGAGGAATTCTCTCACTGTCAGATATCTCTTACAAGGCATTTTCCCCACAAATGCCTGGTACCTTTTGCCTACTCTTCTTATACACTCCTCTCCTATTACAGTCGCCTTTAAATCCCACTGTTCTTTTGGTCTTTCTTTCCCTTTTGGAGGTGCTTCCCTTAGTTGTCTCCATCTCAGAATGTCAAGTGGTGTTAAGCTACTTCCTTCCCAAGGCCATACATCAGCCATCTGAGTGTTCCCACATATCCAGCAGTTTGTCAGGTTTAACTCATGGCTAATCTTTTCCATGAGATCAACAAACAGATTCTTTTCTAGGGGTTCACTTATTTCACTTTTGTTCCACACTACTGGCTTTTCTTTTATGAGGTCAGCAACTCCATTTAAATTGTTTAGTTCTTCAAAACAAACCCATTCTCTGACAGGGCATTCCCCAACTAGGCACCGTCTAAAGTCGGTAGCCCTTTTGGCAACCCAATATTTCTTTCCATTTTCTACACAGGTGGAAAGGGTGGCTATATCCAAACAGGTAGGATCAACGTGGGCGTGAACCCTTATCAGCGACTGCAGGTTTTCCCCATCATATATGGGCTGATAGCATTTGGTGCATGCTCCTTCTGACAGCTGAACCATTAGCACAGCCACTATCAGCTTCTCCAAGAGTCTGATACAAACCTTTCTGGTCTCGCTCAGTCTTGCCTCTTGGATTCGGTGGCCCTTATGGGGTACCTGTAAAGCTTCACTAGGTCCATTCATACCCACTCCTACTTCTCCAAATTTGGTCCCTGTTAAGTCATGCTCTGTGAGAGAATGGTAGTAATTTTGATCCTTATCCATTAATAACTCTTAACAATAACACTTTAAAACTACTATAAAACTTGAAATACAAAACATAATAAAACTTTTTACAATAAACCAGCAACTTGTTCGCTGTAAATACTTCTTATCAGTCTTTAGTCTTGTTAACCAGTCCCAGATTTCTTTTTCAAAGTAAATTTGAGTGGGTTTGAGCTCTTGGACACAGTCCACTCAGGTAGATTGGTAGCTGCAGCAGTGCGTTCCACGTCTGGGGTATTATTTGGAGGTGAGAGGGGTCCCTTGACTCGAGTGAAGTGGGTCCAGCCCTTCTCTTGGGTTTTCACAGCTGTATGTGTGGTCAGCAGGACCTGAAAAGGACCCTCAAATTTAGGGGTTAGTGGGGTATTGGTCCATGTTTTTATGAGCACCCAGTCTCCAGGTTTTATCTGATGGAGGTCAGTGTCCAGAGGCGAGGCTTGAGGAAGATGCCCTCTTTTTCTAAGGTCTGCTAACGTGTTGCCAATTGTTCTTATATAATTTTGGGCTTCTGCCTCCCCGTCTAGGTAAGCTCCAGTGCTGTAGGGAGTTAACAAGAAGGGGAGTCCAAACATCATCTCATAAGGTGATACTCCTATATCAGACCTGGGATGTACTCTGATTCGCAGAAGGGCTAGAGGCAGGCACTTGAGCCAATTCATGCCTGTCTCGGCAATTAATTTGGTTAATACATTTTTGAGGATCTTATTCATCCTCTCAACTCTTCCTGAACTTTGGGGGTGCCATGGGGTATGAAGCCTCCACTTAGTCCCTAAAGCTCGTATAGTTTCTTGTACCACTTGTGCTGTGAAATGAGGACCTCTGTCAGAATCTATGTTGTTCACTAGACCATATCTGGGGGTAATATTCTCCAGCAATATTTTTATTACCACTTGGGCTGCTTCTCTTTTTGTAGGGAAGGCTTCGACCCAATGGGTTAAATGATCTGCAATTACCAATAGGTGTTTGTAACCTTGTACTGCTGGCATCTCAGTAAAATCAATTTGTGTGTTCTGGAAAGGCCTAAGGGCTATTGGCCTTCCTCCCAATTTGGTTTTTCTCATAACTTTTTGATTTATCTTTTGGCAAAGGGAGCATCCTTCTGTGATCATCTTGGCCAAATTATACACTCCTACACACAGATGTTCTCATAGAAAGTGGTCACAGAGCCCCTGCGTACCCCAGTGTGTCAATGCATGTATTTCTTCTAATACCTTTCGAGCCAGCACTTTGTTCAAAAACTTTCTCACATCTGGGGCTAACCATTCCCCTTGTTGCCCCTGTTGCAATTCTAGGTCTTTTATGGCTTTTAACTTTACTTGATTATAAATTGGTTTTCCTACTTCGTTGTCTGGAGTGCTGTGGAGGGCAAAGATCTTTACTGCATCCCCAGGACTCTGGGCCGCTAGCTTGGCAGCTGGATCAGCAATTTGATTACCTTTTCCCTCAAAGGTATTTCCCTTCTGGTGTCCTCTTACATGCACAACTGCAATCTCTTGAGGTTTCATCAAGGATTCTAACACCAATTTAATTAGCTCTTTATGGATCAAGTTTTTTCCCTTAGAATTGAGATATCCCCTTTTTTCCCAGATTTTCCCAAATGTATGCACTATCCCAAAGGCATACCAGGAGTCTGTGTAGATCCTTGGTCTTGTTCCAATAGGTCCAATCCCCTCTTGAGGGCATAGATTTCACAACACTGGGCTGACCAGTTACATGGTAACTTTTCCTTTTCTATGACTTTTAAATTGTCCTCCTTGGTACCTTCTACTACTGCATAACCTGAGAATCTTTTCCCTTTGACCACCCTAGAGGATCCATCTGTGAATAACAACCTCCCATATGGCAACGGTATGTCTTCAAGATCCTCTCTTGTTTTTGTTTGTAAATCAACAACTTCTAAACAGTTATGTTCTAGGTCTGGTGTAGGTTCTCCTGAAAGAAATTGTGCTGGATTTAAAATTTTTGATGTGGGTAGTTCTACATCCCTAGCTGTGGTTAGAATTACTTCATACCTCAGCATTCTAGAATCGGAGAGCCACTGGGCAGCCTTTTGACTCAGCAGCGTCTTTAAATCATGAGGGGTGTGTATTACTATTTTCCCTTGCAAGGTCAACTTCTGGGCCTCCTCCAGGAGAACTGCTGTCACAGCTATGACCTGAAGACACGTTGGCCACCCCCTAGCGACAGGATCCAATAGCTTAGAAAGATAAGCTATGGGTTTTCTTTGGCCCCCCCACTCTTGGGTGAGTACTCCGTAGGCAATACCTTTTTCTGCATTATCAAACAAGTCAAATTTCTTTTTCAGATCTGGTAGGCCTAAGACAGGAGCTGTAGCTAATTTAGTTTTTAATTCTTCTAATTGTTTTTCATCAGTTTGTGTCCAATTGATAGGTTCTGATTTTACTAATTTTTCATATAAAAATTTGACACTCTGGGAATAGATTTCAATCCACCACCGACAGTATCCAAATAGGCCTAAAAGTTTTCTTACATCAGTTTTAGTAACTGGTGCAGGGATGGCTAGTATTCCTGAGATTCCATCTGGACTTAACTTTTTATTTCCTTTTTCAATTAGATGACCTAAGTATGTAACTTGAGACTCTACAAACTGTAATTTGTCCTTAGAGACTTTCAGGCCCTTTTCTCCCAAGAAATTTAAAAGATCGATACTGGTTTGCTTGACCTCAACCTGGTTTTCCCTCGATACTAATAAGTCATCTACATACTGTAAAATCTGGGTGTCATTCTCAGGGATAAACTGCTTTAACAATTCCTCTAGAGCCTGCCCAAAGAGGGTGGGACTGTCTGCAAATCCTTGCGGTAAATGAGTCCATCTTAGTTGTTGCTTTCTATGTGTTTCAGGGCACTCCCATTCAAAAGCAAACCAATTGCGGCTTTCTTGGGCCAAAGGGCAAGACCAGAAAGCATCTTTTAAATCAATTACTGTGAACCAGGCATGTTCAGTATGGATTTTACTCCGCAAAGTGTATGGATTAGATACTACAGGGTAGTTGGTAATAGTCTTTTTATTTACCTCTCTGAGAGATCTGAGGATCTTGCACCAGTCTGAATTTGTTCTCTCCTTTCTTGACAGCTAGGATGGGTGTGTTGTGAGGGGACCTGCAGGGCTCTAGGATTCCTGCTGCTAACAAGTTTGTTATAACTGGGGCTAATCCTTCCCTCCCCACTGCTGAGAGGGGATATTGTTTAACCCTTATTGGTGGTGTTCCCTCTGGTATGTTTACTTTTATAGGGGTGATGTCTAAGTAGCCATACTTCCCTTCCTCTGCCCATACGTTTGTGTTAATCTCAGCTAGATCTTCAATGGCTAACCTCATCATTTGTACAACCATTTTTCCCTCTTTTGGAATGATCCTCACCCTTAGCTGCACTTGCAAGTCTCGTCCTAACAAGTTGTTCTCAATGTTCGGTAGGTATATCAGATCTGTGATACATCTTCTTGAATTTCCCCTGACTTCTACACTCTCAACCATAGAAGCTTTAAAGGGCTTCCCTTCTGCACCTATAACATCACATA
>JANPWX010019004.1:0-20096 GCA_024734555.1 Trochalopteron elliotii
AGACAGAAGAGGGGGGAGCTTTTCGGGTTCCTGGGACTCCCAGCAGCCCGGGGAGGGCAGGCAGCGAGAAGACAGGGGATCTCCTTCCCCTTTTCTCTGGCACAGAGGAAAATCTCATCCTCTCTTTGCCCTTCCTCCCCCAGAGGAGGAGCCCAGCATGGAGAGCAGGGAGGACAAATCCCCGCGGCAGAAGCTCATGGCAGAGGCTGTTTTGAGCAGCTTCACGGCGCAGGAATGCAACGGGGAGGAAAAGGGCCGGAGATCCCTGATGAGGAGGGGCTGCAAACGCAGAGGGCAAGGATGTGAAGAGGAAAGAGCCAGCCTGGGCCAGGAAGGCGGCCGGAGATGGAGGCAGAGCTCAGAGCTTGTGGTCAATGAGCAGCTTCCTGATGGGGAGAAGCCCCACAAGTGCTTGGAGTGTGGGAAGAGCTTCATCCAGCGCAACAGCCTGCTCCGCCACCAGAGGATTCATACCAGGAAACAGCCCTACGAGTGTGGGGAATGTGGGAAGAGCTTCAGCCAGAAAATCAACCTGATCCAGCACCAGAACATCCACACTGGGGAAAGGCCGTTCAAGTGTGGGGAATGTGGGAAGGGCTTCAGGCACAGAGCCAACCTCAGCTTCCACCAAAGGATCCACACTGGGGAGAGGCCCTATGAGTGTGGGGAATGTGGGATGAGCTTCAGCCAGAGGTCCAGCCTGCTCCGCCACCAGATGTTCCATACAGGGGAACGACCCTATGACTGTGGGAAATGTGGGAAGAGCTTCAGAGAGAAAGCCACGCTGATTGAGCACCAGAACATCCACACTGGGGAGAGGCCTTACAAGTGTGGGGAATGTGGGAAGGGCTTCAGGCAGAGAGCCAGCCTGAGGTTGCACCAAAGGATCCACACTGGGGAGAGGCCCTACGTGTGTGGGGAATGTGGAAAGAGCTTTATCCAGAGTTCCAGCCTGATTAGCCACCAGAGGATCCACACCGGGGAGAAACACTATGAGTGTGGGCAATGTAGCAAGAGCTTCAGTCTGAGGTCCAGGCTGATCCTTCACCAGAGAATCCACACTGGGGAGAGGCCCTACGAGTGTGGGGAATGTGGGATGAGCTTCAGCCGGAGCTCCCACCTGATCTGCCACCAGAGGACCCACACTGGGGAACGGCCCTATGAGTGTGGGGAATGTGGGAAGAGCTTCAGCCAGAAAATCAACCTGATCCAGCACCAGAACATCCACACTGGGGAAAGGCCGTTCAAGTGTGGGGAATGTGGGAAGGGCTTCAGGCACAGAGCCAACCTCAGCTTCCACCAAAGGATCCACACTGGGGAGAGGCCCTATGAGTGTGGGGAATGTGGGATGAGCTTCAGCCAGAGGTCCAGCCTGCTCCGCCACCAGATGTTCCATACAGGGGAACGACCCTATGACTGTGGGAAATGTGGGAAGAGCTTCAGAGAGAAAGCCACGCTGATTGAGCACCAGAACATCCACACTGGGGAGAGGCCTTACAAGTGTGGGGAATGTGGGAAGGGCTTCAGGCAGAGAGCCAGCCTGAGGTTGCACCAAAGGATCCACACTGGGGAGAGGCCCTACGTGTGTGGGGAATGTGGAAAGAGCTTTATCCAGAGTTCCAGCCTGATTAGCCACCAGAGGATCCACACCGGGGAGAAACACTATGAGTGTGGGCAATGTAGCAAGAGCTTCAGTCTGAGGTCCAGGCTGATCCTTCACCAGAGAATCCACACTGGGGAGAGGCCCTACGAGTGTGGGGAATGTGGGATGAGCTTCAGCCGGAGCTCCCACCTGATCTGCCACCAGAGGACCCACACTGGGGAACGGCCCTATGAGTGTGGGGAATGTGGGAAGAGCTTCAGCCAGAAAATCAACCTGATCCAGCACCAGAACATCCACACTGGGGAAAGGCCGTACAAGTGTGGGGAATGTGGGAAAGGCTTCAGTCACAGAGCCAGTCTGAGCTTGCACCAAAAGATCCACACTGGGGAGAGGCCCTACAAGTGTTCCCAGTGTGGGAAGGGGTTTCGGGTCAGCACCCAGCTTCTTCTACATCAGCAGACACACTCAGAGGAAAGGCCCTTCCGCTGCCCCAGTTGTGGGAAGGGCTTCAAGCACAACTCCAACCTCATCATCCACCGGCGCATCCACACCGGGGAGAGGCCCCACCAGTGTCCCCAGTGTGGGAAAAGCTTCTCCAGGAGGTCTCACTTTACCCAACACCAACAAAGGCACCATCAGGAAAGCCCTGCAAGTGCCCCCATTGCAGGAAGTGGATCGAGCTCTGCTCCAACTCCATCCCTCACTGGAGAAGCCACATTAGGCAGAGCCCTGGTGACCCACATTCCTTGTGTTCCATGTTGGGAAGTCACCTTGCCAGTTATCCTTTTGATTTGGCCTTAATATTTTTGTCTTCTCCCTCTCTTTGCACTCGAAAAGCCAAGAGGGATTGGTGCCCTGGTTTCGTGCCTAAGATGTTTTGGTTTTCTGAAATTCTTTTCCCAGGGAATTTTTTGTAAACAAGAGAACTGTTTTTGTCAACTTTAACTTTGTTTTTTATTCCGTTTCCTAGGGGGGACTTCTTCTGGATGTCCCTCTGGTCTGATCAATGTGATTGAAGAGGTTTGTATTTTTGTCACCAATCAGATTGGTCTGTGTAGAATAGTAAGGGAGACACATTCCAAATAATAAAGGAGTCATTTTCAGCCTTCTGAAGCTTGGACTCTCCCAGATCGGTCCCTCCCAGTCCCTCCCTGTCCCGCCTGGGGGCATGGCCAAAACTACTCGGGGCGAAAGCGGTGGTCCCAGAGCAATCCTGGAGCTGATCCCGGAGCGATTCCGGGCCCAATCCCCACCTCGGTTCCAGGCTCAGTCTCGGTCTCGCATCAGCTCCAGTCATGGTGCTGGTTCCGGTGCTGGTCTCAGTCCCAGTGCCGGTGTCTGTGCGGGGCCGGTCTCAGTTGCGGTGCAGTCTCCGCCTTGGTGCTGGTGCGGGTTCCGGTGCAGATCGCGATCTTGGTCCCAGTCCCGCATATCTTAGGCCCATGTGGGTGATTTTAGGCTAAACCTGATCAATTTACTGTGGATTTCAGCCCATTTTGGTGATTTTAAGTCAAACCGGGTCATTTTAGGACTGCACGACCCCCCATTACGCCCATTCCCCTCATGATTCCCGCCCTACCCCTGACCCTGCCCCTTTCCCTCCCAGTTCCCACCCTTTCCTTGGCCCCGCCCTCCCAGTTCGGAGTCGGGAATGGGGGAGGAAGAGGAGGGAGGGAGGAAGAGGCGCAGCGGCATCAGGAGCGGGAGGAGAAGGCGAGCAGAGGGAGCGGCGGCTCCAGCGCTGCCTGAAGTGGCGGCACCAGCGGGATCATCGCCCCCCCATCCCGCAGGTGCCCGGGGAGGGGGGAGCTCGCCCAAAATATCCCGGGGGGGGTCCCTGGGTTTGGAGTTTTTTGAAGGGGATGTTGGAGCTTGCAGGGCTCCAAAGCTGAGGTGCAGATGGCCCTCATGGGGACATCGGAGACTCCCCGGGAGGTGTTTTTGGTGGGTCCCGGTGTTGGCAGAGCCCCTGGGATTGCTGAGACCCCCTTGGGGGCTGGAGGGATCGGATGGCCAGGAAAGGTGTTCTGGGGTCCTGGTGTTGGCAGTGGCTGCTCCCAGTATGAGCCCAGTCACTCTCAGTATCCGTAGGTGGGGAGACAGAAGAGGGGGGAGCTTTTTGGGTTCCTGGGACTCCCAGCAGCTCGGGGAGGGTGGGCAGCGAGAAGACAGGGGATCTCCTTCCCCTTTTCTCTGGCACAGAGGCAAATCCCATCCTCTCCTTGTCCTCCCCCTGACATGGAGATGAACATGGAGAGCAGGGAGGACAAATCCCCAAAAGGCAAGAGGGATCAGTCTGTAACCCAAAAACGGCTCCAATCCCACTGAAAACAATTCAATCTTACCCCAAAGGGTTCAGTCCCATCTCAAAATGGCTTGTTCCCACCTTAGAAAACTCAATCTTATGCTGGATTTTCTCGATTCCACAGCCGCCAGGGTGAGATGGGGTTGGAAAGAGATTGGGAGAAGTGGGATCCAAATTGGGAGCGGTGGGATTGGGATTGTGTGGGGCTGGGTGGGTGGGATTTATTTTGATAGTATATCAAACATGGAGAGTTTTTGATCACATGGACTCGGATTGTACAGACTGGGATCACATGGACTTGGATTTCACAGGCTGGGACCATCTGGATCAGAACCGTAGCGACTGAGATCATACAAACTGGGATCATCTGGACCGGGATGGCTGCATGGGAACGATGCGAACCGAGGCGGTCCCGCCTGGCCCAGGGGAATCTCCCAGTCCCTCCCAGTCCCTTCCAGTCCCACCCGGGGGCGCGACCAAAACTCCCCGGAGCAAATGCAGCGGTCCCAGAGCGATCCTGGAGCCAATCCTGGAGTGATTCTGGGTCCGATCTCGGTCCCAGTTCCAGGCTTGGTCTCAGTCTCGGTGCTGGAGCGCTCCCAGTGCTGATTCCGGTCCCGGTGTCCATCTCGATCCCGGAGTGGTGCTAATCTCGGTGCCGGTTCTAGTTTCAGTCCTGGTCTCAGTCTCAGCCTCGCAGCGGTGCCAGTGCCATTTTTGGTCCCAGAGTGCTCCCAGTGCCAATCCTGGTCTTGGTCCCAGTCCCAGAGAGGTGCCAGTCTCGGTGCTGATTCTGGTGGTGTCTCGGTCTCGATCCTGGAGTGCTCCCAGTCTCACTTCTGGCTGCAGTCCTGGAGAATTCCCGGTGCCGGTGCCGGTTCCAAATCGCTCCCGGTGCCGGTCCCAGTGTCGGTCTTGGTGTCAGTCTTGGTCCCAGGGCCAGTTCTGGTGCTGCTTTCGGTCTCGGTGCCAGTCTCGGATCTCGGTGCCGGTGCCAGTGCCTGTGCAGTGCCAGTCTCGGATCCTTTGTTGGTCTCAGTCTTGGTGCTGGTGCCGGTTCTGGTGCTGATACTGGTCTCGGTGTTGGTGTTGATCCCAGTCACAGAGATTTTACGCCCGTTTGGATAATTTTAGGCCAAACTGGGAAGGCTTAGGGTGGATTTTAGGCACCTTTGGGTGATTTTCAGACACTGTGGGGATTGTAGGCCTCTTAAGGTGATTTGAGGCCAAACCTGATCGATGTTAGGGTCGTCGTTAGGGATTTAGGCCCCTTTAGACAATTTTAGGCCCGTTTGGATGATATTAGACCAATGAGGAGGGATGGAGGAAGAGGCGCAGCAGCAGCAGGAGCGGGAGGAGAAGGCGAGCGGAGGGAGCGGCGGCTCCAGCGCTGCCTGAAGTGGCGGCACCAGCGGGATCATCGCCCCCCATCCCGCAGGTGCCCGGGGAGGGGCAGCTCACCCCAAATATCCCGGTGGGATCCCTGGGTTTGGGTTTTTTTGGGGGAACATTTGGAGCTCGCAGGGCTCCAAAGCCGAGGTGCAGATGGCTTTAGTGGGGACATCGGGGACTCCCCGGGAGGTGTTTTTGGGGGGTCCCGGTGTCGGCAGAGCCCTGGTGTGGGGCGGGCGGATGTGGGTCCCCCCTGGATGTGGGTTGGGCTTCCCGGGCCAGGCCCTCCAAGCTCTGCCAGGGCCACATGGGGACTGGCAGGGGCGGGGGGACAGCGGGTTTGGGGACCTCAGGAGACCTGTGACATCCCTGAGCGGGACCCCAGAGAGAGGAGAGCCCCAGAACCGCAACGCGGGGACCCTGAGACGGGGGGACCCCTGGGATTGCCGGGACCCTGTTGGGGGCTGCTGGGGCTGGAGGGGTGGGATGGGCGGGAAAGAGTTTTGTGGGTCCCTGTGCTGGAAATCGCTGCTCCCAGTATGAGCCCAGTCACTCCCAGTTATTCCCTGTTATGATGTAGTTTTCCCCCAGCATGTTCCCAGTTGCTCCCATTTCTTCCTACTTTTGTCCTGCCTTTTCCCAGTTGTCCCAATTGCCCCTAGCATAGTCCTAGTCACTCCCAGTATGATCCCAGTTTCTTCCAACAGGGCCCCAGTCATTCATACTTGGTCCCAGTTGCCCCCAACATGGTTCCAGTTCCCCTCCATTCTATCTTCTAGTTTGGTCCCAGTCAGCACTTGCATGGTCTCAGACACTCCCAGTATATCCCAGTTGCCTTGAATATTTTCATAGTCATTCCCAGGCAGCTGCAGTTACCTCAGCGTGGTTCACTTGCCCCCAGTTTTATCCCAGTTCCTCCCAGTGTGTCCCCAGTTGGCTCCCAGCATGGGCCTGGTAGCTCCCAGTAACCCCCAGTCAGGGTCCATTGACAACCACTGTAATCCCAGTATGATTGTAGCCACTCCCAGTATGATCCCAGTATGATGCCAGTCACTTGCAGTCTAATTCCAGTCACTCCCAGTCTGATACCAGTGGTCCCCAGTGTGATCCCAGTTTCTCCCTGTCAATGCTTGCATGACCCCAGTAGCCTCCAGTATGATCCCCATGACTGCCTGTCTCTTCCAGTATATCCCAGTCATCCCCAGCATGCTCCCAGTCACTCCCACCTCCTCCCAGTTGCTTTCAGCACGATTCCAGTTGCTCACAGCCACTCCCAGTCAATCCCAGTATGATTCCCATCATCCTCAGTGTGATCCCAGTTGCCCTTAGAATAGTCCCAGTCCCTCTCAGCATGCTCCCAGTCGTGCCCAGTTGCCCCCAGTGTAGATCCAGTCATTCCCAGTGTCCTGTAGCGTGGTCCCAGTCATTCCCAGTATGGTTCCAGCTGTTCCCGGTGTTGTTCCAGTCTCCCCAGTATTGTTCCAGACACTCCCAGTATAACCTAGTAGCAATCAACATGCCCATAGTCATTCCCAGTCACTCCCAGTTTCCTGAGTAAGGCTCTAGTTACCTGAGAATGATGCCAGTCTTTCCCAGTTTCTCCCCGTATGATCTCAGATGTGGTCTCAGTCCCCTCTGCTTGGTTCCAGTACCTTCCAATTGATCCCAGTAGCTCCCAATGTGCCCATATTTTCCTCCCAACATGGGCCCAGTAGCTCCCAGTAACCCCCAGTCAGGATCCATTCGCACCCACTGTAATCCCAGTGGCTCCCAGGATGATCCCAGTGGGACCCGTAGTCACTCCCAGTATGGTTCCAGTCGATGCCAGCACCTTCCAGTTACTCCCAGTATGGTCCCAGTCAGTTCCAGTAGGATCCCAGTATCAGCCTGACATGGGCACAGCTGCTCCCATTATCCTCCAGTGTGGTTCCACTTGCTCCTGTTTAGCCCCACTGTGGTTTCAATCTCTCCCAGTATATCCCAGTTGCTGCCAGCATGTTCCCAGTCACTCCCAGCTGCCTGGAGTAGTTGCTTCCAGCCTGATCCCAGTTGCTCACAGCCACTCAGTCATTCTCAGTTCAGTCTCAGGTGTTGCCAGTATGATCCAGTATGATCCCAGTCTCCCCCAGCATGGCCCAGCTGCTTCCACTGTGATCCCAGTAGGATCCCCGTTGCCTCCACCATGGTTCCAGTTGCTCCCTGTTGCTCCCAGTGTGATCCCAGTTGCACCCAGTTGCCCCGGTATAGTCCTAGTTAGTCTTTAGGTGATCCCAGTCCCTCCATCATGGTCCCAGTCATGTCCAGTTGCCCCCAGTGCAGACCCAGCCACCCCCAGTCGCTCCCAGTTGCCTCCAGTTGGTTCCAGGTTCTCCCCAGCATGGTCCCAGTTGTTCCTAGTGTAGTTCCAGTCACACCAGTATGGTCACAGACACTGCCAGTATACCCCAGTTGCCCCTAGCATGCTTGTAGTCATTCCCAGTCACTCCCAGTTGCCCCAGTAATGTTCCAGTTACCCCAGTACAGCCCAGTCACTCCCAGTGATGGCACTCCTGGCATCCCCCAGCCCTCTCTGCGTTCCCCCATCCCGCATCTCCTGAGAGGAGCCCCAAGGGCTGGAAGTCCCCAGACAGGGTCCCCAGCAAGGCCCAGTTTGGATGTGCAGCCCCCAATTTTCCCAGTTTCCCTCTCCTTTTCCCCAGGCCGGGTTCCCCCTGCCCCCAGTGGGTGGGAGCAGCTGAGAGCCCCACGCTGCCCATCCTGACCTGTCCCAGCTCCATCCCCGCTCCTCCTGCGGCTTCCAGGGTCTGGGAATGGGGCACCCAGGGTGTGCTTGCTCCTGGGGGAGGAGGAGGAGGGATGGAAGAGGAGGGATGGAGAAGGAGAGCAAGAAGGGATGGAAGTAGGAGAAGGAGGTGGGATTAGGGAGGAGGAGGAGGCGGGCTGAAGAGGAGGAGTGGGAGGAAGGAGAAGAGGAGGGACAAAGCAAGATGAAGAAAAGGAGAAGGAACCACGAGGTCGAGCGCTCCCTGAGCTCTCAGCCCCTCACCTGTGGGATCATGACCCCTCCATCCCACAGGTGTCCAGGAAGGGGGAGCTCAGCCCAGATATCCTGTGGGTCCCTAAGTTGTTTTTTGTGGTTTTGTGTGCGGGAGATGTTTTGAGAATGAAGAACTCCAAAGCTGAGTGGAAAATGCCTTTTGGGGGACATTGATTGGTCCCAGTGGCAGCTGCCGGCAGAGGCAGCCTGGAGGAGCAGAGCCCTGTGTCCCCCAGAACCCCAAAGTGGGGAACCCAGAGAGGGGGGAGCACTGCAATTCATGAGACCCTCAACAGCCTGGAGAGGGGAAGGGGGGACTCCTTGGACCCCCTGCAGCCAAAGCAGAGAATATGGGGAGAAGGGAAACCAGCACCCCAAAAACCCCCAACATCCCCAAATGTTGAGACAGAAGAGGGAGGAGATTTTTGGGTTCCTGGGACTCCCAGCAGCCTGGGGAGGGTGGGGACAGAGTAGATGGGGGACTCCCAATACAGGTGTGACCCCCAGCAGCTGGGTCAGGGGGAACCCCTGAGCACCAAAGGGGAGAGACCAGAGACAGGGAACTGCTGGGAGGTTTTTTCAGGGCTGAATCTTGGTGTTTGGGAGGTTTTTATGGAGCCCAGATGCCCAGTGAATTCTAGTGATGGACTTTGGCAGAGGTACCTTCAAACTCAACGTGCTCATCCCTTATTTTTCCCCAAAGCAGGATTTCCCATTCCCAGCCCTTGGCCGGATAGAGAAGGAGGCTGTGTGAAAGGGGAAGATGCCCCAGGACCCCCAGGCAGGTGAGGAGGAAGTCAGTGCCCCTTTCCCCCTCTCTCCTGATCCATCTCCCAGCCCAGCCTGGCCCTGGCTGCAGGACAACCCCACTGCCGACACCGTCCTGCTGGGAACGCACTGGGGGATCTCCTTCCCATTCCCTGTGGCACGGAGGCAAATCCCATCCTCTCCTTGTCCTTCCTCCCCCAGACAAGGAGCTGAGCATGGAGAGCAGGGAGGACAAATCCCCATGGCAGAACCTCATGGGAGAGGCTGTTTTGAGCGGCTCCAGGGCGCAGGAATCCAATGGGGCAGAAAGAGCCAGCTTGTGCCAGGAAGGCAGCCAGAGATGGAGCCAGAGCTCAGAGCTGGTGGTCCATGAGCAGCTTCATGATTGAGAGAAGCCCCAAAAGTGCTCGGGGTGTGAGAACAGCTTCACCTGGCGGTGCCACCTGCTCTGCCACCAGAGGATCCACACAGAGGAACAGCCCTACGAGTGTGGGGAATGTGGGAAGAGCTTCAGGAAGAGCTGCCAGCTGATTGCCCACCAGATGATCCACACTGGGGAGAGGCCCTGTGAGTGTGGGGAATGAGGGAAGCGCTTCAGCCAGAGGGCCTGCCTGATTGAGCACCGGAACATCCACACTGGGGAATGGCCATACAAGTGTGGGGAATGTGGTAAGGGCTTCAGACAGAGAGACAGCCTGAGGTTGCGCCAAAAGATTCACACTGGGGAGAGGCCCTACGAGTGTTTGCAGCATGGGAAGTGGTTTCCTGCCAGCTCCCAACTCCTTGTGCACCAGTGCACACACACAGAGGAGATGCCCTTCCACTGCCCCAACTGTGGAAAGGGCTTCAACCGCAACGGCAACCTCGACAGTCACCAGCGCATCCACACCGGGGAGAGGCCTCACAAGTGTGAGGAATGTGGGAAGAGCTTTGCCAGGAGCTCTCACTTGGCCCAACATCAACGGAGGCACCGGTAAGGGAAGCCCTGCGTTCACCGCAGTGCAGGACGAGGTTCGTGTGCTGCTCCAACTCCATCCCCCACTGGAGAAGCCACGTTGGACAGACCCCTGGTGACCCACATTCCCTGTAATCCATGTTGGGAAGACCCCTGGTTGGTTATTCTTTTGTTTTACCCTTAATTTTTTTCTCATCTTCCTCTCTTTGCACTCCAAAAGGCAAGAGGGATTGATCTGTCACCTCAGAACCACTCTAATCTCACTGAAAACTATTCAATCTTACCCCAAAAGGGCTCAATCCCACCTCAAAATGTCTTGTTCCCACCTCAAATAAACTCAATCGCACCCCAGACTTGCTCGATTCCACAGCGCCCAGGGTGAGATGGGGTTGGAGGGAGACTGGGAGAAGTGGGATCCAAATTTGCAGCGGTGGGATGGGGATTGTGTGGGGCTGGCTGGATGGTATTTTGATAGTAAATCAAACTTGGAGATTTCTTGATTTGTGTCCCATTCATTTCCAGTCAGTTGTAGTTCTGTTTTCAAGAGTGCCACCTTCTCAGCTGATTGTGTTTGTGTCCTCCTTTCTCTCCTGCCTCTCTCTGCCTGCTCTGTTTGTCTCTCAGTGTCTCCCTTGAGCCAGGGCAGCTCCCACCAAAGACCCTGCCCTGACTGAATTCCCAATGCAGGAGCTGCAACAAGCATGGATGGAGTTCTGGGGGCTGGCAGTGAAATGTCACTGTAGGACCTTGCTGCCCTTGGCTTTGGGCCCCTTCTGCAGAGCTTTGCCTTCAAGGGCAGGAAGATCTTTTCCTGTCTGGGAACTGGAATTCCAGAGCCTTGGAGTGTGTGCCATGCAGGACCATTCAGACTGGGATCATGTCAATTTGGGTGGGTCTTGGGGGAGATGGGAAGGAGGTTTTGTGGATTTTGGGGCTATTTATGTTGGAGCAGGTGGTTGGGATGATCCTGGCCAGGAGCTGTTGGGTGGTTTGAGGGATCTGGGAGTGGCTGTTGTTGTGGGAGGGAGTTTTGGGGTAGTTGTGATCCCCCCAGACCCCCAAAGCTGCTTGCAGACCCCACGCCCCCCAAGATGCTGCTGGTGTTTGGGGGCTCCATGTTTGGGTTCATCCTCCTGGTGCTGCAGGAGAAGGTGAAGGGGAGTCCCCAGGGGCCATGTGTGTCCCCCCCAGAGCGTGTGTGACCCCTCATGCTGGTGTCACCCCCTTTTCCCTCCCCACAGGGCTCCTGCCCCAGCTCCTGCTGCCCTGGGAGGGAATTTGGGGAGCGGGCAGAGAGGGTGCACAGCCCCTGCACAGCCCCCACCTGGGGATGACCCCAGCCCAGCCCCTTTGTTCAGCACCAAGCTGGGCTTGGGGCCACAGGAGGAGGAGGCCCAGGGGAAGCAGATCCTGCAGGTGGGACAGGGCTTGGGCTCAGGGCAAGGTCCTGCCCTGCACACCTGGCTCAGGTGTGACCCTGCCCCGGGAAGGGAGCGGGACATTCCCATCCCCATGGATCAGGGCTGGGAGCAGCACTTGGACCACAGACATGGAAATACTGGGAGTGACTGGGACCACACTGAGGGGGTGAATTATCCCCCCCACTCCTTCCCAGGCCACCCTGTGAGCTGAGAAATGCTCGTTCTGCCTTGGCCTTGGCCAGCAGCCCCTGGGCTCAGCTCCTCTGGAGCTCAGCAGAAACACTGTCTGCTCCCAGGCACTGCTGCTGTCCAACGAGCTCCTGCATTCTTTAGGAGCAGCCCTGGGAAGTGTTTTTGTTCCCTCAGTGGCACAAGATCCCTGTTCTCACCCTTCCAAAGAATGCTGTTGATCCCAGGTGCAGCCAGGATGAAACATTGCTGTGACTAAAGCCCCTCTCCTGGGGCCCTACAAACAGAGCTCCAAAAGGAGCCCCTGGAGCTCTCCTGGGCCAGTGCCCTCCCTCTGAGTGGGGCATCTGCCAGCCGGGAACTCTCCCATTTGCTGCCCTCGGGGGATCCCCAAACAACGATGGGGCTGGGGCTGATCCCCCACTCCTCGAGGCTCAACCCTTGGCCCGCTGGGGAGATGCCAAAGCATCCACAGGGAGCATTTCCCTGCCCTGCAGGGGAATTTCTCCCAGGTCCCTTGCACTGGCTCTTTCTGTCTGTGTGCACACACCAGTGCCCATGCCCTGGCAAACGTGGCAGAAATGTCGCTCTCGGAGGGGTTTGAGTGCCTTGGACACCTGAGTCAGTCGGGCCTGTAAGTAAGGTTAAGTCACAAAGTATAAGCCAAGTTAAATGCTGCTAATTGTAGCTCTTTTGCTAAGTTGTTATGTTTAATACAAGTTATAAAGTAAGTTAAATACTGTTAAGTGTTATTCCTCTGTTAAATTGCTAAGTCATAGGTTATAAGTCAGGTTAAATACTGTTAAGTGCTGTTCTTTTGCTAACTTGTGAAGTTGAAGGTATAGGTTAAGGTTAAGGTATAAGTTTAGTCCTGTAAAGTTTGAGGTCTCTTAAGCTTTTAGGCTGTATTCCTTTTATCCTTGCCCTCACTGCCCTTTTGTCTCTCTCTCTCTCTCACACACAAACACACAGAGAGCGACAGTTCTCAGTTCATTTCTGGTTTCATTGCCTGGATTTTGTTACGTGGTGTTGTTGCTTTGTTTCCTTGGTGTGCCTGAAGTGTCCAGTCAGGAGGAGAGTGACTCTTGCCAAGGAACTTTGTCGTGCTCTCATGTTTAATATGAAATTTGGTTTTTGCTGATCCCCTGCTGGGGATGTTTTAAGCGCTCTCAGGCCCTCGTTCGTAACAGGGCCAAAGAGCCCTGGCCCAGGCCCTGGCCCGGGGGGACACAGGGACGCTGCCAGGGGGTCCCTGTCCCCCTGTCCCACCCCCATTGCCCCGTGTCAGGCTCTGGGGTCGATCTCATGGAACATCCTCTGGGGGAGGCTGCAGCACCAGGGGTGGGGGGACCCGGGGGGACAGGGGACCCCGCTGTGCACGAGCAGTGCTGGACTTCTCTGGGGGGACTGTGAGGGGGGGCTGGGGTGGAGCGACCTCCCCAGTGACCTCACACTGCCCCTGTGATGTCACACCACCCCCTGTGATGTCACCCAGCCCAGTCTTCGTTGTCACAGTGCCACCCTGTAATGTCACAGCACACACTTTGACCTCACAGCCCTTTTTCTGACATCTTACAGTTACACTTTGATGTCACAGCCAGCTCTGTGGTGTCATAGCCTTCACTGTGATGTCACAAGCCGCTCAGTGATGTCACACACCCTTCTCTGAGACATCACAGAGCTGCTCTCTGATGTAACAGAGCCTCCATCTATGATGGCAGTGCCTGCACTGTGACTTCACAGCACACTTCACAATGTCACAGTTCACTCTGTGATGTTATGCAGCACACACTGTGATGTCACAGCCAACCTGTGACCTCACAGCCCACACTGTGATGTCATACAGCCACACTGTGATGTCACAGCCCTCTCTGTGATGTCATACAGCCACACTGTGATGTCACAGCCCGCTCTGTTCCCATTGTGTCTCAACAGTCTCCAGCACTCTGGGATGCCGCAATGTGAAACAGTGGACATTTGCTTCCATGAGATTCCACGGTGTTCCCGTGGTCTCCTGGATTCCAGGAGGGCCCTCTTTGTAACAATTCAGACTTGGTTCCATGAGAATCCATTGCCCCATAGTGCTCTCCTGGGTGCCATGAGGCTCCACTGTGTTTACAATGAGATTCCATGGTGTCACTGTGCTCACCTGTGAGTCATGAGGCTGTGCTGGGTCACAATGGACACTTGCTTCCTCCAAGGCTGGAGATGTCCCAGTGGCACCAGGTTTCCATCACGCCACGCTTTGTGACAATGGGGACCTTGGTTCCATGAGAATGCATTGCCCCAAAGGGCTCTCCTGGCTGCCATGAGGCCTTTCTTTGTCACAGTGGAACCTTGCTTGCACGAGACCTGGCAATGCCCCACTGGCACATGGGTTCCAGGAGGCCCCACTGGATCAAAGTAGAGCCTTGGATCCATGACATTCCACTGTGTCACAATGTTGGTCACAATGTTGGTTTCCTGACAACCTGATGTGTTGACCATTGACCCTGGCTGCCTTGAGATCCAATTGAATCCCAGTGGTGTCCTTGGTTTCATAAAGCCCAGGATTGTCACAATGGATCCTTGGTTTCAGGATATTCCATTGTGACACAATGGTCTCCACTACTCTCTAAGGCTGCACTGTGGAACAGTGGACACTTGGTTCCATGAGTTTCCACTGGGCCACAATGGTCTCCTGTGTTCTGTGGGGCCTGGCTGTGTCACAAGGGACACTTGGTTCCACCAGCAGTGGCAATGTCCCAGTGGCACCTGTGTTCCATGACACCCTGCTGTGTTCCAAGGGACAGTTTGTTCCATGAGATTCCATGGAGTCACAACAGTCACTTGGGTTCCATGCAGGTGCCTGGGGAGCAGGAGCTCAGCCCAAATATCCTGGGTGTCCCTGGGCTGGTGTTTTTTTGGGGGGAATCTTTGGATCTTGCAGGACTCCAAAGCCAAGGCACAGATGCCCCTTGGGACACAGTGGAGCATCATGGAAGCCAGGAGACCCTGATGGAGCCAAGGCTGCAGTGTGTCACAGAGGGACCTCAGGGAAGCCAGGAGACCCTGATGGAGTATTGGGGGTTAGGTTTGTTCCTTTTTTACTCTAAAGAATTTTTCCCCATACGCTGCTAGGACGCTAACTACTGGGTGCTTAAGGGTGCTTGACCAAAACAAAGAGGTGGCCAAAAGTTGGGAGGGGGACATAAGGACAGGGCTGGGGCAGCCTCCCTCTGCACTCAGCATCACACTGGAGAAGACACGGGCAGGCTGCTGCTTGCTGCGGGAGGAGTTTGCTGTCCCCACCGGGTCCAGTCCAGAGAAAATCTACCACCATCTGCTCGTGGGCCCCAGAACTCTGAGCTCGTCTCCCCCTGCCCTGTTGGGCCAGGCCTGTCCTGCTGCTGCCATTTCTTTGGCACTGCTGTGAGGCTTTTTTGCTATTCTGTAGCCCTGCACTGCCCCACCCTGCCAGGACATCCCTGACATTCCAGCTACCACCAGGGAGCTTCTGATCCCATCCACCAGCCAGGGATCTTCCACCTTTCCAGCCTGGTGCTCTCAGAGTCCCAAGAGATTGGACTGCCCTGGGCTTTGCTTCACAAAGCCCCTTGAGGTTCCTGGTTCTGTTATCATTCTTGCTGTCATTGTTGTTGTTTGTTTGCCTTGTTATATATGCTAGTAAAGAACTGTTCTTCCTATGCCCATACGTCTGCTTGAAAGCCCCTTTAATTTTCTAAATTATAATAATTTGGAGGGAGGGAATTTGAATTCTTCATTCTGAAAGGAAGCCCTGCCCCTCCCTACCAGATACCTGTCTTTCAAACCAAGACACTGGGGCATCTTCCTCTACCTCACAACCTCCTCCTCCATCCAGCCAAGGTTTGGTAATGTGTTGCAGGGTTGCCTGAGACAAAGAGAAGTTGGAGTATATAGAGAACGCAGATCGAGCCAATGTGGTTAAATGCTACGTTCTGCTTTATTTCGACTAAGATGGCTGCTTATATACATTTCTATATAGTTTACAATTACAGTGGCTTTTCATTGGCATACAGCAGAGAGAAGTATGAAAACACACTTTATTTTACTTACTCTTAAGGTGGCTATCACGTGCTTACTAACAATTTTATTCAGTGACCTTCACAACCTTATTATCTTTCCCTGACACCTTAACTACTAATTTCTAACTGCGCCACACTTGGCTAAGAATTTCTAGCTGCGTCACAGGCTTCAAGGCCTCACTCAGGCCTTTGTGAAGGCCTCAGCTCGGGTAGTTCAAGGCCTAGGTAGACATCATGTCCACCTTCCCTGAGGAATTCTGTAACAGGAATGGGAAATCCTGGTTGGAGGGAAAACAAGGGATGAGCACGTTGACTTTGAAGGTCCCTTGCCCCAAGGCCACCTCTAGACTTCACTGGGCATCTGGGCTCCATAAAAACCTCCCAAACACCAAGATTCAGCCCTGAAAAAGCCTCCCAGGAGTTCCCTGTTTCTGGTGTTTCCCCTTTGGTGTTCAGGGGTGCCCCCCTGTCCCAGCTGCTGGGGGTCACACTTGTATTGGGGTCCCCTGTCTACTCCGTCTGCACCATCCCCAGGCTGCTGGGAGTCTCAGGAACCCAAAAAGCTCCCCCCTCTTCTGTCTGCCCACTTAGGTGTACTGGGAGTGACTGGGCTCATACTGGGAGTGACTGAGCTCATACTGGGAGTGACCATGCTCATACCGGGAACAGCCACTTCCAGCACCAGGAAGGACCCCAAAGGACCCCAAACCCCCTTCCCACCCATCCAGCCCCTCCAGCCCCCAAAGGGTCCCGGCAATCCCAGGGGCTCTGCCCACACCGGGTTCCCCCAAAAACACCTCCCGGGGAGCCAATCAATGTCCCCCCAAGGGGCATCTGCAGCTCGGCTTTGGAGCCCTGCGAGCTCCAAATATCCCCCCCAAAAAAACTCCAAAGCCAGGGACCCCTCTGGGATATTTGGGGCGAATTCCCCCTCCCTGGCTACCTGTGCTATTGCGGTAATACTCTGGGGAAGCACTGGAGCGGCCACTTCCTTCTCTCATCTTCTCCTCCTGCTCCCTGCTGCTGCTCTGCCTCTTCCTCCCTCCCTCCTCTTCCTCTTCCATTCCCCAGTCTCTGGCAACCCGCGGGAGGAGCAGGGATGGAGCCGGGACAGGTTGGGATGGACAGCGTGGGGCTCTCAGCTGCTCCCACCCGCTGGGGGCAGGGGGAACCCAGCCCAGGGAAAAGGAGAGGAAAACTGGGAAAACTGGGGGCTGCAGATCCAAACTGGGCCTTGCTGGGGACCCTAGCTGGGGACTTCCAGCCCTTGGGGCTCCTCTCAGGAGATCCGGGATGGGGGAATGCAGAGAGGGCTGGGGGATGCCAGGAGTGCCATCACTGGGAGTGATTTGTTTGTACTGGGATCATAGTGGGATCATACTGGGAGTGAGTTGGAGCCTGCAGGGGGCGTTTAAGATCTTGTTAGGGGCAAATGGGCTATACTGGGAGTGACTGGAATCATGCTGAGGGTGACTGGGATCATGCTGTGAGCTACTGGGTTCATGTTAGGAGCAACTGGGAGGAACTGGTAATGAGTGGGTGCATGCTGCGGGTAATTGGAAGCAACTGGGGTTATACTGGGATGAACTGGGATCATGCTGGATGGGACTGGGGTCATACTGGCAGTGATTGCAACTACACTGAAGCTGATTGGGAGTGGTTGTGAGCCAATGAGCTCATGCTGGAAGGAACTGGGGTACACTGGGATAGACTAGGAGTGACTGGAACAAAAGGGTGGGTGAAAGGGAGTAACTGGAACCATGTGGGGCACAACTGGTTCATACTGGCACTGACTGGGACCACACTGGGCTCATCTTTGGATCATATTGGGAGTGACTGGACTAACACTGGGAGTATCTGAGAGTGACTGGGAACATACCCTGCACATCATCCCTGTACTGGGGGTGACTGGGAGCAACTGGGAACACAATGGGCACAAATGGCATCATACTGGGACTGACTGGGTTGATTTAGCTGGAGGCAACTGGCACCATACTGGGAGTTGTTGGAAGCAACTGGATTATACTGGGACCATACTGGGAGTGTTGGCATGTGACTAGGATCATACTGGATGTTGCTGGGATCATATTGGTGTTGAAACGGAGCAACTGTGATCACACCTTGGGCTACTGGGAACAACTGAAACTGGGATCACACTGCAAGCAACTTGGAGTAACTGGGAATGACTGGATGCATGCTGGGGACAACTAGGGTATTCTGGGGATGACTGTGATCATACTGGGATAACTAACACCTCACAGGGGCCACTGGGAGTGTCTGGGAATGATTACGGACATGCTGAGGGCAACTGGGATATGCTGGGCGTGTCTGTAACCATACTGGGAGTGACAGGGAACACACTGGTGGTGGCTGGGATTAACTGGGATTTACAGAGCCTCCACTGGGGACAACTAGAAGTGATCCCCGCTCCCCCTCAGCCCTCCCTGGGGCACTGTTGCATCTCCCAACCTGCACCGCTGGATCTGCCTGGAGCAACGTGATAGCTCCAGTGCTGGGTCTGGGGGTGCTCCTGGGGGGCTGAGGGGGAAGTGGGACCCCCAGCACTGGGACCCTGAACCACCATTCCTGGCACCAGGATCCCCCTGCTCCCCTTATCCTGCACAGGGACCCCCCTGAAACCCCTACTTCTGGACATCAGGACTCCCTGCTCCCCTTTTCCCGCCCATCCCATGTCTCTCAGTGTCACCGACTGCCCAGACCCTGGTGGGCTCTTCTGGGTGCCGCGACCTTCCCCGTGAGTTGTCCTGAGAAGGACACCCTCTATCTCAGGAAGCACAGGCACTCCAGCAGCTCTTTTTGTGAATGGTTGCCAAGGCAACCAAGCCTGTCAGCTCTTCAGGCTCTCACTGCAATTGCAGTGTGTCCAGGCAGGTCTTCTTTCAGGTGGTGCAGGAGTAAAGACAGGAGACAATCTTCTGAATCCCTCTTTATTCCCTGGAACCAGCAACTCAAAAGACCACGAGGCTCTCAGGAGCCGGGTTATATAGAGACTCTTGGGGGCTGGGTTTGTCTCAATAACCAATAGGGGCAAGGATTGAGAAAACCACCAGTCGGAGAGAGGATCTAAAATGGACCAATCAGGGAGGGAGAAAACCAGGAAGTAAGGTAACAGCGAACCAGGGGGGAAACATTTTCATAGAACCAAAGACTCATGGAACATTACAACTTGTTACTGGCCCTGAGCAACATGGGAGTCTCTTAGAGAGGCTTCCCTGCGGGATAGTACAAATGCCTTAGAGGCTACAGGCCCTCTATGGAAGCGCTGCTTCCTCTGTGGTGGCTTCAGAGGCCTCCACATCCCAGCCTCAAAACCTCCCACGTGCATGACCCCGGGATGCCCTGGAACACCTTGGACTCCCATTCCTGCCTTTCCCAGCCCCTAGCCCCACCTTTCTGCAAAACCAGAGACCCCCTGAACTGCCCCTTCCTGAACACCCCGGGTGTCCCTACCCTGTTACCATCCTGTTTTGGGAAAACCTAGACTCCCCTTTCCCAGGCTCAAGGACTCCCTGGAACTCCCTTCTACCTCTCCAAGTCCCTACCTGCTGCCGACTGCCCAGGCCCTGGCAAGGGTCTTCTGGGTGCTGTGACCTTCCTGGTGAGTCGCCCTGAGAAGGACGACTTCAATTTCAGGGGGCACAGGCACTCCGGCTTAGTGATTGGCTCTTTTTTTTGTGAATGGCTGCCTAAGCAACCAACCAACCAGCTCGGCTGTGAAGGGTTGCCTAGGCAACCTAGCCGGCCAGCTCTCCAGGCACTGTTGATACAATGTATCAAAGGCAGGGCTTTTCCCAGGCGTCGCAGGAGAGAATCACAGGAGTCAGGGAATGTCTCCACGAACCCCTTTGTTCCAGAACCGACTCCCCGAAGCCCCCACCCTTCTGAGAGTTGGGGTTTTATGCACAACCAGGGGGTGGGGTTTGGTAAAACAACCAATAGGGGTGCAGATTGAAAAGTTAACCAATCAGGGGAAGGATCCAAAAAGAACCAATCAAAGTAGAGAACTCTAGGGTAACACAACAACCAATCAGGGATAGAGTCACTAACATATCAGGAAGTAATTTAACTGCATGCCTTGGGCAACAGGGGATTGGCTAGCTGTGACCGGGGGTTGGCTAATTGTGTTAAGGGCTGGATGCCCTCCAGGGAAGGGCTGGGAGTTCTGCTCCATCTGCACAGCCTTCAGGGGCCTCCACACCTACCCCTCATTTCCTTGACCCTGAGACACCCCTGAACCCCCCATTCCTGAGACGTGAGGTGTCCTTTTACCCCTCTGCCCGGCACTGAGATCCCCCTGCACCCCCTTATCCAGCACCAACTCAACCTTTTCACAGCCACCCTTTTCCTCTCCCAGCCCCC
>JANPWX010019004.1:25074-40277 GCA_024734555.1 Trochalopteron elliotii
GGGGTGGTGTGGGCAGAGCACAGAGAGATTTCAGGGACACGGGGAGGATTCAGGTCAGCACCTTCTGCCTGATCCTGTTGGCCTCTCGATCTTGTGGCTGTTGCAAGAGCTGAGAGGGCCACCCTTGGCAGGAGGGTCTCCTGGGATTCCTGCAGATGTGTGCCCTGACTGTGGCTCTCTTCCTCTCTGTTCTGCCTTTCAATCTCAGTTTGGCAGAAGAGCTGAAGAATTAGATTCGTCTCCAGGATGCAGTGCAGCAGTGTCCCAAGAACAGCACCAGCAGACACTGAAGAGGACAGCACCTCCCAGTGCTGCTGCAGCTCCATGCACAGCTGATGATTGGCACAGCTGAGCCTGTGGAACGCTGGCGTTGCTTCAGCCCTCTCTCTCCCTTTTGACAGCTCCTTAGCTCCAGCCCTCAGACCCTGCCCATCCCCTTTTTTCCCTTCCAGCTCATTCCTTTGCTTTCCCTTTTTAATTAATAAATGGTTTGGCTTCTTCACTTTACCAGCATCTCTGTGGAGCTGAAGCAGCGTGAAAACGACACACAGGCCTCTGCTGCCATCCTCTTCCGTGCCATGTTTTGTGCAGAGACACGGAGGAGCAAGGCCACATCAGGCTGGAAAGGTCCCTGTGCTGAAGGTCCAGTTCCACACCACTGTGGAATTGCAGGTCTTGCTGAAGACACTGAAGGCCAGTGGTGGGACAAGGAGCCTGTGTGTCAGGGACCAAAGTCATGTCTAAGGCCCTGCCATATTTGGTCTGCTGTTGTGCATGTCAACAAGATCGTGAAGAACAGACAATGAAGGAAATCTTATGGTTTAGTTGGAGAGAATTTGACCCTTAAGAGAAGCAAGGAATTGGTCAATCAATGAGCAGTCAAGCTGTGAAAAAAGAACAGTACAAAATGGAGCTGTTGCTGGTGTGGAGGTGGTAAATTGTAAGCCTTTGCTTATCATCTCCTGCTCTGGCCATGTGTGAGGTGATGATGTAACTGGAAAAGCTGCAGTCCAGAGGAGGAGCTATGAAGCCTGGTTCTGGGCTGGAGTGGCGAGAAGGACTAAATTCATGCTCTTTTGATGCATGCCCTGAAGTTGGATGGCCTGCCTGCATCTCCCACCTGAGCATCATGTTCCATCTCCTGCTACTGCTCAGCAGTTTTTCACCAGTCCAGGGGGTGGGATGTATTTGTTGCATTGGCAATTCATCAAAGAAAACTTGTTTTGCAATCACAAGTACGTTTCAGATTTTTTATTCATGAGCATCTCTGACAACTAAACATTGAGCTTTTGTTGTGCCCAAGGGCAAGTGAAGCAGCAGCAGGGTGGCCGAGACTGGGACGCGTGACCGTGCCAATTGCCCGGAGCGCTGTCAGGCAGTGCTGGGATCCTGGCTGTGGTTCTGGCGCCTGTCACCCTGATCTTTAGCCTTCTGATGATCTTGTTTACATACCTTCTAGTGGAGTCTCTCACGAATGTAACATAAACAGAAGTAGATTGTTTTCATACCTCTCTGTGATGCACTGTTGAATTGACCACTGGGGTCAGAGAGGTGTTTCTCTCATCTACCAATCCTTCACCAAATTCCAAATCCTATAAAAACCCCAAATCATAATAAACTTCCTTCTTTGCCTCACTTCAACCTGACCGTGTGCATGGCGTTCTTTCATGTTATAAATTGTGACAATCTGGTGACATCCGTCTGTGGGGATCGCAGACTCTGGATTGTGGTGACGTGCTGTGAGTTTTTCAGCTAATGGGGATTCGTTTGCAGCCTCTGCAAATGGGGTTGACGCTTTGGCCTTGGACCTGTTGAATGGCTTGCTGGAGTGGAAAAAGGTTTCTGTTTTTGAGGATGATTTTAGGCGTTTGTGTTATTGTGGGAAAAGCTACGGGCTTTTTCCAGACACCGTGAGAGCCATTTCATGGGATGCCTGGAGCCACTTTGGCACGCTCCTCATCTAGGCTGCGTCTGAAAATTACACTGCAGAAGCAGTGGATTTGTTGAGGCTTTGGAAGCGATGTTACAATGTTATAGGAAGTTATGAGAGCTCGGCAGCTCCCGTGGGGGCCTGCGTCTCCACTGGAGAGTTTTCCAGCTCTGATGCTGAGGCTGGGGGTTCCACACAGCCGCGCTGGCCCCACCCATCCCTGCGCCCATCCCGGCGCTGAGGGAGGGTGAGGAGTCATTGGCTCAGCCCGCGGGTCTGTTGGAGGCCGGTGCCGGGGCAACTCAATGTGGCATTGCCACCAAATACCCCCTTGGAGCGGCGGACGCGGAATTGATTCCGTCCAACAGTGGAGGGGCGGCGGCGGCTCCACCAGAGGCAACCGCAGCAGGCTCGGTGCCGGTCGCCGTGCCTGCGGAGATGACGGAGACCCTGAGGAGTGAGTGGTCAGTCCCACCCCACGCGGCGGGGGAGGTGCCCCTGGTGGGTCCCCATGGCACAGGCGGGACCATGCTAGGGGCAATGCCAGCCCCTCCTCTCCCTGTGTCTGCCCCGCCAGGCATGGCAAGTGCTGTTGCTCGTGCTGCAGGGGCTGGCCCAGGCCCGAGTGGCCCTGCGCCTCGAGCTGCCCCCTCCACGGGTGCTGCCCCGCTCGCACCACCTGCGCCCCCCTCCTCTCTGCCAGGTGAGTCTCGGATGGGGGGCCGGGGCCGCAGCTCTGCAAGCCGCGTCCCTCTCTGCGGCGTGGTCCCCCCCACCCCCATGCTGGATCGGAGGGGCCGAGTGATGGCCTCGATCCGTCTCCCACCGGGTTCGCATGCCCTGGCTGGACCCTTGGCTGTAGCAGGGTCCCCTGTCCGGGCTGCAGTAGCCAGCGGTCCTGTGCTGCTGACAGACACGGGCTCTGCTGGGGCTGGAGCGGCCCCAGAGCGGGCGGGTCCGACCCCGCTGCCTTTTACGAAACTTGGGGCTGCAGCGGTTGCTGGCCCTGCGGGATGTGCTTTTGGCACAGGCTGGGAACATGGGCACCAGGAGGCCAGCGCCTCCCTGGAGAGATCACAATTGCTCAACTTGTGTTTTTTGAGTCTTCTGTCCACAGGACAGAGAGATGGTGGTGAGAAGACAGCTGTTGTGAAGCTACTGGGTTGGCTCAAGTTCACTGGACTGTTGTTCTGGCCAGAGACTGTTCTGAATGATTTTCACCCTGTGTGTCCCTGGAGCGAACACTGCGATTTTCTCCTTTGCTGCTTGGCACCCTGTAATGGACTCTCTCTCATGACAAATTCGTTGCCCTTCGAGACTTGTTTCAGGAGCTGTTGGACCAGGGTCAGCTGGAGCCTTCTACCAGTCCCTGGAACACTCCTGTTTTCTGCATTGAAAAGAACTCTGGGAAATGGAGGTTGTTGCAAGACCTCTGAAAAGTTAATGCCGTGGTGGAAAGCATGGGGATATTGCAGGCTGATATGCTGTTGCCACCATGCTTCCAGCAAAATGGCTGATCCTCACTGTGAATCTGAAAGATTGTTTTTGTGATTCAGTTGCATCCTACAGGTATCATGGGGCAATGGAATGATGAATGGTCTGATCCCTTGCACATTTTGGACTGGGTCATCCTGCCCCATCAGCCGCGAGAGACGGCAAATACATTATTTGAGCTGATTGCTCAATTTCAGCCACTAAAGATGCCGATCACTTTGAGCTCATTGTTCAATTGATAATTAAATGCAGGCAACGGTGCTTGCAATTGATGGGTGTGGATTTTGCAAAATTCATACTCTCGGTATTACGGGAGAAATTTGACTGGAGCTTTGCAAGCAGTGTTTCTCTGCCAAATGCTCTGAAAATTTTTTCAGGGCAGATCACTTGTCATCTGCCCAGACATGAGCTATTGCAAGTGGCAAAATTCTTTAAAAATAGTCATAAGCCAGTGCAAGGACCCACCGTCTTTACAGACGGTTTGGGAAGGACAAGATAGGCCATTGTTGCTTGGAAGGATGGATTTGAGGGGTGAGTTTTGGAAGGTCATGAGGATGGGGCAGCCCAATTGGTTGAATTGAGAGCTGCTGTCATGGCATTTCCGAAGTTTTCCCAGGAACCTTTTGATTTAGTCATGGATTCTGTTTCTGTGGCTGACATGGCACAGTGGTTGGGCCATTCAGTTTTGAAGGGAGTCAGCAATGTTGCTTTGTTTCATTTGCTGAATATCTTGTGTTGTGCCACTGGGGCCTGGTGCTTCAAAAACAAGAACGAGGAAGGCAGGATGAAACCCCGCACAGTAAATTGGCAAAGGCTTTATATGCTATCAAGCACTGTAAGGTGCTGCAGAATTCTAAAAACCCAGTCATGTTGAAAGCAGGAAATCATGACCAAAATGGAGGTCAAAAAGTGGAGGAACGACTGAGTGATGACTCTGATGTCGATGACACGAGTGATCACTCCGATGGCCCTTCCACAAGAAGAAATTGAACGTTGTTCATTTTCTTTTTTCTTTTCCTTTTTTATAACGGCAAAAGGGTGAGATATCGCCCTAAGTTTGCCTGCTTTTCAGTGTTAGCATTTTTGCATTTTATTCTCACGCAGCTTCATGTAAACTATGTATATATTTAGAACTTATCTATTTTGTTTACATATTTCTCCTCTGGGAGGAGAAATATGACTGATGGAGATGTTCACCAACGAGGTCAAAGAGGTGGCAACCTGTGTAGCCAATCTTTTACCTTCTGATCAAAGTGTATATAAAATGGAGTCAGAAAATTAAAATAGGACTTTGCTGCCTGACCTTCTGCTGTCTGCCTCATCCTTTGTGTGTCTGAAACTGTGACACCCAGGGTCATGGAAACAGGGGATCCAGGGGCTGGGAGAGGAGGATACCTGGGAAAGGGGGTGCAGGTGGGTGTCGGTGCAGGATAAAGGGGTGCAGGGGGTCCCAGAGCTGGGGAAGGAGATGTGGGAGGGGTTCCAGTGCCCAGAAATGGGGATTCAGGGGGGTGCCAGGGGGATCCCCAAAGCCCCTCCCAGGGGGGAGCAGGAGCTGGGTCAGGAGCTCTGGGGAGAGAATCACAAAATCACAGAATCAAATAGTTGGAAGAGACCTCCAAGATCATCGAGTCCAACCCAGCCCTAACACCTCAAACTAAACCACGTGCCACAAGTGCCACATCCAGTCTTTCTTTAAACACCTCCAGGGATGGTGACTCCACCACCTCCCTGGGCAGACCATTCCAATACTTTATCACCCTTTCTGTAAAAAACTTTTTCCTAATATCCAACCTATATTTCCCTTGGCACAGCTTGAGACTGTGTCCTCCCATTCTGGCAGTTGCTGCCTGCAGAAAGAGACCAACCTCCATCTGACTACAGCCACCTTTCAGGAGGTTGTAGAGAGTGATAAGGTCACCTCTGAGTCTCCTTTTCTCCAGGCTAAACAACCCCAGCTCCCTCAGCTGTTCCTCACAGGGCTTGTGTTCCAGGCCCCTCACCAGACTCGTTGCCTCCTCTGGACGTGCTCAAGCGTCTCAACGTCCTTCCTAAAGTGAGGGGCCCAGAACTGGACACAGCACTCAAGGTGTGGCCCCACCAGTGCTGAGTACAGGGGAAGAATGACCTCCCTGCTTGTGCAGGACTCAGCACTTGAATGTATTAAAGCTTATCCTATTGGACTCTGCCCATCCATCCAACCCTTCCAGGTTTCTCTGCAGAGCCCTCCTCCCTTCCAACAGATCGACACACACTGCCAGGTTAGTGTCATCTGCAAATTTACTAATGAAAGACTCAATACCCTCATCCATGTCATCAGTAAAAATATGGAACAGAGCTGGCCCCAGCACAGACTCCTGAGGGATACCACTGGTGCCTGGCTGCCAGCTGGATGTGGCACCGTTCACCACCACTCTTTGGGCTAGGCCATGCAGCCAGTTCCTAACCCAGCAAAGTGCTCCTGTCCAAGCCGTGGGCTGCCAGCTTTTCCAGGAGTGTGCTGTGGGAGGAAAGGGGGTGACCCTGGCATGGAGGAGTCACACACACTCCAAGGGGGGGATGCGACTGCTGGGGAAACAGCGGCAGCTGCCGGGAAGGGATCGGGATGGACTGGGACAGGCTGGGATGGACTGGGATACCGACATATACTGGGATACAGTGGGCCCAGGACTGGGACTCCATAGGAGCAGGATCAGAGCACACCAGGACCCAGCACGACCAGAACTGGGGCAACAGGGACCATAATGGCAGCAACTGGGATATACAGGGAGTGATTGCAATCATGCTGGAATTGACTGGGAGTAACTATGTGCAACTGGAATCCTGTTGGAAGCTACTGGGAGCAACAGGGAGTGAGTGAAAGCACACTGGGGGACACTGGGATATACTGGGAGAGACTGGGAGTGACTGGGATCACAGAGGAACCATAAAGAAAGTTACTGGAATAATACTGGGAGTATCTGGGAGTGACTGGGATCATACTGGGAGTGACTGGAACCATACTGGGTGACTGGGGGCAACTGGGACCATGCTGGGGACAAATGGCAATGTACTGAGTGACTGGGTTTGTACTGGAATCATACTGGGAAGGACTGGGGCCAGAGTGGCAGTGACTGAGATGATACTGGGGGTGACGGGAACTGTACTGGGGGCAGCTGGAACCATACTAGGAGTGAACAGGAGCACCTGGGACCGTGCTGGGATCGTACTGGGATCATGCTGAGTGTAACGGAAAGTGACTGGGATCATACTGGGAATGACTGGGAGCCACAGGGCCCATGCTGGGAGTGACCTGGGCCCCTCTCCAGGGTGGAACTGGGGGAACTGGCCCAGCTGGGGCTCAGGGTTGTTCTCCCCCAGGACTGCCCCGGGTCCTGCTGCCACACCTGGCCCCACAGAGCTGAGGGACAGGGGAGAGCTGAGGGACAGGGGACAGCCAAGGGGCACGGGACAGCTGAGGAACATGGCCTGGCCGAGGACACTGAGCTCCAGTACTTTGGGCTGTTGTGCCCGCGCTGTTGCCCCCGCACTGTTGCCCTGGGGCTCCCAGCACAGGCCAAGGGGGGACAATCCCCTCCATAAACTGTTGTTGGCTTTCAGCTTTGCTCTGGAACATTCCCAAGGAGCCGCCTGCAGGGGCTGGAGCCCGGCCGGGTGCCCGGGGCCACCAAAGCCACTCTTGCAGTGCCCTCCTGCCCCGGGCAGGGCAGAGAACACCCAAGGAAAGGCTTGTGCTGGGCTCAAGGCAGGGACAGGGCACTCCCAGGGATTGCAGGGAGTGGAGTACTGGGGGGACATAGAGATTTAGTGGAGCTGGGGGCTGAAAGTGAGACTTTGGGGATTCGGGGGGGTCAACAGGTCAAGGAAAGAGGGGATGTGAAGAGCTGGGAGAGCTGGGAAGGAGGTTCAGGAGCTCAGAGTCAAGGAAAAGGGGAGTGCAGGGACTGGGAGAGGGGGAATGGGGTGTCCAGGGAATCCTGTGTCCAGCAAAGGGGGTGCCAGGGATCCTCAGTGTGAGGAAAGGAGGGTCTGGAGGCTGGAAAATGCAGGAATGGGGGCCCAGAGGTCCCAGCCCAGGCTGAAGGAAAAGGGTGGCTCTGGGGGCTGGGAGAGGAAAAGGGTGGCTGTGAAAAGGTTGAGTTGGTGCTGGATAAGGGGGTGCAGGGGATCTCAGTGCCGGGTAGAGGGGTAAAAGGGCACCTCAGTTCTCATGAATGGAGGGTCAGGGGGGACTCAGGGTCAAGGAAATGGGGGTAGGGACTTGGAGAGGTAGAAGGGAGTTCCAGGGGGTCCCTGTGCCCAGGAAACGGGAGTCCAGGGTATCCAAAACCAGGAGGGTAACAGGGTGGGGACACCCAGGATATTCAGGAAGGGGTAGTTCAGGGGTCTCTGATTTTGCAGAAAGGTGGCACTGGGAAAGGCAGGAATGGGGGTCCAAGGCATTCCAGGGTCTCCCAGGGTCAAGCACATGGGAAATCTGGAGGCTGGGAGACATGGGATGGCTGGGAAAAGAGGAGGAGGGGGTCCTGATGTTCAGAAATAGGGGATTCAGGAGGTTCCTGTGCAGGATAAAGGGAGTAGGGGGGTCCCAGTGCTGGGAATGGTACTTCAAGGTCCCGGTGCCGGGGATCCCACTCCCCCCTGGCTGCCCCCAGGAGCGCCCCCAGCCCCAGCGCTGGAGCCATCGCGCTGCTCCTACTCACTCCCAGTGTGATCCCAGTATGATCCCAGCATGATCCCAGTATAAGTCAGTCACCCAGGAGCTGCTCCCAGTATGATCCCAGTAGAGCCCAGTCACTCGCAGTGATCTCACTTGTGGCATCACCCAACCCCTCTCTGTGTTCTGTCCTGTCCTGGCTCCATGACCGGTCCTCCCGTGGGTTGCGATGGGTTGGGGAAATGGGGGAGGAGGAGGAGGGAGGGAGGGAGGGAGGAAGAGGTGCAGTGGCAGCAGGAAGCTGCAGATGACGAGAGAAGGAATCGGGTGGCTCCAGTGATCCTTGAACCAACAGCATGCCTGGGATCATCGCCCCCCCATCCCGCAGGTGCCCAGGGAGGAGGAGCTCGCCCCAAATATCCCAGGAGGGTCCCTGGGTTTGGGGTTTTTTGGGGGGGATGTTGGAGATTGCAGAGCTCCAAAGCCGAGCCACAGATGCCCCTTGGGGAGACATCGGGGACTCCCCGGGAGGTGTTTTTGGGGGGTCCTGGTGTCTGCAGAGCCCCGGCGGGGGGCAGGGGGATGTGGGACCCCCTGGGTGGGGGTTGGGCTTCCCGGGCTGGGCTGTCCGAGCTGTGCTGGGGCCATGTGGGGAGCGGCGGGGGCGGAGGGAGCCTGAGTTTGGGGAGCCCGGGAGAGCCGTGGCTTCCCTGAGCGGGACCCCAGAGAGAGGAGAGCCCCAGAACCGAAACGTGGGGACCCCGAGAGTGGGGGGGGAACCCTGGAATTGCCGGGACCCCGTTGGGGGCTGCTGGGGCTGGAGGGGCGGGATGGGTGGGAAAGGGGTTCGGGGGTCCCGGTGCCGGCAGTGGCTGCTCCCAGTATGAGCCCAGTCACTGCCAGTATCCGTAGGTGGGCAGACAGAAGAGGGGGAGCTTTTCGGGTTCCTGGGACTCGCAGCAGCCCGGGGAGGGCGGGCACCGAGCAGACGGGGGATCTCCTTCCCCTTGCCTGTGGCACGGAGGCAAATGCCATCCTGTCCTTATCCTTCCTCCCCCAGACATGGAGCCGAGCATGGAGAGCAGGGAGGACAAATCCCCGCGCCAGAAGCTTGTGGGAGAGGCTGTTTAGCGCGGCTCCACAGCGCAGGAATGCAACGGGGAGGAAAAGCCCCGGAGATCCCTGTCGAGGAGGGGCTGCAAACACAGACGGTGAGGATGTGAGGAGGAAAGAGCCAGCCTGGGCTGGGAAGGCGGCCAGAGATGGAGCCAGAGCTCAGAGCTGTTGGTCCATGAGCAGCTTCCTCATGGGGAGAAGCCCCACAAGTGCTTGGAGTGTGGGAAGAGCTTCAGCCGGTGGTACCACCTGACCAGCTACCAGAGGATCCACACAGAAGAATGTCCCTATGAGTGTGGGGAATGTGAGAACAGCTTCACAGAGAGAGCCAACCTGATCCAGCACCAGAACATCCACACTGGGGAAAAGCCGTTCAAGTGTGGGGAGTGTGGGAAGGGCTTCAGGCACAGAGCCAAACTGAGCTTGCACCAAAAGATCCACACTGGGGACAGGCCATACGGGTGCTCCCAGTGTGGGAAGGGGTTTCGGATCAGCACCCAGCTTCTTGAACATCAGCAGACACACATACAATAGCGGCCCTTCCACTGCCCCGACTCCAGGAAGGGCTTTAGGCACAACTCCACCTTCATCCAGCACTGGCATGTCCACACCGGGGAGAGGCTCTATGAGTGTCTCCAGTGAGGGAAGAGGTTTCTCACCCACTCCCACCTCCTTGTACATCAGCAGATTCACTCAGAAGAGAGGCCCTTCCACTGCCCCGACTGCAGGAAGGGCTTCAAGCAGAGCTGCAATCTCATCAGGCACCGGCACATCCACGCTGGGGAGAGGCCCTACAAGTGCCCCCAGTATGGGAAGAGCTTAGGAACTGGGATCGGAACCTGGATCACTCCGGGACCACCACGTTCGCTCCGGGGAGTTTTGGTCATGCCCCCAGGCAGGACTGGGAGGTTCCCCTGGGCAGGGCGGGACCACCTTGGTTCAAATTGTCCCGGAACAGTCATCCCGGTCCGTATGATCCCAGTTTGTATGACCCTAGTCTCTATGGTTCTGATCCAGATGATCCCAGCCTGTGAAATCCCAGTCCATGTGATCCCAGTCTGCACAATCCCAGTCTGTACAATCCCAGTCTGCACAATCCCAGTCTGCACAATCCCAGCCCATGTGATCCCAGTGCAGGTTATCCCAGTCTCTATGGCCCTGGCGGGTTATCCTTTTGTTTCGGCCCTATTTGTTTTCTTTTCTCCCTCTCTCTTCCTCTCACTTCCAAAAAGTGCAAAAAGTGTGAGGGGAAAGGGGCGGGGCCAAGAGGACCTGCGGTCCTAAAAGGGCCCATTGTGGACTAAAATCGTCCAAATGGATCTAAATTCTCCAAAGGGCCTAAAATCCACTTTAAACCTGATCAGGTTTTGGCCCAAATCACCCAAATGGACCTAAAATCCTCACAAAGTATGTTCAAATCACACAAAGGGCCCTAAAATCCACCATAAATCCATGTGGTTTTGCCAAAAATCAGCCAAATGCAGTTACAATCCTCCAAAGGGGTCTAAAATCCAGCCACAGGGGCCAAAAATTGCCTATAGTAGTTTAAAACCCACACAAAATGGCCTCAATTCACCCTTAATTCTCCAAATGGGCATAAAATCCACCATGAAAGTATCTAGGTTTGCCTAAAATCACCCAAAGGGATCTAAAGTCCACCCCAAATCTCACTAGATTGTCGTGGCTTTGGTTCGCTAATGTGAGTCACCATTTATGTGGTGGTTTCATGTTCGCTGAATTTTGTTTGCCAACACGGAGACAGGATTTTGGGAGAAAAAGGCAAAACAGGCCCCAACTAAAGGTGAACAGATTTTATCAACACACACTAAGTAAGAGAAGTAAAGGAAAAGGAAAAAAACACAAATGAACTTCTGAACAAACCCTTTCTCCCACCACAAACTATTCATTTTCTACAAACAATGTAAAGAGACACAACTCAGAACTCCAGGTCAGTACCACTTATAGAACAGTCATTCATTCAGTCTTTCAGAGAGAGAAGTCTCTCGTGTTGTTTTAGTAACTTTCCACAAGAGAAACAGTCTGCTTGTGGCTTCCAACTCACACAAAAGCAGTCGGCCCAGGAGATTCTGCAGTTGTGGAACCTCCCATATTCACGGAGCCTTTCCCGTGACCACACATATGGGTCGTAGACTCACAGATATTGGGGTGTCACCTTTTGAAAATGAGCAACTTCAAAGGCAAAGGATCCTTCAACTCAGGGAACAGAGATGTCTTCTCACTTCTTCATTGTCAGAGGGCTTTTTCTCATCTCTCTCTGTTCAAACCTCACATGGGATCACAGGATCACAGCTACTAATTCAGTATTCATTCAGTCCATCATAGATACCTTTGCTCAAATCCACAAATCATCTCCCCAATTTGTATTGTCCATGATTTAAAGAATACTTTGGCATATTCATATTACATGCTGTTACTAAAACTCCCAGGAGATTTCAGCCTAGGACTCTGACAACTTGTCATCTCTCCCATTCAAGAAGTCACTCTTGGTTTACTGACTCAGTTATCTTCATATTGTCCCTTTACATGTCTCCAATTTGGCCTTTTCTCTCATCTCTGAAAAGGGTTAGAGTTTAAGAAAGCCTCAATCTGTGTCGAGAAAGAGTTAAAGCTTGCCCAGGCCTGCAGTGGCCATCCCAAAGATTCCAAAGCCATGCTGGGGGGGGGGGGAAGAAGGATCTCATCCTGCCCTCGACCAAACAGAAGACAAAAAAGTACGAATCACTTGCGATTGCTGATTTAAACCTGAGTTGTTCAGAGTGGTGGACAACACTCCGATTGGTGAGCCAGAGTCCATCCCCAGCCTCACATCCACACTAAACCACCACAGAGCAGACCACGAGGCTCTTCCTGCATTGGGGGCACTCACAGGGCGTTCTTACCGGTGCCTCCATTGGTGTCTGGTCAAATGAGAACTCTGTGAGAAGCTCTTCCCACACTGGGGACACTGGTGGGGCCTCTCCCCGGTGTGGATGCGCTAGTGGCTGACGAGGGTGGAGTTGCGGATGAAGGCCTTCCTGCAGTCAGGGTAGCAGAAGAGGCTTCTCCTCTGAGTGAATCCGTTGATGTAGAAGGAGCTGGGTGCTGGTCAGAAACCCCTTCCCACACTCGGAACACTTGTAGGGTCTCTCCCCAGTGTGGATCTTTTGGTGGACATTTAGGTTGGCTCTGCGCCTGAAGCTTTTCCCACATTCCCCACACTTGTACGGCCTTTCCCCAGTGTGGATGTTCTGGTGCTGCAACAGGGTGCCTCTCCCTCTGAAGCTCTTCCCACATTGCCCACAGTGGTAGGGCCGTTCCGTGGTGTGGGTCCTCTGGTGGCTGATCAGGTGGGATCTCTGGCTGAAGCTCATCCCACATTCCTCACAATTGTAGGGCTTCTCCCAGGAGTGGATGCGTCAGTGGGTGGTGCGGTGTGAGCTCCACTTGAAGCCCTTCCTGCAGTTGGGGCAGCGAAAGGGCCTCTCCTCTGTGTGCGTGCGCTGGTGCATGAGGAGATTGGAGCTAGTCTGAAACCTCTTCCTGCATTTATCACACTCGTAGGACCTCTCCCTAGTGTGGGTCCTTTGGTGAAGGATCAGGTGGCAGCTCTGGCTGAAGATCTTCCCACATTCCCCACACTTCTGGGGTCTCTCCCCAGTGTGGATGCACTGGTGACTGTTGAGGTGGGAGCTCTGTCAGGAGCCTTCCTGCAGTCAGGACAGCAGAAGGGCCTCTCCTCTCTGTACATCTCCTGGTGTAGGAGGAGACAGGAGCTGAGCTGAAACCTCCTCCCGCATTGATCACACTCGTAGGGCCTCGCCCCAGTATGGTTCATCTGGTGACAGATCAGGAGGGACTTCTGGCTGAAGCTTTTGCCACATTCCCCACACTCATAGGGCCGTTTTCCTGTGTAGATCCTCTGGTGGCAGATCAGGCTGGACCTCTGGCTGAAGCTCTTCCCACACTCCAAGCACTTGTGGCGCTTCTCCCCATCAGGAAGCTGCTCATGGACCAACAGCTCTGAGCTCTGGCACCACCTCTGGCTGCCCTCCTGGCCCAGGCTGGCTCTTTCCTCCTCACATCCTCACCATCTGCATCTGCAGCCCCTTCTCGGCACGGATCTGCGGGGCTTTTCCTCCCCGTTCCATTCCTGTGCCGTGGAGCCGCTCAAAACGGCCTCTCCAACGAGGTTCTGGCGCGGGGATTTGTCCTCCCTGCTCTCCATGCTCGGCTCCATGTCTGGGGGAGGAAGGACAAGGAGAGGATGGGATTTGCCTCCGTGCCAGAGGGAAGGGGAAGGAGAGCCCTCGTCTGCTCGGTGCCCGCCCTCCCCGGGCTGCTGGGATTCCTAGGAACGCGAAAAGCTCCCCCCTCTTCTGTGTCCCCACCTACAGATACTGACAGTGACTGGGCTCATACTGGGACTGACTCCTTTCCCACCCATCCCACCCATCCAGCCCCAGCAGCCCCCAACGGGGTCCCGGCAATCCCAGGGGTCTCCCCCCTCTCAGGGTCCCCACGTTGCAGTTCTGGGACTCTCCTCTCTCTGGAGTCCCGCTCAGGGAAGCCGCGGCTCCCCCGGGCTCCCCCCGCCCCCGCCGCTCCCCACATGGCCCCAGCACAGCTCGGAGGGCCCAGCCCGGGAAGCCCAATCCCCACCCAGGAGGGACCCGCATCCTCCCTGCCCCCCGCCGGGGCTCTGCAGACACCGGGATCCACCAAAAACACGTCCCGGGGAGCCCCCGAGGCGCATCTGCGCCTCGGCTTTGGAGCCTTGCGAGCTCTAACGTCCCCCCCAAAAAACCCCAAACCTAGGGACCCCCCCGGGATATTTGGGGCGAGCTCCCCCTCCCCGGGCACCTGCGGGATGGGGGCGATGATCCCGGGCATGAGGCGAGTTCTGGGAGCGCTGGAGTTCCCGCTCCAACCTCTCTCCTTCTCCTCCCGCTCCTGCTGCCGCTGCGCCTCTTCCTCCCTCCCTCCTCCTCCTCCCGCGTTCCCAACTCCGAACTGGGAGGGCGGGGCCAAGGAAAGGGCGGGAACTGGGAGGGGGAGTGGGCGTGGCCAAAGGAACACACCGTCCTAAAAGGGGCCGGTTTGACCTAAAATCACTCAAATGGGCCGAAAATTGTTCAAAGGGATCTATAATCCAACCTAAACCCGATCAGGTTCAGACTCAAAACACCCAAAGAGGCGAAAAATCCTCACAAAGTAGCCTAAAATCACCCAAAGGGCACTAAAAACCACCCTATACCCATATGGTTTGTCTTAATATTCACCACATGGGGATAAAATCATCCAAAGGGCTCTAAAACCAACCAATGCGGCCTAAAATTGCCAAGAGTAGTTTAAAACCCACACAAAATGGCCAACAATCCTCTTAAATCTCCTAAAAAGCTGTAAAATCCACCCTGAAAATTGGTCTGGCCTAAAATCAACAAAATATACCTAAAGTCCCAAAATATACCCTAAAACCCAATAGATTTGGCCTAAAATCACTAAACAGGACTAAACCCCACTCAAATGGACCTAAAAACCATCCAAAGAGATCTAAAATCCACCCTAAAACTGCCCAGGTTATCTTAAAATCACTCCAATGGGACTAAACCCCACCAGATTTTGCCTAAAATCAGACAAAGGGGCCAAAAATTCACACTAAAAGGCTCGAAAACGCAGCCTAAACCTGCCCCGTTTGGCCTAAAATTACCCAAATGGGGCTCAAATCTCCAGGACCAGGACCAAGACCCAGATCAGCACCAGAACCGGCACCAGCACCAAAATTGAGACCGACACCGGATCCAAGAGCGGCACCACTCTGGGACCAGCACCGAGACCAAAACCAGGACCAGAACCAACACCGGAACTGACACCGGCACCGCTGCAGGACCGAGACTGGGACTGACACCGAACTGAGACCAGCACTGCACAGGCACTGGGACTGAGACCGAGACCAAAACCAGCTCCAGAACTGGCACTGGGACCAAGACTGAGACCAAGAGCAGCACC
>JANPWX010019007.1:0-21590 GCA_024734555.1 Trochalopteron elliotii
TGGGGCAAGAGGCACTGAGGAAAGTCAGAATTACAATTTCATATTGAGGCAGGCACCTGTTTGCCATGATGCTCAGCATGCTCACATGTGTCTTGTACCTATCTCTCTATATTTTTCCGCACCTGGGGCACTATCTGCCGGTCTTAATGCTCCTGCGTAGACCAGGGTATGGTACTAAAATTGCTTTATTGCTCTATTATGTCCATGGCTTGATAAACTCCAAGGCAATGAACATCATTCAGAACATATACCCAGCTTTGTACTCCTGTTCTGGTCCAGGATGCTACGTCCAGGGCCTCAATAATCTCACCCAGCCCCTGTGGGGAGGGGTAAAGAATGGTTTTTTCAAGCTTTTCAGGCATGACACAGCAGTTTTTGGAAATATTGAGTACCCTCTGGATGCCAAGGACAGCATGGGGTTATTGTTAGTCCTGCTCGGTCTCCTCTGCACAGCCCACACAATGCTCAGAATCAAAACACTACATGGTGTGATACAGCATCTTAAGGAAGAGGTAGAGGGAATGAAAAGCAAAGCAACAGCAGTAACATCTACACGGACTGCCACAAAGAAGAAGAGAGCCAAAGGCAAGGCAACAGTGTCCACATCTACACAGACCATCACAGAAGGAAACGAAGTCAAAAGTGAGGCAACGGTGTCCACATCTACACAGACCATCACAGAAGGAAAAGAAGCCAAAAGTGAAGCAACGGTGTCCACATCTATGCAGTCTGTCACAGAGGAGAAAGGAACCAAAGGTGCTGTCACCATCTCCACACAAACCGTCACTGAACTGGAACAGCCTAAACCAGTAGCAGTTGCCACCACTCAGAAGAAGAAAGTAAAGAGCAAATCAGTCCGCACAGTGACTGACGAGGATGCAGCAGGACCTTCGCACCCAACAGAAGAGACAGAGACACAGATCATCACCCGCTCTCTATCTCTGGGTGAGCTGCGTGACCTGCAAAGGGAATTCACCTGCCATACCAACGAGTCCATCCTGACCTGGCTGCTCCGCATCTGGGACGCTGCAGCCAATGACACCATTCTGGATGGAATTGAGGCCAGACAACTGGGATCGCTGTCCCGGGATGTAGTCATTGACCAGGGAATTGGAAAAACCCAAGAACCTCTCAGTCTCTGGCAGCGACTGCTAACAAGTGTGAAAGACAGATACCTTTGTAAAGAAGACCTCCAAGTACACCAAGGAAAATGGAGCACAATAGAACAAGGTATCCGATGCCTGAGGGAATTGGCCGTGCTGGAGATCATTTTTTCAGAAGACGAGAGATTTCCTAAAAGCCCAGATAACGTCCATTGCACATCACGGATGTGGTTGAGATTTGCACGGCTTGGACCAGAGATGTACTCACGTTACCTGGCAACACTGCAATGGAGGGAAGGTGAGGACAGGGTGGGTGTCCTGACAAATAAACTAAGAATTTACGAAGACACTGTCACTGCACCAATTCGTACCCATGTCTCGTCTGTGGAAACAAGACTGGCTGAGCAAGTCCGGAAGTTGATTGCAGAAGGCCATCAGAAACTGAAAGAAGAACTTAAAGAAGAAATTTACCACGTCTCACCAGAGCCGACGAGAGTCTCTGCCATTAGGAGCAGGCGCTCCCCAGCCAGGGAGAGAAGATACACACCACGAGGTAACCTCTGGTCTTTCCTTCGAGAGCATGGAGAAGACATGAAGAAGTGGGATGGAAAACCCACCTCCTCCTTAGCAGCCCGGGTACGTGAGCTGAAACGAGAAACACCTACCACAAGAAGCCCATCTAGAATCAATGTCGCTCCGGTTTCTCGTGCACTGAACCCCACACGGTACAGGAATGATGATATGACTGATCCTCTTGAAGGGACCTCAGAAACATATTTACAGGGAGAGAACAATGTATGCCATGATCAGGAATAGGGGGGCCCTGCCTCTGGCCAGGTAGAGGAAAGGGACAACCGGATCTACTGGACTGTGTGGATCCGATGGCCTGGCAAATCTGACCCACAAAAATATACGGCGTTGGTTGACACTGGGGCCCAATGTACCATGATGCCATCAAGTTATGTAGGAAGAGAAGCCATTTCTATCTCTGGGGTGACAGGAGGGTCCCAGATACTGACTGTATTAGAGGCTGAAGTAAGTTTAACAGGGAATGGGTGGCAAAAACACCCCATCGCGACTGGCCCAGAGGCCCCATGTATCCTCGGCATAGACTATCTCAGGAATGGATATTTCAAAGACCCAAAAGGATATCGTTGGGCTTTCGGGATAGCTGCAGTGGAGAAAGAAAACATCAGACAGTTGAATACTTTGCCTGGTCTCTCAGATGACCCCTCTGCTGTAGGACTGCTGAGAGTCGAAGAACAACAGGTACCAATTGCCACAGCAACAGTCCACCGTCGGCAATACCGCACTGACAGAGACTCTGTGATTCCCATACATGAGATGATCCGTAAACTAGAGAGCCAAGGGGTGGTCACTAAAGCTCATTCACCTTTCAACAGCCCTATATGGCCTGTGCGTAAGTCCAGTGGAGAATGGAGACTGACAGTGGATTACCGTGGTCTGAATGAAGTCACGCCACCACTGAGCGCTGCTGTGCCAGACATGTTGGAGCTTCAGTACGAGCTGGAGTCCAAGGCAGCAAAGTGGTATGCAACCATTGATATTGCCAATGCCTTCTTCTCCATTCCTCTGGCAGCAGAGTGCAGACCCCAGTTTGCTTTCACCTGGAGGGGCGTGCAGTACACCTGGAACCGATTGCCCCAGGGGTGGAAACACAGCCCCACCATCTGCCATGGACTGATCCAGGCTGCACTGGAGAAGGGTGAGGCTCCAGAACATCTGCAGTACATCGATGATATCATCGTATGGGGGAACACCCCAGGGGAGGTCTTCGAGAAAGGAGAGAAGATTATCCAGATTCTGCTGAAAGCTGGCTTTGCCATTAAATGAAGTAAGGTTAAGGGACCGGCTCAAGAAATCCAGTTCCTGGGAGTGAAGTGGCAAGATGGACGTCGCCAAATTCCCACAGAGATCATCAACAAGATCACTGCCATGTCTCCACCTACTAACAAAAAGGAAACGCAAGCTTTCCTAGGTGCCATAGGCTTTTGGAGGATGCACATCCCTGCGTATAGCCAGATGGTGAGCCCTCTCTACCTGGTTACCCGCAAGAAGAACGATTTCCACTGGGGCCCTGAACAGCAACAAGCCTTTGTTCAGATCAAGTATGAGATTGCTCATGCAGTAGCCCTTGGCCCAGTCAGGACGGGACCAGACATGAGAAATGTGCTCTATTCTGCAGCCGGGAGCCATGGACTGTCCTGGAGCCTCTGGCAGAAGGCGCCTGGGGAGACTCGAGGCCGACCATTGGGATTCTGGAGCCGAAGTTACAGAGGCTCCGAAGCCAACTACACTCCCACAGAGAAGGAGATCTTGGCCACCTACGAAGGAGTTCAAGCAGCCTCACAATTGATTGGCACTGAAACACAACTGCTTTTGGCACCTCGACTACCAGTGCTGGGGTGGATGTTCAAGGGAAAGGTTCCCTCCACACATCACGCCACTGACACCACATGGAGCAAATGGATTGCCCTCATCACACAGCGCGCCCGTATTGGAAACCCAAATCGCCCTGGGATTCTGGAAGTTATAACAAACTGGCCAGAAGGTGAGACTTTTGGATTGTCGTCTGAAGAAGAAGAAAAGCAAGTAACACGTGCCAAGGAAGCCCCACCATATAATGAGTTACCGGAGGCTGAAAGACGATATGCTCTCTTCACTGATGGCTCCTGCCGAATTGTAGGCACTAACCGGAAATGGAAAGCTGCAGTATGGAGCCCCACATGATGAGTTGCACAGGCTACCGAGGGACAAGGTGGATCGAATCAGCTTGCAGAGCTTAAAGCTGTCCAGCTGGCTTTGGATATTGCTGAACAAGAGAAGTGGCCGAGGCTCTATCTCTACACTGACTCATGGATGGTAGCTAATGCTCTGTGGGGATGGCTGACTCGCTGGAAAAAGGCCAACTGGCAACGCAGAGGAAAACCCATCTGGGCCGCTGACATTTGGCAGGACATCGCCGCCCGAGTGGAGAAGCTGACCGTGAAGGTTCGACACGTGGATGCACACGTACCCAAGAGCCGGGCTAATGAGGAGCATCGCAACAACGAGCAGGTGGACAAAGCTGCCAAAGTGAAAATATCACAGGTAGATCTAGACTGGCAGCACAAGGGAGAATTGTTTCTAGCTCGTTGGGCCCATGATGCCTCTGGTCATCAGGGAAGAGATGCAACATACCGATGGGCCCGTGACCGAGGGGTGGACCTTACTATGGACAGCATCTCACAGGTCATCCACAACTGTGAGACCTGCGCTGCAATCAAACAGGCCAAGCGAGTGAAGCCTCTGTGGTATGGTGGATGATGGCTGAAGTCCAGGTATGGGGAAGCCTGGCAAATTGACTACATCACCCTTCCCAAAACCCGCCAAGGAAAGCGCTACGTGCTGACCATGGTGGAAGCCACCACTGGATGGCTGGAAACGTACCCTGTGCCCCATGCCACTGCCCGGAACACCATTTTGGGCCTTGAAAAACAAGTCCTGTGGAGACACGGCACCCCTGAGAGAATTGAGTCGGACAATGGGACCCATTTCAAGAACGGCCTTATAAACACCTGGGCTAGAGAGCATGGCATTGAATGGATATATCACATTCCTTACCACGCACCAGCTGCCGGGAAAGTTGAACGCTGCAATGGACTACTAAAGACTACCCTGAAGGCACTTGGCGGAGGGACCTTCAAGAACTGGGAAATGAACTTAGCCAAAGCCACCTGGATGGTCAACACCCGAGGGTCTATCAATGGAGCTGGTCCTGCCCAGTCTGAACCCTTACACACGGTGGATGGAGACAAAGTCCCTGTGGTACACATGAAGGGCATTTTAGGCAAGACCGTTTGGATTAATCCCACTTCAGACAAAGGCAGACCCACCCGTGGGATTGTCTTTGCTCAAGGACCTGGATACACTTGGTGGGTAATGCAGAAAGATGGGGAAACCCGTTGTGTGCCACAGGGAGACCTAATTTTAAGTGAGAACAGTGTGTGAGGTTTCATTCTCTATGTATATATGTATATCTCTGTAAGAATGTATTTATTTGGGTATGATGTAGATGGTGATAGAATAAGGGGTGGATTATGTCCTGGGTTGTGGTGTAGAACGTGCACGGAGTATTCTACCACCATCTTCATGAACTGTTGAAACCAATTGCTGAAGCAGCATTCTTCCAGACTCTCCCCTCCCTCTTTCTGTTAGGGTGTCTTTTGTTAAGGTGTCCTCTGCTAATGGGTCTTTTGATAACGTGTTTTCTGTTAATGGCCTGCTGATGACTTACAGATAACTCCCACCAGGAGTTATCTCCCGTTAATGGGCCATCAAAGACACCCCTGTATGACTCATTCTCCCATTGTGAGATGCTCCACCCAGGGGGAGGAGCCAAGCATTCTCACCTGCATATAATCTGGGATCTGGGACAATACGGGGTACCTTACCCACTGGATCTACAGAGGATCAGAGCTACCAGACATTTCTACGAGATTGCTGCTTCCATCATCTTGCTCAGGTTGTATTCTGACTCTGTCAGGGGTCTTTTGTATTATTGCATTTATTTTATTTCCTTTTTTTCTTTTCCTATTAAATTGTATTTCTGACTTGGAGCCTCTCACTAGTTTTGTTTTCAAACCATCACAGGTGGTCATGTTTTTCTTTCCAAGGGAGGTTCTAGCCTTCCTTGGCAAACACCTCTAAAGCAGGATACCATCCCTTTGGCAGCAGAGGGCATGGCACAGTTTGCCTTGACCTGGAGAGGAGTCTAGAGCTCCTGGAACTAACTGGAAACTCAGTCCCACCCGGTGCCATGGCCTGATTTTGTGCGGCCTGGAAAAGTGGAAGGCTGTGGAACACTCACACGGCCTTGATGACATCATCGTGTAGGAAACATGGCAAAGGATTGGTTTGGGACGGGGAAGAAAAGAATCCAGAGCCTCCTGAAGGCTGCTTTGGCCATCAGAGCAGTGAAGGTCCAGGACCGGGCCAGGTTCCTCTGGTGGAAGAAATGTGCTGGCAAAATGTCCAGGGTTCGTTTCTTTGTCAGGGGCTTTTCCTGGAAATCATTCCTTTTGTGACCTTTTGGATTCTGAACCTTGTTGCTGTTGGTTTTGTTCTCTCATTGCTGTTTGCAGGAAATTGTTCTTCTCTCAGTCCTTTGGGACCTTTGCCTTTTGTGCCTCCACTGGCAGGGGGTGGGGTAGCAGCCCCTGGTTTTTAGTGTCAGCCCAGAATTGGAGAATCCCATTCCTAAATTCCCAACAGAGCTCAACAAAGAAACGCCATTTCTGCCAGTTGAACCAAAAAGCTACATTTTGGGGCCAATAACAGGGAAACGAGTCCTGTATTCCCCTGGCACTGGGAGGAGAGATAAGGAGCCATGGGTGTACTTGGAGTGCTGAGAGGGGGATTGCAGAGGCACTGGGAGTACAGGGGTACTGGGAGACAGAATGGGAAACACCTGGATCTCCTGGGAGCAATGGAGAGGCACTGGGAGGGGAAATAGGGATCCCCTGGGGGTACTGGGAGCACTGTGGGGAGGGAATGGGGAAGGCTCTGAGGGTGCTAGGAGCACTTGGATGTGGAATGGGCAGCCAGTCGTGGCAGTGGCAGGGGGGTGGGGAAGCCCTTGGGGGTTCTGGGGGCATGGGGAGCTCTGGGTGCCCTGTGCAGCCTCACATGTGACCCCCACTTGTGCCCACCTACCCGTGAATGTTGAGCACCCACAAGAGCAGTGGGGAGGGACACATGTGTTGCTGCCCATGGGTGGGGTCCCCCCTTGCCCCCCAGTTCCCCCAGAGCCCCCCAGTGCCCACGTGTGCCCTGAGCATCACAGCACATTCCCGTAGATGTCACTGAGTTCCCGCTGTTGCCCACGGGGTTCCCGCAGTTCCGTGTAGGTCACCTGGGGATCCTGAAATGTGGTGGCACGGAGGGACACTGCAAGAGACACTGGCTGTGTAATCTGGGTGGGGGTGACACTCATGGATGATGTGTCTCTCTGTGTGTGTCCCACCCTGTACTCACCCCCCATCTGCTTGGTGCTCACGACGTGGGTGTACAGCACCTCCCCCTCCTCTGGGGGGGCCCTGTGGGGATAAAGGGGATGTGTGGGAGGGAATGGGAGGTCTTGGGGGTTGGGGTAAAAGGGGACAGTGTGGTTTGAGCCTCCCACTCACCTTTCCTGGTGCTTCCTGGACGCTGCAAGTAAAGAGGGGAGGGGTAACTGTGGTGTTCCCAAGGCCCCCTCAGGAATCCTGAAACCCCACTGGACCCTCAGATTCTCCCAGGACCCCTGAGCATCCCTGATGTCCCCCAGAACCCCTGAACCACCTCAGTACTCTGGAGCCCCTGAGAAGCCAATTGAGCCTGGCAGGGAGGGGAACACTTCAAATTTCCCCAAGATCACTGAGAGGACCCTCAACACCTTTGCCAGACCCTCCAACACCACCCCAAATCCTTAAGGACCCTGAGCAAAAGTCCTGAGAATTATGCGCTGCCCAAGTCAGGGATTGTGGGTGCTGCCCATCACCCCCATATTCCAGGTGGACTCCCACCTCCCCAGGGCCTCCACTGCCCCCATTGTCACCCACCCATGTTGTTGCACCGGTACCAGCCCACAGCTACACCCACGAGCAGGACCAGGAACAGGAAGGACCCGCCAACCCCTGTGGCCACTGCTGGGGACAGAAGGGACACATCAGGGTCACCCGGCACTCCAGAGGTCCTGCAATCCCAATGACCCTGTGTGACCCACCTCTGCTCCAGTGTCCTTGCGGTGTCACCTCCAGGGCCAGCTCAGGGCTGAGTGCCCGGAACACGCGGTGCCCATCCTGTCCCAGCTGGTTGGTGGCCACGCACTGGTAGGTGCCTGAATGTCCCACATCGACATCCTGAAGATCCAGGACAGGACCCAGGGCCACCTCCTGCCCATCACGCAGCCAGGTGAAGGTGACAGGGGCTGAGCCCTCCTGCACTGAGCAGTGCAGGGTCACGGGGTCACCTGAGCGCATGTGGTGTGACAGGCGACTGGGTGTGATGGTGGCATTGGCCACAGGCACTGCGGGGACAGAGACAAGGCTGAGGCTGGTTGGAGGTGCTGGCACTCAGTGTGGGAGAATGAGGGAGTCTTTGTGGTGGCACCTGGAGACAGAGGATCTTCTTTACCCCCAACAGTGACCCCATGGTGGTGAGGCCATCATGTGCTGTGGGATGAGGGCATGTGATGGATGAGAGGTGAGGGATGAGGATGGGATGAGGGTGAGGTGAGGATGGGATGAGGGCTGCTGTGTCCAAGGGTGGTGATGGCCATCACCTCATGCGGGGCATGGAATGGTGTTGGTGGGATGTGATGGGTCTGATGAGGCATCAACAGGGGCATCACCCCAATCCCAAGGGTCTCACTCCCCTGGGAGGGTCACGCTCAGTAGGGTGAATGTGACCTGATGGGGAGTGGGGCATGTGACAGCTGGCATTAGGGATCCAAGGCCTGGATGTCCTGGCTGGGGATACCTGGAGCCAGACGGTCCTAGTTCCCCTGGGCTGTGACACCCAGTGGTGGGGGCTGTTACCTGGGGTGGGTTGGGGATGGTGTGGGGGGATTGAGGTGGAATGGGAATGTGTGGAATTGGGGATGCTGTGGGTGGGACCACCCTCAGCCCAAAGGTCCTGCTCGCCCAGGACAATGATGTTCAATGCAGGGCTCTCGGCCACGCTGTCCCTATCCCTGACCCAGCATTGGTGTGGCCGCTGTCCTCGTCCCCGACATGTGGGAACTAAAGGTGGGTGCAGGTGCCCATCGTTGTCCCTGAGCGCCCCCAGTGCCAGGCAAAGGACAAGGGACCCGTCCCCATGGCCACCACACATCTCAGCACCAGGCAGTCACCCACTGCCACCTGACCCCTGTGGGGCTGCACCCACAGGGACACACCCGAGAGTGGGACCCCTGCAGGGGGACACAGGAAGGATTGTGGACATGGGAGGAGTGGGGGACACCAGGGAGCAGTGAAGGACTCAGGGAGGGGGAGGATCAGAGAGGGGTGCAGGGATCCTAGGAGGAAGAAGGGGGCAAGGAGATTGTGGGGAGGCTTCGAAAGGCGTGGAATGTACCCCAGGGAAGGGTGGGAGATTCAGCAAAGGGACACATAGAGAGGGTTGAAGGGAACTACAGGGAAGGTTTTGGGGACCCAGACAGGGATGGTGGGAACTGTGGGCCATGGAGAAACCTCAGAGAGGGAGAGGTGCAGCTAGGGAGGGATGAGGGGACCTGGTGATGGATGCAGTCATCCATCCCCGTGCCCATCCCCGCACTCACTGTGCACCGTGATGTGGAGTCGGGCGCTGCTCTTCCACACGGCCTCCCCCTTGGAGTGCACCTGGCAGCTGTAATTCCCCGAGTGGGAGACCCCCACAGAGGGCACCAGGAGCTGTGGGGACCCCTGCGGGCCTCCCACTAACTGCCTGTCCCAGTAGAAGTGGTGCAGGAGGGGGGCTGGGGGCTCCAGGGTGCTGGGGGTGCTGAGTCAGCTGAGACTGAGGGGGGAGCCCTCGATGGGCTCATGGGGACCCTGCAGCACCAGCACTGTGAAGAGCTCTGGAAGGAGAGGGGAGGGGGGGCCACGGTGCCCCCAAGGCACTGGGGAGGGACTTTGGGGGTGCTGAGGTGTGAGGTGTGGGTGTTCTCACAGCGCACTTTCACTGTCACCGGTGCTGACTCCTACCACCCCTGTGATACCCTGGAGTCCACTAAGCCCCGGCAGTGGTAGCAGCCACTGTGGTGCAGCTGCAGGGGGGACAGGGACAGCTCGGTTCCCGTGAGGGACTCTCCCAGATCCTTCCCATCCTGGTAAAATCGCACACTGTTGATCGACATGTCCTGTGTGACCCGGCAGCGCAGTGTCACTGTGTCCCCATCCAGCAGCTTCCTTGCTGGCACCTGCATCACCAGCCGGTCTGTGGGACAGGAGGGTCCCATTGCACTGAGGGGCTCAAGAGTGGTCTCCACGGTGGGTGGCCATGGCACCAGGGACATCTGGCTGGAGTCTCCATTGCATGAGAGGATCACAGGGACAGCAGGAGACACCCCATGGCACAGGTGTCACCACGGGGGTCCCATCCCACTGGGATGCACTGGGATGTCCCTGCATGCAGGGGAAGGGCTCTTCCCACACAAGGGGTGTGAGGCCACCCACGGAGTGGAACCCACCCAGACACATCAGGGGGCCACTGTGAGCATTTAAGATCTCCCCCTCACCATTTAAGACTGTCACGGGGTGGCTGAGCCCACTGCCGGGTCTGTCACACATGTAGGTGCCACTGTCTGTGACAGTGAAGTTGTTGGGTCCCTTCTGTCCCCAGTGCTGCCCATCCTTGTACCAGGTGGTGGCACTGGCGGTCCCCAAGCCCTGGCAGGTCAGTGTCACCCGGTCCCACAGCACCGCTGGCATCCAGGGGGGGCTCCACCAGGAGCTGGGTGGTCTGGGCACCTGCGGGTGACAGGGGACACCAGCCTGCCAGGGCCACTGCAGGGCTGAGGACAAGATGGGGACATGGCATCCCCTGAGGACTCACCAGCGAGGCTGAGGGTCTGGGCTGGAAGGGAGAAGGGACAGGGCTGGGTGGGGGTGGCCCTGCAGGGACATCAGCACCTGGGATGAGGTGTGGTGTCTGTCCCCAGAGTGTCCCCAATGGAACACTGGTATAGCACAGAGGTCTTGAGGACAGTGACACCTCAGTCACCCCTGGGCTGAGACAGGACATGGGGACACTGTGGACACCCCATGTTTGCACAGGTCACCTCCACCAGCCCCACAGCTCTGGTCCCCACAGCCACATCCCCATGGCCCTGTGTCCGTGATCCATTCCAATGGCACCTGTCCCCACTGCCCCATCTGCATGGTATGTGGCCCTTGTCCCAGTCCCTGCATCCCTGGTCCCCTGTCCCTGTCCCCACAGCTGCCCCAGCCCCAAGGATCCTTTTACCACATCCCTGTCCCCACAACTCCATCCCCAAATTCCTGTCCTCACATCCCAGCTCCCTCTTTCTCTCCCCCTGTTCCTGTCCCCACAGCCACCCCATGACTCTGGTCACACTGGGATCTGTGCCCACGCACTGACTCTGCTGGCACTGGGGACCTCAGGGGACCCCACAGCCCCCTTGTGCACCCTCCCCACCAGTCTCTGCCTCACCAGGGCCCATCCCCTGGGTGTCAGGCCTGTGCCTGGGGCACTCACACCACAGGAGCAGCGCCACCTTCCCGGCCATCCCCGTGTCCCCAGCCATGTGGACTGGCTGTCATTCACTGCTCGGGGCAGCTGTCCTCTGGGTGTCGGATCTTCAGTCAGGGTGAAAGGAAGTGAGGTCAGGTCTCATCATCGTGTGTAGGTGTCACCTGCTGGAGGCAGGGTGGCCACAAACTGGGGACAGGCAGCGGGCAGGGTGGGGACAGGCTGGGGACAAGGCTGGGTGGCACACGGTGGGACATGGGGTTCTCACGAGTGGGGGGCTCAGAGGGTTTGGGGAGCCAGGGCTGGGTGTCCGGGGGAATGGAGGGTCCCAGGGATGGGCGGACTCAGGGATGGGAGTCTATGAAGAATGTGGGCTCAGGGATTTGGGGTCATGATTAAGGGTGTCTGAGGGATGAGGGTGTCAGGGGAATGGGGAGTACATGGGAATGGTGGGTTCCTGGAAAAATCAAGTTTTTGGTTGAAGGGGAATGTAGGGAATGGAATCTGGGGGACAGCATTCCTCAGGAATGGATGTCCTGTGTCATGGAGATACTGGGCAGTGGCAGCCCTTTAATGGGGGTCCCAGGGAGGGAGAACAAAAAGAATGGGGGTCCCACGGTTGGGGTCTCAGGGGAATGGGGGTCCCAGGCATGAGCAGTGGCCAGATGGGCCCATGAGTCATGGCTCTCTCCCTGGGTGCCTCAGATTTTGGGGTGAGCCAGGACCCAGCACAGCCCACCCAAGGTACTCGTGGTTTGGAAGCATCACCCAAGGCAGATTCCGAGGGTCTCTGGATCTGTGTCCCCCAACCCCCAGTGACATTTTCCTCTCTTCATTTCCATTTCCTTCCTTTTTTCCTCAGTTTTGCACTTCTCAGTTTGTGGCTTGAAGATCCTGGGGAGCTCCTGTGCAGGGAACTGGGTGGGGGGACACTGTGGTAGAGGAAAAGGGGTTTTGAGGCTGCAGAAGGAGTTATGGAGTCTGTGGGTGATGGGAGTGCCCAGCTTTGCATCCCCAACACTCTCTCTTTCCCAGGGGGGACAAATCCCGGGCAAGGGGGTCCTGTCCGGGAGGATGGAGAATTTGGTGGGTTGCAGGCTTCTCCACTCTTGCTTGAACACTGCAGGATCTGAGCCAGCAAGAGCAGCTTGGGAATGGAGCCCCAGGCAGGAAGGAGCTCCCCAACTCCTCCTCCTTGAAGCCAGTGGCCATCCAAGTGTGGGGCCCAGCCATGGCCCAGCCCCAGTGCACAGGGATGGGCATCGGCCAGCCCTGCTCTGGACAGCCCCATGTGGCAGCCAGGAAATGAGGGTTCCCCCTGCTCCCTTGGCTTTGATTCTGGCAGCTTTCGAGCTGATGCAAAGGTGACAATTCTGTGGGGGAAAAGGCCTGGCTGTGGTTTGCTCAGCCCTGTGCAAAAAGCACAAAAGCCAATGGGAGCCTAAGCAGTGGCTCTGTGAGGGCCTTTGATGGTTTTCAGAGCAGGGCTGGCTGGAAATCCCCCCTGCAGGGGCAGCTGTGAGGGAACCAGTCGGGAAATGCAGCAATTGATCATTTTGTCCCTCTCAGCAAGGGGCTGAGAGAGCCCCAGAAGTTCTGCAAGTCCCACACCCATCTGCTCAACAACCTGACCGGGACCCTTCTTCTTGAATAAAATCTGCAGTTCTTGAGAACTGCCAAGAAAGAATGTTTGGGTTCTGCATGTGGACACCAGAAGAGAGGGAAAAGTGTGGAAATACTGAGCAGGGTCTCCACCCGTGGATCTGGGGAACAGGGGTGTCCCAGCAGGAGCAGGGAGTGCCCAGGCAGGGGAAATCAGGGCAGGGTGGAGTGCATTTACCAGGGAAGCAGACCCTGAGGGACACATGGGCATTTCACTCATTCCTGTGCACTGTTCCAAGGATGGACAGAGTTTCTCCCCTGTTGGGAGCAGAACCCATGGGAAGTAAATCAAGTTTCATGGTGGGAAGGAGAAAAATGGGAAGAGTTGCTAAATATGGCCCAGCCAAAGCCTTCCTTATGGGCTGGGTTGCTGCCCAGCAGGCAGGGAACAATCCCATGGACCTGTTGGACACTCAGGGAGATGCCACTCTCTGTGTTATCCACAAGCAAACGCTGCTGTGGGATGCACCAAAGGGCACCTAAAGGGAACCAAAAACTCTAATTTCTATGTGTTTTGTGTTTTTATTGTGAGTGCCTTGTTGGGAGAGCAACGATTAATGGGATTCAATCACCCAGACTATTTTGTACATTGTCAGTTTGATTTCTCCTGAGTTTATTTTTTATTGGGAAAAAAATGGTGTGGGAAAAGATTTTTGCCTCTATTTCCTGGAGGTCTAATTGTGTCTCAACTATTTGGGCATCAGGGATTTCAACCAAATTTAGCCTGGGACTTACCATCATCAGGGCAAGGTTGTAACAAATGCCCTCTTAAGTCTGGGCAGCCCAGAGGTCACAAGGGACAGTGGGAATGCTCAGCCCCGCCCCAGGAGAGAAGTCCCCAGGATGTGCCACCTCTGGGACAGGAATCCCCAAGGATGTGGCAGCCCCAGAATGAGGATCCCCCTGGGACAAGACCCTGGGAAAAGACCCAGGTGTCACCACAGCAGAGGAGCCCCTTTCCCTCAGGGCAGGACCCCTCTGGATGTGCCCCCCAGCACAGAACCCACGTCCTCAGCTCAGCATAAACGGACTCTTCCTTCTGCTGCAGGAAAGAGAAAGTGAAAATCTTTCAACTCTCACAGCTCCCCAACCACTGCCAAAACCCCTCACCCCCCTTTGTCCTGTTTCTGGGATCCCCCCACTGTTACCTACTCAGGTATTCCCTGGGATGGCTGAGCCAGGAAATGGGGGGGATGGGACAAAGCCCAGGGGTGTGTGGGGCACAGACCCAGAGCCTCAACCCTGGGGTGCCTCCCTGGCCATGAGCACACTGTGGGGGCTGTGCTGGGCTCTGAGTCACCCCAAAATCTGAGGCACCCAGGGAACGAGCTGAGACCCCCATGCCCACCCAGCCACTGCCCATCCCTGGGACCCCCATTCTCCTGGGAACACAACTATGGGACCCCCATTCCCTTGGTCTCTTCTCCCTGGGACCCCCATCCCAGGACTCCCATTGCCCAGGACCACCATTGCCTTGATCCCATTCCATGGGCTGCTTCTTCTTCCATAACCCCTTTTCCTGAGGGTCCCCTATGTTTTCCCTCCTGCACCCCCAACTCTGGCACCTACATCCCATGACCTGGAATCCCTGGGGACCCTGATTGCCCAGGACCCCCATCCCTGAATGTCCCAGGCATGGAGACCCCAATTCCCCTGGACCCCCATTCTCCTGGACACCCATCCTTGGTTCCCCACAACCCCTGAGCCCTCCCACTCCTGGGAACACCATCCCGCACTGAACCCCCAGACTATCCCATAACGTCGCCAGCCTGTCCCCTACTGTGTCTCCTCCTTTCCCCCACCCTGCCCCCACCAAGGGCCACCAACATGTGGGGACAAGACATGACCTCGCTTCCTTCCTCTTCATCCAAAGAGCTGCCACCCAGGGGACCGGTGGCCACAGCAGCGAGTGACAGCCAGTCCACATGGCTGGGGACACGGGGATGGCCGGGAAGATGGCGCTGCTCCTGTGGGGTGAGTGCCCCGGGTACGGGCCTGACACCCCGGGGATGGGCCCTGGTGAGGCAGAGACCAGTGGGGAGGGGGCACAGGGGGGCTGTGGGGTCCCCTGAGGTCCCCAGTGCCAGCAGAGCCAGTGCATGGGCATGGACCCCAATGTGACCAGAGTTATGGCATGATTGTGGGGACAGGAACAGGGGGACAGGGACAGGGGACAGGGATGTGGGGACAGGAACAGGGATGTGGTGACAAGGATGTGGTAAAAGGATCCTTGGGGCTGAGGCAGCTGTGGGGACAGGGACAGGGAAACAGGGATGCAGGGACAGGGGTAGGGGCCATGTCCCATGCAGATGGGGCTATGGGGACAGGTGCCATTGGAATGGGATCATGGGCAACGGGCCATAGGGTTGTGGCTGTGGGCACAGGAGCTGTGAGGATGGTGGAGGTGACTTGTGCAAACATGGGGTGTCCACAGTGTCCCCATGTCCTGTCTCAACGCAAGGTGGCTGAGGTGTCACTGTCCTCAGGACCTCTGTGCTACATTAGTGTTCCTTTGGGGACAGTCTGGGGACAGACACCACACTTCGTGGAGTGACTGCTGTCCTCACGGTGCCACCCCCACCCAGCCCTGTCCCTTCTCCCTTCCAGCCCAGACCCTCAACCTCGCTGGTGAGTCCTAGGAGGATGCCATGTCCCCACCCCACTGTCCTCAGCCCTGCACTGGCCCTGGCAGACTGGTGTCCTCTGTCACCCACAGGTGCCCAGACCACCCAGATCCTGGTGGAGCCCCCCTGGAGGCCGGCGGTGCTGTGGGACCGGGTGACACTGACCTGCCAGGGCTTGGGGACCGCCAGTGCCACCACCTGGTACAAGGACGGGCAGCGCTGGGGGCAGAATGGACACGACCACTTCACTATCACAGACAGCGGCACCTACACGTATGACAGACCCGGCAGTGGGCTCAGCCCCTCCCGTCACAATCTTACATGGTGAGGAGTTTTTGTTGTCCCCAGCCTGGCACCTGGGTGACACTGAGGGCTCTGTGTGGGCTCAGCTCTATGGGTCACTGCCTGGTGTAACCACCACCCGTTCTGTGCACACGGGGTCATCCCAGAACATCCCAGTGTGAAGGGACCCTCTTTGTGGAAGTGGGGACGCCTGGTGTGCTGGGTGTGACCCAGAGGGGGAGTCCTTGTGAAAAGGGGTCCCCCTGGTGTGACAAGATCCCTGTGTCCCGCAGCCCTGATGGTTCTGCAGGTGCAGGCACAGCCACTGTTGGAGGGGGACCCGGTGACACTGCGCTGCCGGGGCTGGCGAGACATGTCGGTCACTTCGGTGCGATTCTACCATGGGGACGAAGAGGAGAACAGACCCCTCACTGGGACCGAGCTGTCTCTGTCCCCTCTGCAGCTGAACCACAGCAGCTGCTACCGCTGCAGGGGCTGGGTGGACTCCGCGATATCCCGAGGGTGGCAGGAGTCGGCTCCTATGACAGTGACAGTGCATGGTGAGCACCCCAAGCCGCCACACTCACACCCCCACAGCCCCTCCCCAGGGACTCAGTGTCACAAACCCCCCTCCCCTCTCCTTCTCAGAGCTCTTCACGGTGCCGGTGCTGGAGGGTCCTCCCGAGCCCAACAAGGGATCCTCCCTCAATCTCACCTGCCTCAGCACCCCCAGCCCCCTGCGGCCCCAAACCCGCCTCCTGCATCTCTTCTACCGAGACGGGCAGTTGGTGGGGGGCTCGCAGGAGTCCCCACAGCTCCTGGTGCCCTCTGTGGGGGTCTCCCACTCACAGAATTACAGCTGCCAGGTGCACTCCGAGGGGGGGCCCGTGCGGAAGAGCAGTGCCCGGCTCCGTGTCACGGTGCACAGTGAGTGCGGGGATGGGCATGGGGAGCCCCCACAGCCCTCCCAGGTCTCCCCTCCTTGCTCAACCCTCTGCGTGCCATCCTGCCTTCCCAGGACTCTCCCTGGGTCCTCCCATCACCTTCCCTGCTGCCTGCATCCATTGCCAGTTCCCCTCACCCCTCCCTAGCTGCACCTCTCCCTTTCTGAGGTTCCTCCTTTGTCCACAGGTCCCACCATTCCTGTCTGGGCCCCCAAATGCTTCCCTGTGCTTCCCTTCAATGTTCTCCATCTGTCTGTCCCTCGGTTGAATGTCCCACCCTTCCCTGGTGTCCCTTCCACACCTTTCCAAGCCTCTCCCAATTTATGGGCCCCCTTCTTCCTCCCTGGGATCCCCCACCCCTCTCTGATCCTCCCTGAGTCCTTCACTACTCCCTGGCATCCCCCACTCCTTTCAGGTCTCAAATCCCTGCTGTGTTCACCCGCAGCGGTCCCACTCTCAGGGTTTCCCTTGGTGGTGCAGCCCCCAGGGGACATGTGGCACTGGGTGACTGCCTGGTGCTGACATGCACAGTGACCACAGGGACAGGTCCTTTTTCCTTCTCCTGGCACCTGAGCACTGGCCCCCACTTGGAGCTGCAGCATGTTGGGGACAAGGAGAGCAGCCACACCAGTGCTGGGCCAGGGATGGGGACAGCATGGCCAAGAGACCCCCATTGAACGTCACTGTCCTGGGCAAGCAGGACCCTTGGGCTGAGGATGATCACACCCACAGCATCCCCAATTCCACACATACCCATTCCACCTCAACCCCCCCACTCCATCCCCAACCCACCCCAGGACACAGTCCCCACCACAGGGTGTCACAGCCCAGGGGAACTGGGACCCTCTGGCTTCAGGTATCCCCAGCCAGCTGTAAGAGACGGTCCGAAGATCCCTCATCTGCCTCACGACCATCGTCAAGGACAGAGACTGAAACCCCTAAAAGGACTCTAAAACCCAACACAGGAGTTCTGGCCTGGCTGAGGTGGGATGTTTGCCAAGTGTTGTCTGCAGGTGTGTTCGATGGAAAAACACGGCACGCATTTCCATGGGAACATCAGAACCTGAGCAGAAACAATGGGCAAGTCACGGTGAATTGACTGCACTTGCTGACGGCTGTACCTGTTCTCGGTTCTCTCAAGACGAACACACTGTGATGATTTCCCCACCTTTTGGCCAACTGCCTGTCGCTTTGGAAAGGACTATAAGGACCCCTAAGTTAACCAAAGACTTTGAGATCTCCCCACGGAAGAAGATGGATCTATTGGCTGGGCCACGAGCACTTCGTCTCTCCGTTGGTAGCTATTACCCACCCCTTCTTTCTCTTTTCTCGCTGTCCTTTATTTCCCTTCAAATCCTTCTATCGCATTTGATGTTGGCACTAATAAAAGTGCATTTGTTTTGATGAATACTGAAATCCCCTCTGTGTTGTTTTTTGCACTCTGAGATCCTTAAAACAAACCATCATGAACCCCGCTTGCATTAGCGGATCATGACAGGTGTGCCTCAGATTTTGGCGTGACCCAGGGCCCAGCACTGCCCTCTCATATGTTCCTGGTGCAGGGGAGTCACCACAAGGGGATTCTGAGGGACTCTGGATCTGTGTCCCCACAACCCCCAGAGGCTTTTTCCTCTCTTCATTTCCATTTCCTTCCTTTTATCCCTCAATTTCAAAACCCCCCATTTCGTGCCTTGATGATCCTGGGGGGCACCTGAACCGGGAATGGGTTGGGGTAACCCCAGGGTGGGGGAAGCAGGGGTGAGGGTTCTGCAGGGAGGGGTGGGAAGCTGAGGGGGATGAGGGTGTCCAGCTGTGCCCTCCCAACACTTTCACTTTCTCTCTCCTGCAGCAGAAGGAAGAGCCCGTTTGTGCTGAGTGTCACACGGGCGGCTGGGTTCTGTCATGGGCGGGCATATCCAGAGAGCTCCTGTCCTGGGGGGATTCTGTCCTGGGGAGGACACATGCCGGCCAAGGGGGTGTTGTCCTGGGAGATGGCAGCTCCAGGAGGGGTCCAGACTTCTCCATTCTTGCTGGTCCCCTGCAGGATCTGAGCCGGCAAGAGCAGCTTGGGAATGGAGCCCCAGGCAGGAAGGAGCTCCCCAACTCCTCCTCCTCGACGCCAGTGGCCATCCAAGTGTGGGGCCCAGCCATGGCCCAGCCCCAGTGCACAGGGATGGGCATTGGCCAGCCCTGCTCTGGCCAGCCCCAGCTGGCAACCAGGACCTGAGGGACCCCCTTCCCCCTTGGCCTTGATTCTGGCAGCTTTAGAGCTGCTGCAAAGGTGACAATTCTGTGGCAGGAAAAGGGGCCTGGCTGTGGTTTTCTCAGCCCTGTGCAAAAAGCACAAAAGCCAATGGGAGCCCAAGCAGTGTCTCTGTGAGGGCCTTTGATGGTTTTCAGAGCAGGGCTGGCTGGAAACAGCCACTGCAGGGGCAGCTGTGAGGGAACCAGTCCAGAAATGCAGCAATTGATCATTTGGTCCCTCTCAGCAAGGGGCTGAGAGAGCCCCAGAAGTTCTGTAAATCCCTCACCCATCTGCTCAACAACCTGACCGGGACCCTCCTTCTTGAACAAAATCTGCAGCCCTTTGGAACCTCCCAGAAAGAATGTTTGGGTTCTGGCTGTGGACACCAGAAGAGAGGGAAAAGTGTGGAAATATTGAGCAGGGGCTCCACCCGTGGATCTGGGGAACAGGGGTGTCCCAGCAGGAGCAGGGAGTGGCCAGGCAGGGGAATTCAGGGCAGGGTGGAGTGCATTTCCCAGGGAAGCAGACCCTGAGGGACACACGGGCATTTCCTCTCATTCCTGTGCACTGTTCCAAGGATGGACAGAGTTTCTCTCCTGTTGGGAGCAGAAGCCTTGAGAAGTAAACCAAATTTCAGGGTAGGAATGGGAAAAATGGGAAGAGTTGCTAAATATGGCCCAAGCAAAGTCTTCCTTATGGGCTGGGTTGCTGCCCAGCAGGCAGGGAACAATGCCATGGACCTGTTGGACACTCAGGGAGATTCCACTCTCTGTGTTATCCACAAGCAAACGCTGCTGTGGTATGCACCAATGGGCTCCTAAAGGGAACCAAAACATCTAATTTCTCTGTGATTTGTTTGTGTTTTTATTGTGAGTGACTTGTTTGGAGAGCGATAATTAAAGGAATTCTATCAACCAGACCATTTTATACATTGTCTGTTTGTTTTTTGCTGAGTAGCTTTTTTCACTGGGAAAAAATATGGTGCTTGACAAGATTTTTCCCTTTATTTCCTGGATGTATAATTTTGTCTCAACCAACTGGGCGTCAAGGAATTCAACCAAATTTAGCCTGGCATTTACAATCATCAAGACAAGGTTGTAACTGGTGCCCCCTTTAGTCTGGGCAGCCCAGAGGTCACAGGGCTTCACTAGGAACAGCAGGAATGCTCAGGGACCCCCCAGGACAGAGGTCCCCAGGATGTACCACCTCTGGGACAGGAATCCTCAAGGATGTGGCACCCCCAGAATGAGGAACCCCCGGGACAACACCCTGGGACAAGACCCAGGTGTCACCACAGCAGAGGAGCCCTTTTCCCTCAGGGCAGGACCCCTCTGGATGTGCCCCCCCCAGGACAGAACCCACGTCCTCAGCTCAGCATAAACGGACTCTTCCTTCTGCTGCAGGAAACAGAAAGTGAAAATCTTTCACCCCCCACAGCCCCCCAACAACTGCCTGCACCGCCCACCCCCCTTTTCCCCTTCCTGGGATCCCCCCACTGTTACCTGCTCAGGTGCTCCCTGGGATGGCTGAACCAGGAAATGGGGGAAAGGGACAAAGCCCAGGGGTGTGTGGGGCACAGACCCAGAGCCCCAACCCTGGGGTGCCCCCCTGGCCATGAGCACACTGTGGGGGCTTTGCTGGGCTCTCAGTCATACCCAAAACCTGAGGCACTCATGGAAGGAAGAGTGACTCCCGTGCCCACCCAGCCACTGCCCATCCCTGGGACCCCCATTCTCCTGGGAACGCAACCATGGGACCCCCATTCCCTTGGTCTCTCCTCCCTGGGACCCCCATCCCAGGACTCCCATTGCCCAGGACCACCATTGCCTTGATCCCATCCCATGTGCTGCTTCTTCCCTCAGAACCCCAGTTCCCAAGGGTCCCCTTTTTTCCCCCCTGCACCCCCAACCCTACACATGGGGATGAGGTGTGACCTTTCTTCCTTCCTCTTCATCCGAAGAGCCACCACCCAGGGGACCGGTGGCCACAGCAGCGAGTGACAGCCAGTCCACATGGCTGGGGACATGGGGATGGCCAGGAAGGTGGCGCTGCTCCTGTGGGGTGAGTGCCCTGGGCACGGGCCTGACATCCTGGGGATGGGCCCTGGTGAGGCAGAGACCGGTGGGGAGGGGGCAGAGGGGGGCTGTGGGGTCCCCTGAGGTCCCCAAGGCCAGCAGAGCCAGTGCATGGGCATGGACCCCAGTGTGACCAGAGTGATGGGGTGGCTGTGGGGACAGGAACAGGGAAATGGGATGTGGGGACAGGAACTGGGGGATAGAGATGTGGGGACAAGGATGTGGTAGAAGGAACACTGGGGCTGGGGCAGTATTGGGGCAGGGGAACAGGGATGCAAGGACAGGGAAAAGGGTCACATACCATTGTAGATTGGGCATGGGGACAGGTGCCTTCTGAATTGGTTCATGGGTATAGGGCCATGGGGATGTGGCTGTGGGGACAGGTGCTGTGAGGAGTGTGGAGGTGACCTGTGCAAGCA
>JANPWX010019011.1:0-13097 GCA_024734555.1 Trochalopteron elliotii
ATAAGGGTAGATGGACAGGGAGGTGTAGGAGAGAAGGAGGGTCAAACCGACTATAGGGGAGATAGAATAAACCTCTAGGGGTGTTAACAAGCTATAACACTATAGGAAAAGGGGCTACAAAGTACGTTGCCAAGCAAAGGAGTAGAACTAAAATACACCAAAACAGTTAAGCACCAACTTCATCCAAAATTCAAACCAATAGCACGGGCAGAGCCTGACTTTAAATCCTGAATTAAAGAGCAGTTGCTTTGCCAATAGACAAGATGAGAAAGGTTTCCTTAGCAGTTGTTGAGATTCCAAAGTAAGGGAGAGAATGGAGCATAGCGTGGGGGAAACCTTCATTTGCACAGTGGGTTGTTAACCATCGTGGTGACATCTCAAGGACTGGAGAAACCATTGTACTCTCAAGAAAGGAAAAACTTCCTGGATATTTTTCATTTCAGCAAGAGCCTAAGGAAGGCCTCAGCAACAGGAGATTGGGATAACTGCAAAGCTGGTTCCTTGAGCAAAGACAGCCAGACCTTCACCCACAGCACCCAGAATGTAGAAGAACAAGGATACAACAAAGCCTTAAGTGGGGAAAAGGTTACCAAGGGTTTATGTAAGGAAAGAGCAAGGTCTGGGATACAGGACCTGGAAGATGAGAGAGGAAGGAAATGGGGAGGCAGCTGAGGCCTCTTCCAATTGGAAAAGAACAGAGAACAGAAGGGAGGAGAAGGGAGGAGGAAAGCAAAGGCTGGGACTAAATTCTAACACAGCGGCACAGCCGCTTTGGCTCCCTGCTGCCCGGGAAGTGCAAGCGGCTCCTGGCACAGAAGGCAGCGCCAAGAAGCCTCGGCCCCGGAGCAGGCAGCATGCGGCGCTTTGTGCCTGCACTCGGCGCCTGCAGCGCTTTGGGCTCGGAGGCACGTTCAGCTTCGTCCCGGGCCAGCCCTGAGCCGGCCACGGACACCTCCCGCCCGAGCAGCGGCGCCCAGGCCGGGGCCGCACGGCCGCCAAGTGTCCCGGGCACGGAGCAGCCACCTCTGTCCCAGCGACAGCAAGCGGCATCAGCCATCGCTGCTGGCTCTTTGTCCCTCTGGAAGCGCCTTGGTGCCTAGCTGTACTTGTAGATCTCTCCCTAACAGATTACATTTCACCTCTGGTACGACGAATAAAACATCTCCCATTCCTATTTTCTTTGTTTCCTTTAATATAACATGTTCTACAACTGGTGCTTTAAATCCTTCTCCTTTTGAACCTACTACTTGAATTGTATTTTGGCTTTTCTCGTATCTGTTTGGAATTCTACAAATACATGTCCTCTCTGCCCCAGTATCTAATAGAAATTCAAATTCTTCCTCCTGAGGACCTACTTTTAAAATTATCAAGGGTTCCTGCTGATAATTTGAATCCAGGAGATAAAGCCCCTGACTCCCCTTCTTTTGTTGTTCAGCAAATGCCTTGTGGGCATTCTGATTTCAGGGAGCAGCTTCTTTAATTCCCTTGATAGTTAATGCTCTATACTTTTTCATGTTTTGCCTTCCCCTGGGGTTATTGTAGTCCCACACCGGGAACTGTGATGGCATCTTCACCTCTCCAGGGGGTCCGTTCACATGTTCCCTCTCCCATATTTGTATCCCTGCTGCCCGGATAATTTGCCTCGCTTCGTGTGTAAACTAAAGTTTTAATCTAAATTGCATTTTGTCCGACATATAAATGCTGGGCCCTAGGAACTGGTCCACTTGTTCTGTTAGTCTAACAGGATCTTCTTGCAGGAATTTCAATTCTTTTTCAAATGCCCTCACATTAGAGGAGTTAAGTGGGACAGTTACAAACCCAGTTCTCCCCTGTGCCCCTCCCAATGGGACTTCCCAGAGGGTGTACGGGGATATTGCCTGGTCCTCATCCTTCAATTCTTCCCGCTGAGCCGCTCTGCCCCGGGTATTCTGGCTGGGCCCATCAGGGTGCAGAGGGGGTGCCTCAGGTGCAGGGAGGTATGGAGGAGGGAGACAATCTACGGGGTCCCAGATTTTGGATTCTGTTATTTTAAAGGTGTTTACTTCCCTTTGAGAGGCTTTCCTCACCCAGTAGCAGAACAGTCTTTCTCTTCTTGGCTGACTGCTTCTTTAGCATTTACATAAATATTCAAGGGTTGGCACATCTCCCTCTCCAAGGAGCCGTGCATAGGCCAGAATGAATGATCACATCTTACCTCTTTAGTTTATTCTATCATACAATAATGTATCAAACATTATTTAAAACATATTATTATTATAAAATAAGATTTTGATCTTATTTTTATTCTTTGTGTCCAGGTTACATTCCCACTGTGCTAACTTTATTCCTAGGGGGCTATTGAGGGGTATATTCATTGATGCTTTATGGCCTCCCTGTCCTCTGAGGGCTTTTTCTTTGCTTGCTTTATGTCCCATTCTTATTGATTTATCCCACCCTTCTCACAAACCACCTTTGCTTCTCTTCTTCTTTAATTTCTACGGAAGTCTAACTATACATTCCTTACAGGTTTTCTCACAACCCACCTCAGGTATAAGCTAAATTCTGGGAAATAAATACCATCTACTACACACTCCTTCAATTATTTCTGCTTGTTGTGACTCAGCTTCTGTTTCCCTCCAGGCTTTTTCTAGCATGGGGCTATTTACTTCCTCCTGTCCTACAGAAATTAGAAAATTTAATTTAATCTGTCTCTCAATTCTGCTGTACTGCACTCCTGGCACCAGGCACTTCTGTGAGCAGCGCTGCAATAGCACTTTTTATGACAGTCCTTACACTCACACAGTGCCCAAGGCTCACAGCCGGGTCCACAAGTTCAGCACAAAATTCCATTCCTCCAAACAACACAAAATCTTGCTGACAAAAGGACAAACCCTTGGCCTTTCTCCGGCCGCTGCGGCCGCCCGGAGAACGGAACCGCGGATCCGGGCTCGGCGCTCACTTGGTGCTGATGGTGCGTCTGATCCAGCCGGCAGTGACACTGGCCAGCCACCCTGGGCAAGGGACACACACACCCCCTGCACACCTCTGCACCACCATAAATACTCTTCTTGTGGAGCCAGGTACTAATATTCCTTTACAGATGCTTATTCATTGCACAGTGACCTACCCACCCAAAAATAGTCTGAAATGCCTCTAAAATGTCCCAAACCCAAATGTCTCTTTTGCTACCTGTCCTAGGGTGAAGTTATGATGCTTGTATCCCCAATCATCTGTTCTGTGTGTGCTGTATGTTGTGTTCTGTACCTTTCAGATGGGTTCTGAGAGTGAAGCAGGGAAAGAAGCAGCGCGGGGCTTGTTTTGAAAAACAGCGTTCACTCCTCTGCATTTTTCTTCTTCTTCCTCGGGATGGTGTGTTCGTTGGATGCACAGACAGTGGACAGAGAGAGGTTTTTTTTGTTTTAGTTAGTTTAGCTACCTGAGGCAAGGATGCTTCCTGGACTGTTTTTTTCCTTTTTCTTGGGACTGTTTAAATCTGCTCTGGACTGAAAAACCCAGAGGAGCACCGGGATCTCTTGCCCGTGGCCCACCAGGGTCTGGACCTCGGCATTTTCCAGCACCAAAGGGACTGGGACTGGTAAGAGACCGAGGGAGCTGAGCTAAGTCCCAGCAAGGACTTCTCTCAGTTTTGTCATCTCTCCTCAGAGCAGCGAGAGGTTTTATTGTTTCACATTATTCATTCCTTATGCTTGTGGGCATTTTGTTTGTTAAATAAATAGTTTTTTTCACATTTCTCTGAGGAAGTTCTTTTTCTGGACTGACTAAAAGGAGGAGCCGTTTGGGTTTGCTCTCCAGAAAAACCCCATTTGGAGGTTTCCTCCCAAATTTGCCCTAAACCAAGACACTACCCCCTGCACTTATAAAACAACTCCAGTTATGTAACAGCACTTGAGACAAACCCCCAAGCCTTACTTACAGAGGTTTTGCTTTCCCTTCTGTCTTGGTTTAGGGCGAATTTGGGAGGGAATTTTTGAGTGGGGTTTTTTTGAAAAGCAAATTCAAACAGCTTTTTTCTTCAGCTGGTTCGGGGAAATAATTTTCTTAGAGATAGAGTGGAAAAAAAGCTTTATTTATTTAACAAACAAAATGCTTACAAGCATAAAGAATGAATAATAATAATAACAATAATAATAATATGAAACAATAAAACTTTTCGCTGCTTTGAAGAGAGATGGCAAAACTCAGAGTCTGTGTTAGGAGTTTGTTTATTAGTTTTTTCAGTGCTGAAAAATGCCGAGCCCCGGCCCGGTGGGCCACGGGTGCAAGATTTCGGTGCTCCTCTGGGTTTTTCAGTTTTGAGCAGATTTAAACAGTCTTAAAGAAAAATAAAATAATAAAAAAAAACAGTCTAGGAAAGCTTCTTTGCTTCAGCTAGCTAGACTAACAAGAGGAGAAAAAAAACTTTCTTTGGCTGTCTTTTGTGTATTTGACGAAGAGAAAAAAAAAAAACCAAAAAAAAAACTACACAGTCTTAAGGACGAGAGCAGACTTCGAGGAGTGAGTTTGTTTTTCAAAACAAACTGCGCGCTTCTTTTTTTTTTGCTCACTCTCAGAACTAGTCTTAAAGGTACAGAACACAGAACAGACGATTTGGGGATACATAGTCACCTTAGGACATTCCACCTCTTATTACCATATCGTTAACTTATTAAAACTAATTGAATTTTAATTTTATAAACACACATTATGTATGTATATATTTATATAAAAATAATATACAGCTATATACAGACAATGGCAGTGACATTTAATAAAAGTGATATGTACACATGGTTTTTATCTAACAATCAGATTTTTCTGAGGTACACATTTTGTTGTTTTATTTTTTTGCATTATTTACTATGTACAACTTGGTTTTTGAGCAAAGACAATTTTATGGATGGGTTTGTTTGTACTTGAGGTGGATTTGATTTAAACTGTTTTTTTTAGCAAACTTTTTGTATGTATTACAGGGACTTTATTTTTATTTATTGTATGCAGGAGCTTAGACTGGGCAGGGTTTGTTTTGTTGGTGGAACTTTGGGTGTTAACTAACTAGGTGGTTTTTGCTAGATGCTGCTCTTAGTTTTTGAAAGATTTTTTACTTAATGCTCTTAAGGTGGTTTTTAATAGTCTATTGAATTTTTTTATTTTTTTAGCAGTTGGTGCATGGTAGGGGATATGGTACACTTACTTAATGCTATGTTCCCTAGCCCAGGTATTGATAAGGTTGTTTTTGAAATGAGTTTTGTTGTTTGACTTAATTTTTTCAGGGGTACTATGCTTTTAGAGAATTTGCTTTTTAAGGCTTAGAATGGTGTTACGGGCTGTAGCATGAGGTATAGGGTAGGTTTCTAGTCACTTCGTGGTGGTTTTTATTATTGTGAGCACGTAGTGTTTATTTTGACGTGTTTGGGGTAATGTGATATAATTAATTTGCTAGGCTTCTTTATATTTGTATTTGGACTACTGTTTATTATACTATAGGGGTTTTATTTGTTTGGCTTGCTTGATTGTAGCACATGTGTTACAGTTATGGATAACTTGAGAAATACTGTCTATGGTGAGATTTATTTTTCGGTTTTGTGCTTACTTATAGGTGGTATTTTTGCTTTGATGACTTGAGGCATCATGAGTTTATTGAGTCAGGAACAACTTTTTTTTGTGTTGCTAATTTAAGTCTATTTTTGATACTTTTATTTTTGCAGCTTGATTTATTTGCTTATTGTTTTTGTGCTTTTTATCAGTTTTACTTTTGGGGACATGGGTATTTACATGACGGATTTTTATAGGTAGTTTTTTTATTTGAGTGGCAATGTTTTTTTATTTTTTGGCAGCTTAAATTGGTTTTTTTTTACGCTGCTAGTTAGTCTTTTTTTATTTTTTTAACTATTTTTATAAAGCATTGGCTACTATTTATGAATTAGTATAGAGGTAGAGTTTTGGTTACTTTTTTTTTTAGTAATGTTTAGGGCTAACTGAACAGTTTTGAGTTCAGCAAGTTGGTTTGATTTACTATTTTTTTTTGTGGCCTCAGCGACTTGTTGTGTGGGGCTCCACACAGCTGCTTTTTATTTTTGGTTCGTCCCTACAATGCGACAGGAACTGTTAGTGAAAAGAGCGTAGGGTGTTTTTTTTGTTGGCAGTTGGTTGTATGGTGGAGCTTTTTCAGCACGTGTTACTGGTTTTTGCTTTTTTTTATTTGTGAGACTAAAGTTTTTATTTTTAGGCTAATTTGTAATTATTTCTAAAATTTCAGGGCGATTTAGTTTTTTAATACGGGTGCGCTGTGTGATGATAGCAATTTATTTTATGTAGTATTGGTGGCATGGTGGGTAGACGGAACTTTTGCTTTAAACATCTACTCTAGCACTGGTAGTCGGGGTGCTAGGAGGAGTTGTGTTTTAGTGTTTATTACTTTTGAGGCAGCTTGGACTTTTTTATAGGCTGTTAAAATTTTTTTTTTTGTGGGAGTATAATTGGCTTTAGACTTTTTGTAGCTTTGATTCTAGAATTTTAGCGGTTGTTTTTGAGTTTTTTTAGGCACTTTTTGCTAAAGACTTTAGGACAGACTATGGCTTTCGGCTGCAGAGTAGAGCACGTTTTTCATATTTGGTCTTGTTTTGATTGGGCTAAGGGCCACTGCATGGGCAATTTTTTGCTTGATTTGGGCAAAGGCGTGTTGTTGTTTAGGGCTTTAGTGGAAAGTGGTTTTTTTTGCGGGTAACCAGGTAGAGAGGACTCACAATCTGGCTGTACTTAGGGATATGCATTTTTTAAAAACTTATGGCACTTAGGAAAGTTTGTGTTTTTTTTTTGTTGGTAGGTGGAGATATTGTTGTGATTTTGTTGATGACATCAGTAGGAATTTGACGCTGTTTATTTTTTTACTTAATTTTCAGGAACTGGATTTTTCGAGCAGGTTTTTTAATTTTGCTTTTTTTGATAGCGAATTTAGCTTTCAGCAGAATTTGGATGATTTTTTTTTTTTTCTTAAACACTTTAGTTGTAGTATTTTCTCACACAATGATGTTATTGATGTATTGCAGATGTTTTGGAGTTTCATCCTTTTTCAGTGCAGCTTGGATTAGTTTATGGCAGATGGTAGGACTGTGCTTTTACTTTTGGGGCAGTTGGTTTTAGGTGTATTGCACTCCCCTCTATGTGAAGGTAAATTGAGGCCTGCACTTTGCTGCTAGAGGAATGGAGAAAAATGTATTGGTAATGTCAATAGTGGTATACTACTTTGTTGCTTTGGACTTTAGCTCATACTGGAGCTTCAACATGTCTGGCACAGCAGCGCTCAGCGGTGGAGTTACTTTATTCAATGCACGATAGTTTATAGTCAGTTTTCATTCTCCTTCAGATTTTCGCACAGGCCAGATGGGGCTGTTGAAGGGTGAGTGGGTTTTGCTGACTACTCCTTGACTCTCCAGCTCACGGATTATCTTATGAATGGGGATCACGGCATTTTGAGTTGTTTTATACTGTCGGCGGTGCACTATTGAGGTGGTAATTGGTACTTGTTGTTTTTCCCCCTTCAGAAGTCTTACTGTTGACGGATTTTTGGATAGTTTAGGTAAGGTGTTTAATTGCTGGATGTTTTTTATTACTACAGTTGCTATTTTAAATGTTTATTTGAGTTTTTTAGGGTTTTTGAAATACTTACTTTGAAGGTAGTCTATGCTTAAAATGTATGGGGCTTTTGGGCTAGTTGTAATAAGGTGTTTTTTTTATTTATTTTTAGTTAGGTTTACTTTTGTCTTTATTAACGTATAGTCTTGTGATTCCCCGGTCACACCAGCAATAGAAACAGATTTTGCTCTTACATGTGTTGATGGAATTAATGTGCATTGTGCACTAGTATTGACTAAGGTTTTGTATTTTTGTGGTTTAGATGTGCTAGGCTAACGAATTTACACATTTTAAAAAACACGATTTTTTTTAGCCTCTACCTGGCTAGAGGTAGGGTCTTTTTAGTTTTGGTTTTTTTTTTTTTTTGGGTGTATGTCTTAGAGGTTTTTTTAAGGGAGTTAGACATATTATTATTATTATATTTGGCAGTTTGCCTACGGGCAATTGGAGTTGTTTTTTTTTTGGTGGAATTTTTTTTCTGGGTTTTGCTTTCCTTCAGCTCATGTACCCGTTGTGCCAAAGCAGTAGTAGATTTTTTATTTCACTTCTTTATGTTTTTTTTGCAATCACGCAGGAAGAACTACAGCTTAGCTCGTCGAGTGTACTCTCTTTTTCTATTTGGGGAACGTTTTTGTTGGGTACTAACACTTCTGATTTGTACTGCTGAAATTTGGAAGAGGTTTTTTTTAATTTTTTCTTTGAGTTTTTTGTGATTTTTTTTTTATTTTATTTTTTAGTTTTTGTAGACGTGTTTTTATAGCTGCAATTTTGGCATGTGTTGGGCTATGTACGGCATTTGCATATGCTTGCAGTTTTTTTCGCTATGTCGAGCACAGTTTTATATGTTTTATTTTGTTTTATTATTGTTAGAGCAGAAGCGTATTTAGGTGGTTCAAGTCGCACAAGTTTTTTTTACATGATAGGTGTACATGGTACTAGGTTCGGATTCTTAGTTGTTACGTTATTTGAAAAAATGAGCTTTGCTACAGCTATTTCTTTCAGACGTTGGATTTTTTGTTTTATGGTCTTTTATTGTGTTTGTTGCAGATAGAGGTTATTTGCACACAGGTATTTTTGTGCTACACTTTTTAGGATTTGTTCTCAGAGATTGTGAGGGTTAGCGTCTTTCATTATGCTTTGGTCAATGACAGGATTATGTGACAGAGATTTCAAATGTTTTGCTTTGGTGCTATTCAGAATGGTAGCCTCCCCTGCAGCATTTCAAAGGCGGACTAACTAACTAATTATAGATTCATTAGGTTGTCGTTTGTAGTCTTTTCTTAGACTTTGAAGGTTTTTTAGGGAAAAGGTATTAATATTGGTTTTAGAATTTGTACTTCTCGATGTGGCTTCTGATTTTGGTGAAGGGTTTTTTTTTGCATTATTATTATTATTTTTTACTTTGCGATTGGTCTTGTTTTTATACTTTTCGCTTTTTGTATTAGCAGTAACAGCTATTGGTTGAGGCTTACTGTCTAGTTTAGCTACTGGCTTGGAGTTTGGGATATTAGTTGCAGTTTGAGTGACTGGAATAGTAACTGTTGATTTGCATCTCTGCCTCCCTGTTTTTGTTGGTTGCCTTACATTATTTAGCAGGGTGCGATAAGCATATGCCAGAGTTTAGCTTACTGCAATGATTTTTTTTTCTTTAGAGGTATCATGGTATTTTTTTTTAGGTATTTCCCTACTTTGGTTGGATTTTGAATTTGTTTATGTGGAAAGTCTCAGACTACAGGGTTAGAAAACTTTTTTAGGAGCTGGCTTATATCTTTTTATTTTTTACACTATTTAAGATTTTTTACGCTTGGGTCAACTCCTGGGTCAGGGGTTTTATTAGCCCTTTGAGAAATTTCAGCTCTCATTCTAGACAAGCTGCAAACTATATAGAGGAAGCTTACTAGCTGAAATACTAGGAAGATGGTATTTTTAACATTTAGGGGACACTGAATATTTTTTAAAAGTGATGTGACTGATTTAAAAGATATGAGGGATAGGAAAGACTGAAAAGCTTCATCTCTTGTTCTTTTTCTAACAAAGTGGGTGTAATTATTCATAAATTTTTAAAACATGTTGTTGGAACTAGGACGTATGGTAGGACGAAGAAACTATAAATTAAATATACTTGTTACAAACTCTAGTACTTTCATAAACTTCTTATAAATCATGATTACTAAATTTAACAAAATAGTAATCTTAAATTGTGCACTTCTAGTGTAAAAGCTATGTGTTAGGGACAACATTGGAGCTAGTTTTGGATAAGAAAACAAGCTTAGGGACTAGAAAGGTATTAGAACTTTAAAGAAACTTAGGGAACAGAAATATAGTAAGGGCTCTATTCCAATAGACATTAGGGATTTAAGGGGCAACATGGCTACTTTATTTTTACACAAAAAACAACTAAAATGTACTTAATAATCAATACAAGTTTTTTTTCACTCTTTCGAGCCCCACGTTGGGCACCAAATTTACTGTATGTCCTGGTTTAGGGCGAATTTGGGAGGGAATTTTTGAGTGGGGTTTTTCTGAAAAGCAAATCCAAACAGCCCCTCCCCCCAGCCGGTTCGGGGAAATAATTCCCTCAGAGATAGAGTGGAAAAAAAGCTTTATTTATTTAACAAACAAAATGCCCACAAGCATAAAGAATGAATAATAATAATAACAATAATAATAATATGAAACAATAAAACTTCTCGCTGCTCCGAAGAGAGATGGCAAAACTCAGAGTCTGTGTCAGGAGTTTGTTTATCAGTTTTTTCAGTGCTGAAAAATGCCGAGCCCCGGCCCGGTGGGCCACGGGTGCAAGATCTCGGTGCTCCTCTGGGTTTTTCAGTCCTGAGCAGATTTAAACACTCCTAAAGAAAAATAAAATAATAAAAAAAAACAGTCTAGGAAAGCTTCTTTGCCTCAGCTAGCTAGACTAACAAGAGGAGAAAAAAAACTCTCTCTGGCTGCCCTCTGTGTATTTGACGAAGAGAAAAAAAAAAAAAACAAAAAAAAAAAACAAAAAAAACCCACACAGTCTTAAGGATGAGAGCAGATTCCGAGGAGTGAGTTTGTTTTTCAAAACAAACTGCGCGCTTCTTCTTTCTCTGCTCACTCTCAGAACCAGTCTTAAAGGTACAGAACACAGAACAGACGATTTGGGGATACATAGTCACCTTAGGACACCTTCGTTATCAAGAAGGCTTAATTCATCTCTTCAGATCTCTCAGGGAGTCTTTTCTACTCAGCAGTATAACACCCCAGATCAGTCCAACCATTCTAAGCCCCAAGGGTATATTGGGGTTTCAGGTTCTCAGCATCTCAACCTTTGCAGACTCTGCAGCAACTTTTAACTGTCCCAACCCTCAATATAGCCAAGATTCCTATAGGCAGTCAGACATGGGTCGAGCGAAGCACTACCTCGGAATTGGGATTCCTGTGGTCAAAATTACAGGCAATTTCTCTCCTCTTTGTTTGCTGAATTCCCTGTTTTACCCCAAGGTAGCTAATCCTTCCCCATTCCAGGCTGTCACTCAGTCTACAACATTTCTGTCCTCTCTTCACCGGCCGTTCCCCTGGCGGGGAGAGGGAAACGCGGTCACAAGGACTCCACACGTCCCTGCGCAGATCGGGGACTGTCCCGGCCGTGTCTCACACACACACAGAGACACACACACAGAGCTCCCTGGATTTCTGTGATACCCTTTAGGCAATATACTCATCCGTCAGGGTTCTTCATGCACAAATTAGAAGTTGCCGTGGTTTCTTTGGGAGTTTTACTTCCTTTTCCCTTTTTGTCCTTTTTTAAATTCCCTGCCGAGGTTACACCTGCAGTCCTGTAGCAGCAGACAAAGCCCGGGGGAGCAGCTTTAATTAAAGGGGCACCTCCTACCCAGGACCCCCAGAGCCACAGAGACTCGAGGTTTGTATCTCAGTGGAACCTCCAAATTGTGAAAAACAGAAGTTCACTCTCACAATATTTTTCAAAAATTTAATAGGGGAATACAAAAGGACAATGTCCAGCGATGGCATGTTCCTGGCACTTAGTCAATGAAGAGCTAATTACAGTTAGTTAATACACTGTGGTATATTAACACAGTATTATCTATATACTGTTACTTTACTGAGGTATGTACAAGTTCATATGTTTCATGTACTATTCAAACATTCTTGTGAACTCTTTGATGTTCCGGGAATTCTTCTGTTTTGTTTTTTCATACTCTGGCTTTTCTGCATGACATGCTGTGTGTCAAGTTCATGTATTTCATTCTTCCTTGTGTTTCCATCTTGTTGTTTTCTGTCCTCTGACAAGGATTCAGTATGTGATCTTTAAATTTAACATGGTATTTTCCAGTTGTCCTCTGGTGTTTCAGTTCGTGTCACGATTGTCTTATCACCTGGAGAGGTCAGTCAGCTGATGTGTGAAACAACATTATTGCTGCATACGGTTTTCCCAGTTACACAGAAGTATTTTAACATTTTATATTTTGCTAAGGCCGATAGTACAGTACATTTATCACACTATTATTTGTATAAGCCATAAGGTGTATGCCTCAACACTATATATTCATCACACTACTACTTCTATGGGCGCACACTTTCCTATACATAAAGACAGTAAAGTGCATACTTTCTACATAAAGTCAGAAATTGGCTTATATTAGTAAGTATCTAAAAGGGGTTATAAATTGCACTATATTTACAATAAATAACAACACGTAAAAACTAATATACAAAAGCAAAAGCCAATATTATAGGGTCATTTTTACGGTGGTAGGTCCATCTTTTAGTGAGGTGGGTGATAATAAGGTCCCAGTTCAGTGGCTGCTCTCACAAGCACAGGCTCGCCCCACGGCAGAAGCAGCAGCTCTGGGCCGGGTTATGGCGCTGGCAGCGAATTCCCTTCCCCAAGCAGCAGCTCCCACCGCCCTCCAGGGCCAGGAGCTGAGAGACCATTCTTCACAGTCAGGTAGGTGCCTGATGCCAAAAGTGGGATTCCTCCTCAGTACGTGTCAGCTGTTCTTCTTCATCCTCCAAGGAACAGTCCAAAGGTCTGACCTTCAGGCCAGTTTGTGATGATTGCCAAGAGCCCAGGGCAATTTGGATTTCCTAATCGAGCTTCTTGTGTAATGAGAGCAAGCCCCTCTCTCCAGGCAGCATCGGTGGCAGGATGGATTGTAGAGACTTTTCCTCTCAACACCGAGCCTGGCATCAGCACTGGGGAGGAACAGGCACTGAGGTGACCCTGAGAGTGAGTGCAAGGCACAGGGGGCAGCTGAGGAATGACAGCCCTGTGCCATGGGAAGAGCTGAAGCTGGGACTGCCCAGCATGGAGAAGGTCCTTTCTCCAGCCCCTGTCACAGGGAAGCTTGGGCCTTGCTGCACAGATACGGCCGCTCATTTGAGCAGCTCTGACTCCACAATTTATGGTCACTCAGGCACAGACACTCGGAATCTCCAAGGACGTGAACCCTGCAAGGAGGAGCAGAGGCAGCGCTGGTTGC
>JANPWX010019013.1:465-30750 GCA_024734555.1 Trochalopteron elliotii
GGAGGCCTCCCCCCCCCCCCCAGGCGCCTGTTTCTAAAAGAGCTGATATTTTAATAAAGGCATTTAAAGGCGGAAACATCGTCTCCTGCCATTTTTCTCATCGTTATCTCAGTGTCTCTGGTAGTCTTGTATTCTTGTCTTTTGTTCTGGTAAGCATCTCCCCCCTTATCAGGCATCTTTGCATTCCTCCTTGCTCTTCTTACACACAGCCCTGTCTCTTCCTTCAAAGAGCAGCAATACACCCCGTCTGAATGCCTATCCTTTAATCAATATCTTCTAATTTCTATGATTAATATCCTCTGGTTTCCAACCCCATGTTTCACTACTAACCATTGTGGCTGTTAGTGCATCTGCTGCACATCAAACAGTGTTGTGATGCACCGTGTTTGCCAGTTGTTTATAAGTAGTCAAGCTATTGTTGTTTGGTATTGCTATGAACTAGTTTCCTAGATGCTTAATTTTCTTAGATGGCTGGAAATAAAGGACATGTACTGGTGAATCAAGATTAGCATTTTAAATAATGATATCTGTGTATAACTTCTTAACTTATTTTAATAGTTAAACTAACTGCAGATCCTGATAGTGAGATTGCCACAACCAGTCTGTGGGTATCTCTGATGTGTCTTGTAATTACATCTGGAAATTACTAGATACAGATTTCTATTTTTATCTTTAGTGCAGAGTTGGGCTGCTTTTAAAAAGACCCACTTTAGAAACTTCACCGGCTTCTGTTATATACTGATTCAATAATATAAAATAGTGGGGAGAAGGGTACATCTACAAGCACCTGATTGTAGCAGCATTCACTCAACTATGGTTTGGAACTGTGAATGCCTCAGATGTAGCCCAGTCAGAATGAAATTGCTACTTGTGTGTGTATCGTGAGGTCCTTAAAAGGAGTAATCTCATATTGAGATGTTGAGGCTAATTGGGCAGGGTGACAAAATAATTAAAGGATACAGTGGTAAATAAAACTTCAGATCTGCTCATCTTGGTGGTATTGCTTATACTGTCAGCTACTATAACGAACAAGAAAAATTGATCACTGTGTAACAAGGCAACACTGCCTTGGGGTTTCTCATCCCAGGTAGAAACTGGCCTTGTGTTTGTGACTGGTCTGTTCAGTTAAACATTAAAATGAGTCTAACATGTAACTGGACCTCAGAAAAACCCTTTAAATATTTGGTTAAAAGAAAATTATAAAAGTGGGTATTTCAGTAAAAAAATCCTGGAATTAATGTTGATGCAGGTCCATTAGAAAATTTGAGGATGGCTTTATTGTTCCTTCAAGTGTACTCAAAGTGCTTTGATAGGGTGGATTTGCTTGCAGTGCCCTAAGCCCTAGGCACCCTCTGTAGTGAGAAGAGACAGTTGTTAGCTATCCAGGCCTACTTCACTGTGTTGTGTTCTGACTCTCTAAATGCATCTTCTGCAGCTGGGAAAAATGAGACTGATAATCCCATGCTGGGCTGTTACTTGTACACACCTGCAATGTTTTGATGCTGCTCTTTATCTTCAAATGAATGAAAAGAAGCCTACCTGGATCTGCCCTGTCTGTGACAAAAAGGCAACTTATGAGAGCCTAATATTAGATGGGTAAGAGACTGGGTTTGCAGACTACACAATCACTTAACATTTTTCGTGATGTACTCAATAGCTACTTTTGTGACTTGAGGTTAAGCCATTTCATATTATTTTCTTTGTCAAAATACTTTAGACTGTGAGGAACTGACTGTTAATTTCACTTCCCATGTAATGAAAGGCCTAAGTTTATCTCCCAACTGCATCATCAAACTTGAGCCTCAGTATATTTCCTCTGAAGAAATCCAAGTCTGATATTTAAGAATAAGTCTCCTTTTTGTGACCTTATCTCTGAGGCTATTAACTTTAAAATTAAACTTTAAACTCATAAAAAAATGTCAGACTTGGTTCAAAGTATGATTATTTCTGCTTCTGTATTGAAATCTATGCATTGCAGTAATGTTGGAGTGGAATATGGGTAAGTTGGGATATTCTTTTAGTTGTCAATGTCTGCAAAGTCTATAATTGTAGGCTTTCAGGTAAGAGGAACTAGGGAGAGAGCACATGCAATGAATGGAAGGTGATCATAATTGGCTTTTCCACTGTGTCTCCTTTTCAGTTAGAATAAAAATTTCACTTGGAATTAAAAATGAAACCACTCAGCCCTATTTTTCATGCTCTTTATGGAAATCCTTAATGAATGTTCAGATGTGGATGAGATCAAATTCCAAGAAGATGGGTCATGGTGCCCCATGAGGCCAAAGAAAGAAGCTATGAAAGTCTCAAGTCCACAGTGCACCAAAATAGAAAGTATTTACATATGGGTACTGATTGCAAACCAACTTGGAAACTTAGATGTAGCTTGGATAATGTGTGAATGTTGGTGTTTGTTTTCTGGAGGGCTTAGTACTTCTAACTTNTTGGATAATGTGTGAATGTTGGTGTTTGTTTTCTGGAGGGCTTAGTACTTCTAACTTTCTTGTCATATAAACTTAAAGGGTTGTGTCTCTAAAAGTATGCATTTTTGGGCTTTGTCTTTGCTCTTTATAATAGCAGTTAAGAAAACAAAAGGTTGTTCTTGTTTTAGGTCCTTAAACTGATAAGTGAAGACTAAAACTTGTGTTTTAAAATTCTCAACATGAGACAGTGTCATGTGTTGACACTGGCTGAATGCCAGGCACCCACAAAAGCCGCTCACTCATTCCCCTGCTGCAGCTGGACAGAGGAGAGAAAATTTACCAAATAGTTCATGAGTTGAGATAAGGACCAGGAGAGATCACTCAGTAAAAACCATCAGGGGCAAAACAGGCTCAACTTAGAGATATAAGGTGAATTTATTGCTAACAAAATCAGAGCAAGATAATGAGAAGTAAAACAAGCCCTTAAAAACATCTTTCCCCTACCCCTCCCTCCTTCCTAACTCTACCTCCTACCTCAGCACCACAAGGAGGCAGGGAATAGGGGTTATGATCAGTTCATCACCCAAGGCTTCTCCTGCTGTTCAGGGAGAGGAGTTGTTCCCCGGCTCCACTGTGGGGTCCCTCCCATGGGAGACAGCTCTCTGTGAACTTCTCTGACATGAGTCCATCCCATGAGCAACAGCTCTCTGAACTGCTGCAACATGAGTCCATCCCACAGGCAACAGTCCTCCCCAAACTGCTGTGGCATGAATCACTCTTCCAGGGGGTTCAGTCCTTCAAGGACAGCCTGCTCCAGCCTGGGAGCGGGGCCCTTCTCTGCACGGGTCTCCCACAGGATCACAGCCTCCTCCCAGCCATCCACCCACTCTGGCATGGGGCTCCTCCATGGGCTGCAGGTGGACAGCCTCCTTCACCATGGTCAGCACCACAGCCTGCAGAGGAATTTCAGCTCCAGCACCTGGAGAACCTCCTCCTCCGCTTTCTTCACTGACCTTGGTGTCTGCACAGTTCTTTTCCCTCACATGTTCCCACTCCTGCCCTTCTCTGGCTGCAATTACAACTGCACCCCAAACTTTGTTTTGATTTATTCTTAAATATGTGATTCATAGAGGTGAGAGGTGGGATGTATTGGTTTTGTATGGCCTGTTTTTTTGTAGTGGGGGGCCATAGACGTGGCTTTTGTGAGAAGCTGCTAGAATCTTCCACCATGTCCAGCAGAGCCAATCCCTGATGGCTCCAAAGATGGACATGCTGCTGGCCTAGGCTGGGCCAATTAGAAATTGTGATAACACCTCTGTGATAACATATTTAAGAAGAAATGAAAGCAAAGTTAGCAGTGCAGTTTTAATTCCAGCCTCAACCAATGTTGTGGTTTTGGTTCACTTATCCAAGTCACGGCACTACTTATGTGGTGGTTTCATGTTCACCGAATTTTACTTGCCAACCAGGAGATAGGATTTTGGGAGAAAAAGGCAAAACAGGCCCCAACTTAAGATAAATAGATTTTATTAACACACACTAAGAGAAGCAAAGGAAGAGGAAAAAAAAAACACAAATGAATTTCTCAACCAACCCTTTCTCCCACCACAAACTGTTCATTTTCTACAAACAATGTAAAGAGGCAAAACTCAGAACTCCAGGTCAGTACCACTTATAAAACAGTCTTTCATTCAGTCTTTGAGAGAGAGAAGTCTCTCCTCTTGTTTGGTAACTTTCCACAAGAGAAACAGTCTGCTTGTGGCTTCGAACTCACACAAAAGCAGCCCACCCAGGAAACTTCTGCAGTTGTGGAACCTCCCATATCATGTAGCCTTTCCCATGACTACATATGGGCCTTAGACTCACATATATATTGAGGTGGCACTTTTAAAGATAAACAACTTCAAAGGCAAAGGATTCTTCAACTCAGGGAACAGAGATGTCTTCTTACTTCTTCTGCTGGCACAGGGGGCTTTTTCTCATCTCTCTCTGTTCCAACCTCTCATGGGACCACCAAATCCCAACTTCTAATTCAATATTCATTCAGTAAATCACCGATACCTTTGCTCAAAGAATCCACAAATCATCTCCCCAATTCATATTGTCCAAGATTTAAAGGATTATTCTAGCATATTCATATTACAGTCTGTTACCATGACTCATAGGACATTTTCAGCCTAGAACCAAGGCAACTTGTCATCTCTTACAACTAAAAAAAGTCACTCTTCCTTTATTGACTTTGAGATCTCCATATTGTCCCTTTGCATGTCTCCAATTTGGCTGTCTCTCTTACTAAGAAAAAGGTTAGCGCTTTGGAAATTTCATCTGTGCCAAGAAAGAGTTAAATTTGCCCAGGTCTTCTTTTCTCAGGGCTGCTGCTGACTTCAAGGCCGGGCTGATGGGGGAAGGGGGTGGGGGGAAAAACTCACACCTATCAGAGCAGCTTGGAGCAGCTCAGGCAGAGATCTCAGCTGAAGCCTCCATCCCCACCCCCGGCAGCTGATGGGGGGCCGGGAGATATGGCCAGACCCAAGGCCAGCTCCCCCCCATAGGGGGGAGCAGAGGGGCCTGGCCAGCCTGGGCCGCTCCTCAGAGCTCTGTTACCTTCTCCAGCCGGAAGTGAGAAAAAGGGCGGAGTCACCTGGGATCTCTGATTTAAACCTGGGTCCTCCAGAGGCGTTGACAATTCTTCTATTGGTCAGCTAAGCTGCCAATCCATGCTAAACCACTACAACCAGCATCAACCCTCAACACACAGAATACTTATAAAACAGTTCCTGGCCATAGCATTCGCTGTAGTGGCCAGGAAGATAATCTGGTTCTGTTGCAGATAGAAACTGCTGATGTCAAGAGCATTTAGAAAACAGTGATGTTCTATTATCTTCTTCAGGTTCCAGTGTTTTTAGGAAACCCTGTTCTGTGACAGTGGCCAATGAGGTTGTCCTGGTTTAGGACAAATTAGGGGAAGGTCTCCAGAAGGACCCCCCCAGAAAACAAACCTCCACCACCCCTTCCCCCAGCTCTGGGTTTGGGAAGGAATTCCTCGGAGGAGAAGTGGAAAAAACCTATTTATTGACAAATGAACAAAAAACACTCCCCAACACAAGGGAAAAGAAAATAGCCCCAGATGATACTCAGGCAGTTGCTGTGAAGGGAGGGCGCAGAGCTTCTCTCACGGGCCCCGGAGATCCCCAGATATTTCCAGGTCAGGTCCGGAGCCGGTCCAATGATCTTCGGGGGGGGGGGGGGAAGAAAGAAAAGGGAGAGAAAAAGGAAAAAAAAAATGGAAGCAGCGAAAGCCAGCAAAAGCAAAAGCGAAAGCCAGCAGCAAAAGGAAAGAAAAAAAACAAGAGCCCAAAGAACAAGTAGCCCCGCCGCGGCAAAACAGCCCACCGAAGAGGGGGCAGCTGTTAGACATAACAATGTAGAACACAGGGACAAAGCTGCACGATTGGGATAGGAGGCACCGTCAACCCAGGAGAGAGGTAAACAAGAAGAAAGTTGATATTATTGACTTGACAATAGAAAACTCTTCTGATGAAGAGGTAGATCCTGCTGCCAAAAGGAGTGCATATTTATGTCTGAAACACAAGGAAGCCCAATCAAAGGGTTTGTCAATTTTAAAGTTAGTTGTCATTCTGTAATGTCTCAGATAAACTGATCTGTAGAGAAATTGGTTTGTAATCTCTCTTCAGGATCCAGCTCCACACTTCCAGAGGAGAATTTCTAGGCCTCTCCTTGCAGAAGATTGTATTGATACGGCACCTTTGTACAGGCAAAATACTATTAAATATTTGTACATATCACAAAAGAGTTGTGCTCACTGTTGCTGTGTTTGCAGGGCCATTTCTCCATAGAAAAGGAAGTTGATTAAGGTAATGGACAAGATTCTCCTGAGAAAGTAGATTATGCCAAGTGGAGGAGCTTTATGCATTCTTGTTAAGTTAGTGTCATCTTAAGGCTTTTTTTCTCACTGTTATACCCTTTATCTAATCTGCTCTGGTGCCCAGGAAATGAGGCTGTGTTGCATTTTTCATTCATCCTGTCAGTCTTGGAAGGGAGGCACTTTGCTGTTTTGAATCAAGACAAGCTTTTCCTCCTCTGTTACACTCGAATGTCTTGGACACTGTTGTTGGCCATGGTTATCTGTCAGTCCTGCAACTTGGTTAGCACAACCAATGACTTCCCAAGTACTCTGTCAACTGCTCCATCTTTGTTGTCATGCCTGACTTCAGTGGCAGGCTTAACCAAGTTCTTTACTGTTGTGTCACCTGTCTGTTCCAGTCTGCGCACCTTGGCTTCAGGTACTGTTTGTGGCTTCCATAACATTCTTGCTCATGGCCCGTAGGGCACAGAAGACCTGCAGGGAGTGAGTGGCACTGGTTAGGCTCACCAGTGCTCACTGCTCCACAAGGTGATTCCAAGCATCAGGTTTTAGTAATGACTTGTTAGTGTTGTATGAGGTGTGTTTCTGTCTCTCACTGTAGTGGCTAATGTCTTGTACTAAAATAATAGTAATGCAAACAAACCCCTTCTGTTTTTCCAACTCTTGAAGTAATGAGCAGGTGTACTGTCTCTAGTTCACAGGAATGTGTGAATTTTAGTGAGCAAATAGTTGGTCATCTTCAACCACTTTCAATAGTGATACTGTAATTCTGTTGCTTTTCGTGAGGATTATGGAGGAGTCCCTTTGCAAGAGATGGTTTTTTACTTTTATAAGAAAAAATAGCTACAAATACATCTCTTAATGAAGTTTCAGAAGGCACCAAGACTTGCTTCCATGCTCCTGTGCTTGTGTGAGACGACTATGTGCAACCGTAATTGTAGAGGGACTGAGTTGTCTCTGTGAGTGGTGTGTTTTCCTTGCTGTTTGGGTATGGATATGGCATGTTTTCTTTCTTCAAATCCAAGTCAAATCCAGGCTTTTGGAGAATGCCTTATCTCCTGTAAACAATGTTGCCCGAATGCTAGTTTTGGCAAAACTGTGGAGTGTCTTCTAATAGGCAGAAACAATGTAGGCTAAAGTATAAGAGATGCTTGAGAAGGAAGGGTCTGAAATCCAAGCTTTTGAATTCAGAAGTAGCAAGGCAGCAGTCTGGGGAGGAAGACATGAGTGTATAACACTCATGGCTGGTGGGCTGGAGGGAGCGATGCAGAGCAGCTGGGAACAGGATTCTGGGTGTTTCCATCTGACTTGGAGTTTATGAAATATTTTATGCATATGGCTGGTGCCTGAATGCCTGTGGTGTCATCTTTAACAGTGCCGTGAAGTAATTGGGCAGCAGGTGGGGATGCAAAAGGGTTTTAACTAGTTGCATGCTCTTGGAGAGCTGAACTTCGCTTGGGCTCAGGCTGTGAGTAAAGATGGGTTTTGATATTTAACTCCCACATGTGTAATCTGTGCTTCAGGGGCTGAATAATGGTCAGTTGGGCCCTTGGTGTGACAGGTTGGCACTGAGGAACAGTTACGTAGAGAAATTGAAACAAGCACTCTCCTTCTGGCTCTGGCTAACTGTACATCCCTTCCAGGGTACTCCACAGATAGATTACTTACTACATTACTTTCTCTGAATGGTAGACTGTTATAAATGACTCCAGCACTGTACTTTGTTTTAATGCCAACTTGCTCTTATGTCACAGCTGCTGTTGAGAGCCAAGGTAGGGTCATGTTATTATGAAGACTTATAAAACAGGAAATTAGAGTTGGAATACTGTATAGTGAGTAGCCACGCTCTAGTTGTATTATAACATAGTGACTCTGTGAATGAGAGTGCACAGTGGTGCATAATTTCTCTTCTGTAACTAACAGCCAGGTTGTTTGTAATTTCCCATGCTGTTTGAAACAGGGTTCTTGTGTATCAGCCACCTACTGTCAGAATGCCCAGCGTGACAATGGTTGATGCTGCTGCTATTCCACCTTCATTAACAGACTACCCAGTACCATTCCATCATCCACCAATATCTAGTATTTCATCAGACTTGCCAGATAGGTGGTGGTTATTTTTCACGTATATTTTGACAGCATTATTAACTTGCAAGGTGGGTAAAAATTGGAGAATTGATCAACTTTTTTTAAATGGAACAAGACCATATGCAGCATTGCACTGATGTGATGTCTAGACAAGCCCAGTACAGACTTTTTTCAAGTTTCAGATTGCATTTTGCAACAGTGATGTGACAAACATTGCTTCTGGGGTACAAATTGGCACTTCAGAATGGCAACCAGGAACACTTCATTCTATGTTCAGTTAGACTTTGTGTAAACATCTGATGGTTGTGTTGTAGATGTGAGGGAGAGTAGCTATTGGAACCCTGGTCACTGAGAATTTTAGACTTTCTGTGCTGACAGGCACTGACCCCCAAGAAAACTGCATTTGACCTGATGCCTTGGAGAAGGCTTCCAAAATTGAATGATAGAACTGGGATTATGGGTGTGTAGTTAGAATAGAAGTGTGTAATACCACATGGTGGAATCTCGGGTTTGGTTTTCTCACCCGAGATTCCAGCTGTTAAGAGTCCTTGGCCCTCTAAAAGCCCTGAGCCGCGTCGCGTGAAAAAACAGAGTCTTCAAGGCCTTGTTTTCGGGTTTCTCATGTTGTTTATTATTTGATATCTCAAAATTCTCTCTGCACCCAGCCGAGGTCCGGACAGCGGCTGGGACACGAGGCGATTGCCTCCCGGTGGGGCGTCGCTCTGCTCTTATACAGATAACTACATGTCCATTATTTACTAATTTGTGCCAATGTCTAGTGCCTATATCAGAAAGGTCACTTCTACCTTAACCCAATCCCCTCAAACTACTTTGTGTCATCACTACCACAGAAGATGGAGGACGAGGAAGGAGGAGAAGAACTTAGGGCAACACCCTAAATCCTCCATCTTGTCCCCCATTTACCTCTATACTAAGAATCCTAAAACTACAAAATTTTTCACCCCGTGCTGTGCTAAGCTACTATTTTCACACCCTTGAGGTTTGTAATTCTTCTCTTAGTGTTGGAAGCTTTTCCCATGGACTAAAATCAAACTCGGTGTCTTTCCGGGCTGTGTGCCAAGGTCTCCAACCCCCCTGGACCAGCTTCACACCCCCCTGTCCAGGGTTCAAATTCTCTTCCTCAGGTCCCAGGCCATCCAAAGGGATGCCCTGGACTCCGACATCTCCCCCTCCTGTTTGCACCAAAAACACCTCTTTGACAGCTTTGTCCATGATTCACTGCATGCATTGAAACAAACACGGCACGACCATGAAAAGAATTACAAACCCCAATAAGATACATATACCTGTTTTCAGAATGTCCTTCCACAATGGTGAAAGGTCAAAAAAATCAAGAAAGCCATTCAACCACGACCCAGTTACTTCTCCAAGTTTGTTCACACTCTCTCGCAGTTGCTTAATGTTCTCATGAATGGACTTGGAATGGTCCGACAAATTCATGCAGCACATCCCCTCAAATTCTTCACACCCATGCCCGTGTGACAGCAAAAGATAATCAACTGCTGCCCTATTTTGGAGGGTTGCTCATCTTGCACCATCAATATCTATTAACATGTCACTCAGTGTAAGAGAAATGGCTCGGGCATGCTTGCTCAGCCAACAAGCCAAGTGATCCAATTGTGTCAAGGCTGCTGCTGACGCCACATGCGGTGAAAGGATTGCAGCCGCAATTCTCTGTGCCTTGGTCCATGTGTGAACATCGTCATCACATTTTTGATCATATTGTTGGATAGATCTTTCCCCTCTATGTTTTTGTTCTCTCAGCAACGTTATGTTGGGTGTTAGCAATGAAAGCCTTCCAATGCTGCATGGACCACCTTTGACATTTGCGGGGATTGCGGGCCAAATTCTGTCCCCACAAATGAGAAAAACTCCTTTTGGCAATTGCACTGGAACATGGTTGGATGGCTTGTCCAACATCTTAGTGTAATTACACCAAGATGATGCATTTTTGTAAATGATGTGATTTGGAGTGACGTCTATTGTTTTATTTTCTGCCACTCCAGACCGATTGAATTCCACACAAAAATTCATTTTGACCGATCCAAGAATTTCCAGTTCCTGAGGTTCAAAAGGAGCCACAGGAAGGAATTCCGTCCAAACATCCCATTGGTCCACTGGATTTGAAATGACCTTTGAAACTGTTGGAGGGATGTTTTCTGGAATCGGCCATTTGCTCACTGGTAACACCACCAAACATGTCGAAAAGGGCTTCCCTGGTCTTGAGTGTGTCAAACAGATGGTGTCCAACCCTGAAGCATTAGCCAGAGTTTCCCAAACATTCTCTTTGGGTTGAACCATGGGCCAAACTGCTGCATTGCTCAAGGCAATCAAAGAGAGAACGAGGCACACATGTGTTATCAAAGGCCTCCTTCCCATGGGAATCCCTGAAATGCACCACCACCCAAGTCCCAAAGAAAACCCAAATCCCAGAGTCTTTTTGGCATGTAGAACGAAGGGACGTCCGCTGTCTCGACACCCGCTCAGGTCTGCGTGCCCGTGTCTCTGTTTCCAGCCTTGGGGTCCGCGTCTGCTTGCGTTTGGACTCGGTAGGGTTTCACGTTCTTTGCTGCCACCCATCTCAGTCCGGCCCCTGTGGAGACACAAGGATAACCCTTGCCCCAAGTTATTAGTTTGAATGGTCCTTCGATCTGTCCTGTGTCTGGGTTTCTGACCAAAACCAAAGGATTCTCCTTTAGTTTTGCTTTTGTGCTATCTGAGAAATGCCTAATGATTGGTGGAGTGGGCTCTGTAAAAGAGCCGTTTAGAAAGTTCAACACGTACAAGGCTTTGTTCAAGTGCATGTGTGGTGTTGCATCCGCCTCCCCCCTTTTCTGTTTGTCCAAAAGGGTTTTCAGTGTATGATGTGTCCTCTCAATGATCGCTTGACCTGTTGGAGAATGTGGGATACCAAAAGTGTGACGAACGCCCCACCTTTTCAAGAATTTGTCAAGCACTTTCCCTGTGTAAGTTGGACCATTGTCTGTTTTGATTTCCTGCAGCACACCCAATGATGCAAACGCTTGTAAAAAGTGTTGACAAGCGTGTTGTGCCGTCTCACCTGTGTGCAAAGATGCGAAAATTGCACCTGAAAATGTATCAACTGAAACATGAATATTTTTGAGTTTCCCAAAAGATGGGTATTTGGTGACATCTGTCTGCCATAACTGCAGACTGTGCAGCCCCCTTGGATTGACTGCTCCCGTGCACGCAGGAGGCTGTACACGCTGGCAATCTGGGCAAGTACTGATAATTTCTTTTGCCTGGCTTTTGGAAATGCGAAAAGTTTCCATCAGCGCCTGAGCATTCTGATGAAAAAATGCATGACTCAACTTTGCCTGCTCAAAGATGTTTGGCAAAGTATTTGAAATCGGCATGGCCAGTTTGTCTGCATGTGCATTGCCTTCTGCTAAAAATCCTGGGAGAGAAGAGTGCGCCCTGATGTGGGAAACAAAATATTTATGTTTTCTGTCTTGCAACAAAGTTCTCATACAAAGTAGGTATGAATATAAGTCTTCATTGTCAACCTCCCTCAAAAGTGAACTTTCAAGCCTTCTGACCACATTGGCTACATAAGCTGAATCTGTGATCAGATTGAAAGGTTGAGGAAACAGTTCAAAAGCTTGAACCACTGCTGCCAGCTCCACAATTTGTGGTGAACCTTGCACTATTTTTATGTCTGATTCCCTGTTTGCCGCACTTGAAACAGTGTCCTCCCCCAGATTTTTTCATCACTGCAGCTGAAGCATCACCTTGTCGAAGAGCTGCAAGAGCTTCTTTAAGATTTTCATTTTGGGCTTTTACAATTCTCTCCATCTGTTCTCCCCAAATACTTGCTTGGATTGAGGCCACATGCTGTGGACTTCCCACTTTGCCGCATGCTTCCAACATGTCTGCCAAGGAAGGCTGACCAGGCATTGTGCTGATGATGCGCTTGCATTCTGTGTTGGCATTAGCAAATGCAAGGCTTCGAATCAGATGCGGCTTCACTCCCTCATCATTGACTTGCCTGTCTATTGCTTGTGTGAGACGATCAATAAATGAAGAGAAAGATTCTGAAGGGCCTTGCCTTATTTCAGTATAAATGCTTTCTGGAACTCCTGCTGGTGGAATATGCACGATTGCTTTTCTTGCTGCTTCTTTTATGTCAGTTAACACATCTCGCGGCAAAACTCTAATTTGACGAGCTGGCTCATCATCTGGTGGATCACCTGCCATCTGTGCTACAGTGAGGCCTGCATTCAATCCTCCTCTATATCTTCTCCTGAGCTCCTCAAGAGCTCTTCTCCATTTTGCTTCCCAGATAAGGATCTGTGAGTCTGTGAGGATCATTGAGGCGATGGACCTGAGATCAAACGGTGTTAAATCATATATGTTAAATGTTGCCTTCAAAAGTTGTTTGAAGTACGGAGATCCCAGTCCGTTATCACGGATGGCCTTCACAAGTTCTTTGACTACATCATGATCCAATCGCTCCCATCTTGGGTTTTGGCCTTGTGCATCATAAGTCACCAGTAATGCTAAACTTCTTGTGCCTGTTACATTAAATTCCTTCAATGCTTTTTTCTTTATCTCAGTCCAATCTGTTGTACTGGATGCTTGTGCATCGGGTATCTGTGAGTCTTCAGAAATTGGAATCCATTGCTGCAATTGCAATGCTGATGTTGCTTTGTCCGTTCCGGAAGCTGTTCGTATCTGTTGCTTTATCACATCCTCTTGAGAAGAACCTTCATCCTTGAAGGTCATCCCTCCTGGCTGAGGAGCAGGATCCTGGAGCTCTTGTGCAGCACGTGACGCCTGTGCAGCACCATCAAAGGAGAAAAGGGATCCATCAGGTAGCCGTAAGGTAAATGAAGAAGGAGCCTGTGTGGTTGGCGGAAGGGGAACTTGGCTACCTTTTGGTGAAAGGAGCACTTGAGGGAATGGATTTGGTGAATCTGGGCTGAACTCCAAAGCTGTTTCTTTAAACTGTAGAAAAAATTCCTTCATAAAATCTTTGGATAGTAAAATTGAATGAGGTTGAAGTGAAGGACCAGTAGTTGTTGTTGCAGGGGATTGAACAGGAATACCTTGAGAAGCAGTAATATGAATCATGTTGTCATTTGTATCTGATGGCTGCTGTTGTAGCTGAGCTGTTTCGTGATCCTTTAAAGTTGACGAAGGTTGCATTTGCTGTTGTTGAAACTGTTGCATTGGAGAAAAAACCTGCTTTTTATATATAATTGGGAAAAATGGTGTAATGTAGGTGTTTCGCCACTAGGTGGCGCTGCTGCTCCAGTGGTAGGGTGTAGAATGTGTTGTGGCTGTTGTAATCTTACAGTCCCGCCACTAGGTGGCGCTGGCATCCTGACAACTGGACCTTGTCGGTCAACAGACGTTCTGTCTGGAATATCCTCTATCATTTACGACAAAAGACGCTGTGCTTGCAAAAAATTCTCCATTCCTGGATCTTTTTGAAACATTGTAGTAATTTTTGGACGCGCGCCCATATGTTCAAAAGCGGTAACTAATTCTGATTCACCGAAAGCACGCTGCGCTGGTACTAAAACGCCGCTCGTGGGAGGGGTCGGGCTCCGCGGCGCTTGCCCCGAGGGGGTGGCACCCTGGAGAGACTCTCCGCCCAGGCCACACCCCATTCCTGCTTGCACCGCCCCGGCCTGCCCCGATCCTGCGTGCTCCGCCCCGGTGCTGCCCAGATTCGCCTGCACCGCCCCGGCAGTGCCCGGGGGGGCATCCCCTTTCGGCCCGCTCCCAGGGGCCGTCTCATTTCGCCCGCCATCGGGGCTTGCCCCACCCGGAACAACGCCGCTGCTCGGGCTCCACCCCGTTCGCTCTGCGCTTGCCCCGACACCGGCCGCAAGCGTTTCTGGGGTTTGCAGTGCATTGCTCTGCGCCTGCGCCGCCCATCCTGGCTTTCCGCCCATGCTTTGCAACGCGGACACGGCTTGGGCCGTGCCGCTTCCCGTAGCTTGCGTCATCACTGCGCGCCAAGCTACCGGCATGAGCTTTCCCTCCCCCTTCGTTCCAGTCCCTCGATTCGCGGATTCACGCCGCTCGCCCGCAAACTGTTCTGCCCCGCGATCCGCCCCATCATGACATGTTACGTCTTCCGACCGCCCCCGCTCGCGTTCTGCGTCACTGCACAGGGATTCCCCGCCGCGCGGTTGTCGGCGCTGCTGACTCGGATCGCTTTCGCGCGCATGCGTCGCAGTGTTATCGCTCACTGCCGGCGCTATCTTCGGTTGCTTTCCCTGTGTTCCCGATTTCTGACACACTCCTTCTCCCCCCAGCCCTGTCTGTCCTTGCACGCATGAGGGAAAGGGTGGTGAAGCGGTTTCGCGAGATGTCTGCGGGGGAGTAAAGGGACCTCTAGGTGGACCTTGTTCCGAATCTCCCTGTCCCCCCGCCCGGGGCGAGTGTTCCATGGCCACAGGACGTGACTCAAAAGAAAGCATGTCCTTATCTTTGTCATTGGGAGGAATCATAAGTTTTGATTTTTCTGGGACTGGCGTAGAGGTTCCAGGCACAGGGGAAAGCTGCTGGCCTCCCTGTGTCTTACCCGGGGGGAGCTGCTGGCTCTCCCCTGCTATCACAACCGAGGGGGGTTGATGGCCCTCCCCCATCCCTAGTAGGAGATAAGGGCCCTGCCTGCCGTTGGCTGGCAGAAGGATTTGCTGCCGCTGGCTCTTGGCCGACAGGCGAAACTTTATCTTTTTCCTCCTGGGCAGCCTTACGCTGCTGCAGGAAAGGAGGAATAAGTTTGCCACCACGCGAAATGGCTTCTAACATGGTTCTGCCTGCAGGCAACAGCTTAGCAGCAATTTTGTCCTTTTTGGTTGCCCTGTGATAGAGTTCCCTATTTGCTTCTTGCCAAAATGCTGGCTGAAATAGGACATGGGTTTCACAATGTGGAAAATTACAGCGAACCCATAAAAGCAGAGCTTGAAGCTCCTTTTCAGAAAGGCCTGCAGGATGTGCAGACATCACTACGCGTAGTGTGGATAAAATTTTAAGTTGCTCCTGGGAGACTACCCCCCCCATGTTCTCTGGATTCGACCGGTCTTACCAAAACCGAAGAGCAGGGTGCAGGTGTTGTCAAATTCGATCCGGAGGTGTCCTGATCACCGGCCAGCAGATCTCAGGGTGACGGTTCCAGTGCCCTTGGAAGTCGTCAATCCGAGGCGAATTTGAAATCAGCTGCCTTGGCCAAATCTTCCCCTGTCTTCTCAGATGTTTTCTTCCTGGCTTCAGAGGGCCTGCTGGGTCCACTGGGAAACCCCCAGGGACGCCAACTCTCGGGTTTGGTTTTCTCACCCGAGATTCCGGCTGTTAAGAGTCCTTGGCCCTCTAAAAGCCCTGAGCCGCGTCGCGTGAAAAAGCAGAGTCTCCAAGGCCTTGTTTTCAGGTTTCTCGTGTTGTTTATTATTTGATATCTCAAAATTCTCTCTGCACCCAGCCGAGGTCCGGACAGCGGCTGGGACACGAGGCGACTGCCCCCCGGTGAGGCGGTGCTCTACTCTTATACAGATAACTACGTGTCCATTATTTACTAATTTGTGCTAATGCCTAGTGCCTATACTAGAAAGGTCACTTGTACCTTAACCCAATCCCCTCAAACTACTTTGTGTCATCACTACCTCAGAAGATGGAGGACGAGGAAGGAGGAGAAGAACCCAGGGCAACACCCTAAATCCTCCATCTTGTCCCCCATTTACCTCTATACTAAGAATCCTAAAACTACAAAATTTTTCACCCCATGCTGTGCTAAGCTACTATTTTCACACCCTTGAGGTTTGTAATTCTTCTCTTAGTGTTGGAAGCTTTTCCCATGGACTAAAATCAAACTCGGTGTCTTTCCGGGCTGTGTGCCAAGGTCTCCAACCCCCCTGGACCGGCTTCACACCCCCCTGTCCAGGGTTCAAATTCTCTTCCTCAGGTCCCAGGCCATCCAAAGGGATGCCCTGGACTCTGACAACTGGGCTGCCTCAAGTTCACTGGACTGTTGTTCTGGCCAGAGACTGTTCTGAACGATTTTTACCCTGTCTGCCCTTGGAGCAGACATTGCGATTCTTTCCCTTGCCGCTTGGCACCTCGAATGGACTCTCTCTCAAGACAAATTAGTCGCCCTTTGAGACTTGGTTCAGGAGCTGTTGGACCAGAGTCAGCTGGAGCCTTCTACTAGTCCTTGGAACGTTCCTGTTTTCTGCATCCAAAAGAACTCTGAGAAATGGAGGTTGTTGCAAGACCTCCGAAAAGTTAATGCCATGGTGGAATGCATGGGGATGTTGCAGGCTGATATGCTGTCGCCAACATGCTTCCCGCAGATTGGCCGATCCTCATTGTGAATTTGAAGGATTGTTTTTTTGTGATTCAGTTGCATCCTACAGGTATCATGGGCCAATGGAATGATGAATGGTCCGATCCCTTGCACGTTTTGGACTGGGTCATCCTGCCCATCAGCCATGAGAGACAGCAAATACATTGTTTGAGCTGATTGCTCGATTTCAGCCGCAAAAAGATGGCAATCACTTTGTTTGAGCTCATTGCTCGATTGATAATTAAATGCAGGCAACAGTGCTTGCAATGATGGGTGCGGATGTCACAAAGTTCATACTCTCGGTATTACGGGAGAAATTTGACCAGAGCTTTGCAAGCAGTGTTTCTCTGCAAAGTGCTCTGGAAAATTTTTCAGGGCAGATCACTTGTCATCTGCCCAGCCATGAGCTATTGCAAGTGGCAAAATTCTTTAAAATTTCTTTGCGGCCCAAAAATACCCAGGAGCCAGTGCAGGGACCCACTGTCTTTACAGACGGTTCAGGAAGGACAAGACAGGCCATTGTTGCTTGGAAGGATGGATTTGAGGGGCAAGTTTTGGAAAGTCATGTGGATGGGTCAGCCCAATTGGTTGAATTGAGGGCTGCCGTCATGGCATTTCCACAGTTTTCCCAAGAACCTTTCAATTTAGTCACGGATTTCGCTTATGTGGCCGACATGGCACAGCAGTTGGGTCATTCAGTTTTGAAGGGAGTCAGCAATGCTGCTTTGTTTCATTTGCTGAAGACCCTGTGGTGTGCCATTCAGGCCCGAGTTCTTAAAAAAAAAAAAAAAAATACAAACAACGGATTCTTCAAAAACAAAAACGGGGAATGCAGGGTGAAACCCTGCACAGTTGATTGGCAAAAACTTTGTATGCCATCAATCACCTTACTGCTGCCGCAGAATTCTATTAACCCTGCCATGTTGAAAGCTGGAGACCGTGACCAAATGAAAGGCAGCAAATGGATGAACCATGGAGTGAAGACTCAGATGCAGATGACTGTTGCAGTGCATGATTGAGGTTTTCAAAGTTGTATATGTGTTTTGTATATTTGTCTGTATTGGTATATTCCTTCCAAAGCCCCTTCCCCCATTCCCAAAATCCCTGTGGTATCACCCTGATGGAACCACCCCCTTCCTTCCCTCATTGGCCCGAAGTTTTTCTTCTGCCCAGGCTGCGCCCTGGTACTTAAGAGGAGAACGAGGGCCCAAACCTTGCTCTGCCACGTGGACTGCACTGGAATAAACCTCTTAAACCCACGTCTGAGCCCACTCTTTTATTCCAAGCCTGAAACCACACACAGCCAGAGACTGAAGAACTCACGAACTGTCTGTTTATGCTGGTCTGGGAACTACTGCTTGCCGGTACGCAGCCCACAGGAACCAGCCTCAGATGACGTGAGTGTTCAGTCTGATGGTCCTTCCACAAGCAGAGATGGAACATTGTTCATTTTTCTTTTTTCCTTTTCTTTTTCCTAACACAAAAAGGGTGAGATGTGGCCCTGATTCTTTAGCCTTCTGATGATCTTGTTTACATACCATCTAGTGGAGTCTCTCATGCATGTACCATAAACAAAGTAGATTGTTTTCATTCCTCTCTGTGATGGACTTCTGAATTGACCACTGGGGTCAGAGAGGTGTTCCTCCTGTCCCCCAATCCTTGTTCACATTCCAAATCCTATTTAAACCCCAAATCATAATAAACTGCCCTTCTTTCTTTTCCTCACTTCAACCTGACGGTGAGTGTGTGGTTTTTTCATGTCCCTAACAGTGACAGTGTATTGGGATGACCCTAGATTTGCCAGGTTCCACAACATTTGCCCTGTGCACCTGACCTTGTCAGGGTCATTATCATGCTGTCTTTCCCTCCTAAAGAACACCTCTAATACTGTTACGGTTCTGCCTACTTTATCTCGGCCGAGGTCACAATGAAAGATACGGGAAATGTAAAGTTGAGTTTGGTCTGGTTGTTTATTATATCTTATCTATTTACAGTATTTACACCGTGAGCTCCAACATGCCAGTTAGAGAAACGAGGCAAAATGGAGACCTAACTTTTATCAAGGCTATTTAAGAGATAATTACCCAATGCCAAAGTGACACCTATATTATTTATTCTTTTGACCCAATAATGACCATTCAAGGTTCGCAATGCAGACATCTTTCACCCAATTAGAGAAAGCCACCCAGATCCGTGAAGAAGAAGGAAGAAGGTGAAGAAGAAGAACTCAGACAACACCCTGAATCCTCCATCTTGGCCCATACACATTACTATATACCAAAACTCCAAACCTAAGTTTTCACCCTGTGAGATCACACAACACCATTCTAACTACACACTGACAACCTCTGTGCTATCACACAATCTCGGAAACCTGTTCCAAGGCCTCAAGTCAAATGCGGTGCCTGCCTGAGGGTCAGCACCCCTCAGCTCAGAAAGCCTGAAATTTTCAGCCTCCAGGGTTCCAACATAATACCACCACTTCTCTCAGCTGCTGGATCCCTTCCTCAAGGGTCTTCCAGCACATTCTATGATGGTACTCCTGCATTCTTTGTGAACAAACCTCTCTCTTACACTCATTAAAAGCCTCTCCCAGAGAGGAAGGGGCCCTGGCTCCCTCACAAATACCTGATCCACACCTGGGTCCTGAGTCAAGGATCTCAAATACCTTGCCTCACCACTATTCAGTTGCACCCCTGTACCCATAAGGTCCCAAATCTGAAGTAACCAGGTCATTTAAGCCTTGCGCCCCCATCACACAATGTCTTTTGCAGATTGCGGAGACTGTCATACGACAGCAGCTTGGTGATGATTTCAGGCTCTGGCTCTCCTGCTGGTTGTGAGGGCCCTGGTGCCTCATCATCATTAACTGGGTACACTGATTTGGTCTTCTTCCTCTGCACAGGGGCTACTGCTGTGTTGGGGAAGATGAATCAGGGAAACCTTATATGATTGCTTAGCAAAAGATTCTGAAAATATGAAACCTATAATCGAAATAGAAATGAAAGCTAGCTTTGAGTTGTAGGATACTGAGCCTTAGTTACTATATAACCTGTAAACAATAGTCTAGCCAGCTGAAGGAGAATCCCTCTTGATTGAACAATACCCTTCTGCTGGCTAAGGGATCCAAAGGTCAATGTAGCAAAAGAGAATAGTCTAAAGAGTAGCTTTTAGAGTTTAAAATGTAACACAGTATGGTAATGTAGTAGTTCTTATACGCTGTATGTAGATTCTATAGGATTTGTGTCTTGTACTGGTTGGTTAGTGTAAATTAGAATATTCACCACAGTAAGAGATATAATGTATTGTAACAAGAACTTAGCTCTCTTGCTCTCTTGCTCCCTTCTCTCTTTGCACCCCCTCTCTTAGCTCTTACCCTCTTGCTCCTACCCTTTGTCCTCTCTTACCTCTTACCCCTGCGCTCTTGCTCTTATCCTCTTACCCTCTTACCCCCCTTACCCTCTTGCCCTCTCTCTTTCCCTCTCTCTTTGGGGCATCCCTTCAGCCGAGGCTGGTGGCTGAAGGCAAGGCCTTTTTACCCACGACCCATGCAATAAAACCATGTGTTCCTAAAGTGTCTCAGGTCTGCAGAGTTCCCTCTCCCTGCCACCATCGGAGGTTCCTACACTGTTGCTCTCTGTGGCTACTCTTGTGGTTCAGCTGGAACCAGGACAGTTGTAATGTCTGTGGGTTCCACTGCTGCACTATCAGACTTTCCCTCTGAGGCAGGGAGAGGGTTTCCCACCAGCTGGAGAACTGTATTCCCTGAGCATCCAGCATATCTTCTCCTCCATTACCTCAATCCAGATGGTTCATTTCTGAGGTGGACCATTGGGCAGTGTCAGGTTCTGGGGCAGCATCCCTAGTCTCTAGAATAGCTGTTAGAGTTGTTACCCATAGCAATCTGACCTTATCTCTGACTGCTAAACAAAACAGGCCTATCAGCAACACCAGCCACTGTATGATATTGTTAGCATTTAGAGAAGATTTGAACCCTTCAAAAGCTGGTGGGGTAGGCCCAAAGAAATGGGTTAAAGGTTGGGAGAAAACTTCCCCCAGTGTTACTTCCTCTCAATGGGTATCATTATTAATGAAACCCCAAAAACATATACTTAGTGTGTGATAGCCATATATCCAGGTGCCCAAATTCCAGAGGAAATTAAAAATCCATGAATTCCTCACCTTATTGACCCATTGTGCAAAGTGGATAACAGCCACTGTAGCCTTAGCCATAGGACCTATGTTTAGATAAGGAGTTGCAAATGGGAAAAATATAGCCACAACCATGTGCCACCCTATTGTGGTTTGACACCGGCCAGGCACCCACAAGAGTTGCTCACTCACCCTCCCCTGCTACACCTGGGTAGAGGAGGGGAAAAAAGAATAGCAAACACTTCATGGGTGAGATAAGGACCAGGAGAAATATTTCAAGGGCAAACCAGGCTCAACTTAAGTTGCAAAGTGAATTTTATTACTAACAGAATCAGAGGAGGATAATGAGAAGTAAAATAAGCCCCTAAAATACCTTTTTTGCCCCAGCCCCTCCCTCCTTTCTACCAACAGCTCAGGGAGACAAGGGGATAGGGGTTTTGGTCAGTTCAACACTGAGATTTTCTTCCACTGCTCTGGGAGAGGATTCCTTCCCCTGTGAGACTGTGGGATCCCTCCCACAGGAGACAGTTCTCCGTGAACTTCTCTGGCGTGGGTCCACTCTCACGAGCAGCAGCCATACTGCACCTGCTGCAACGTGAACTCCTCCCACAGGCAGACAGTCCTCCCAAAACTGCTGCAACGTGGGTCTCTCCACAGGGTGCAGTCCTCCAAGTCCTTCAGCCCAGAAGCAAGGGCCCCCTCTCTCCACTGGGTCTTCCCCTGGATCACAGCCTCCTCCAGGCACCTACCCACTCCAGCATGGGCACCTCCCCCACGGGTTGTGGGTGGATCTCTGCATTCCCTGTGGACCCATGGGCTGCAGGGGGACAGCCTGCTTCACTTCACCATGGTCATCACCATGGCCTGCAGAGGAATCTTGGCTCCAGTACCTGGAGCAACTCCTCTCCCTCCTTCACTAACCTTGGTGTCGCCATGTTGTTTTCCCTCACATGTTCTCACCTCCTCCTCTTCTCTGACTAGAAGCAAAACCCGTGAGTTTGTTTTGATTTTCTTCTTAAATGTCATCACAGAGGCTTTAACAGCCTCTCTCATTGGCCCAGTTTTGGCCAGCAGCATGTCCATCTTCAGAGCCATAAGCCACTTGCTCTGCCAGACATGGTGGGAAGCTTCCATCAGCTTCCCACAGGAGCCATCTTTGTGGCCCCCTTGCTGCCAAAAACCAGGCTGTGTCAAACCAATACACACCCGAACTAGGGTAAGTTAGGCCACATGGTGCTGCCTAACAAGGTTTCTATATACAGCACACAAAAAATTAGGTTACCCAGGAACTGTTATTCCTTTTTTCACCCTTTCCTCTCAATGCCCTCAGGCCCCACATTGGGCACCAAAATCTGTCTTGGTTTGAAAGACAGGTGTCTGCCAAGGAAGGTGGGATCCTCCCTTGGAATGGAGAATACGATCCCCTTCCTTCCAAATTACTTTAACTTTGAAATTAAGGGGCTTTCAGGCAAAGATATGGGAAAAGGAGTAACAGTTCTTTACTATTATGTGTATGTATAACAAGGCAAACAAACAACAATGGTAACAATAACAAACAAGAACAGAAAACCCAATAAACAGTCTCTTCCCTGCTGCTTAAGCAATTTTCCCTTTGGTGTAGTTACGGTCACAGCCAGCAAGGGCACTGGCAGGCTGCCGGTGGGCAGGGCAGGCGCAATGATTCCCTCGCAGCTGCAGGGGGCGCTGTGGCGTGAGTTTAGTCACATCTTCCTCATGTGGTAATGGTGGATGGGCTGGATGGCAAAAATGGGCTGCAGCAGGAACCTTGGAAGCAGTGGCTGGAACAGCAGTGCAGGCTCACCTGGGGTAGCAAGCAAGAGGTAGCAGAAACTCAGCAGCTGTGGCAGGAGCTGCAGGGTGTCCCAGCAGGCATGGGGTGCATGGCTACAGTGTAGCAAAAACCCCAGAGCAGTGGCAGAGAAATGGGGGACTGGGCTGGGCAGTGACAGCCTGGCTCCCAAACACGGCCGGGAAAGGCTCCCTTGGAGGGGGAAAGGGCTCAGGGTTCTGGAGTTTCCCCTGAGGCACCTGAGTAGATGGTGAAAGGGTCCTTTTTTAGTGAGGTAGGGTGTTAATAAGGTTCCAGTGCAATGGCCACTCCCACAAGCAGAGCTTCACTCATGGTAGAAGGCAGCAGGAGATGGAGCCTCGCAGTGGTGAATTCTCCCCACACTGACCGCAGCCAGTTTCCTCTCCGAATGCCAAGAGAGCAAGATAGCTAGGAGCTGCACCCAGCCACCTTTTCCCCAGCCCAAATCTCGAGGTATCTCTGCCCCTCCAAGAGAAACCCCCCCAGCTAAGAGTAGCCAGCCGCACCCTTCCCGGGGCAACTTCTTTTGTCTCTTTTAAGTATCGGTCGTTATTGTCTCTTAGCAACATATGGGAGAAAATTCCCTGAGAGAAAGAAACAAAAGGAAAAATCATAAACCCCAACACCCTCACATGTTCTCACCTCATCCTCTTCTCTGGCTAGGAAGAACTGTGCCCCACTTTGCTTTGATTTTCTTCTTAAATATGTTATCACAGAGGCATTACCATCATCTCTAATTGGCCCAGGCTTGGCCAGTGGCAAGTCCATCCTCAGAGCCATCAGGGATTGGCTCTGCTGGACATGGTGGAAGCTTCTAGCAATTTCTCACAAAAGCCACCTCTGTGGCCCCTCCTCTACCAAAAACCATGCCATGAAAAACCAACACAGGCTGAGAAGGCTTTCTATGGACAGAAACTTAATAATGATTTCTGGTTTGGATTCCTCTGCGGGCTGTGAGGATCCTGGTTCCCCATCATCATCCACTGGGGTGAATGGATTTGGTTTTTTGTTTCCTCCTGTTATAGATATATATTATAAAGTTGGCTTTTCGCAAGGTGTGTGCTATATGAATAATAACATTGCATTAAGAATATAAGGGTTTTATTTCTGCTATTAGTAAAGAAAACTAGGCATAGTGGTAGTAGTTGATATCATATGCTTAAACTGTCTGTTTGGTCGGGATAACATCCAGTGAACACATAGAGAAGACCCTGCTATTGATATACCAACTATCAGCATCTACCACCTGAAGAAAGTCTGGACCAAGGCCCAACCTGGAGGCAGTAATGAAGACACAGCCAAGAAACATGCATGCTCTAAAAAGGCAGACCCAAGGAGGGACCATGCAAAAAAGTTCCTGGAGTACGGAAAATAGTTTATGGAAAAATATGAATATTCAACAGACTGATGCAATAGAAAGGGCATTTAAAGAATGTCTCTGATACAGCAAGATGTGGACTTGGCCAAATGCCAAGTCACCCGGCCGGCCGTACTTTGCTTTTTTTCTATCTCCTAATTGTCTTATTTTCTATTAAACTTATCTCTTAAAATCTACATAGAAAGTGAACTTTGTTTTTCACACTCCTCTGGACAGGGGCAATTGCTGTTGGCTTAGGTGTGTTATAAATGAATTTTAGCCAATCGGATAGAAAGAACAAATTTTATTTTTCCATTTTAAAATCTATCTGGGACAGCCACGAAAACAACATTTGAATGTTGGGTGAAACAGACGACCGACAGCAGGGCTGCTATATCGCACTGTTCCACGATTTGCTGGGGTTTGAGTCAGAGTTCTTATACTGTATTTTGTGCCTCCCAGCAGCAGAGGTATTGTGTTTTCAAATTCAAACCCAGTCTTTTCACTTGGTGATGAATCCTGAACAGATTTCCCGGTACTGGACCATGTCTGAAAGGATTTTCCGGGAATCCTCTTTTGGGATGATGATGTCTTCAAATTCAGGGTCCACCCTCGAAATTGGTATCGATGTGTTATAAATGGAATCACAAATCGGATTAATATAAAAACAATTTATTAGAAAAAAACGATCCCAATCACTAACAAAGAGAGAAACCACAATAAGGACGGACAGCGCAGCGCTGGGTGGACAGGGATCTGTAACCTAAGGTACAGATTTCCCAAATCCACACGGAGCGAACTGCTGCTTGGGGTCTTATAGGGTTTTTTGTGTCCCGAGGCAAAACAGGTGTGGGGCATAGTCCGATAAAGAGTCCAAATACAATGTTGAATGAATTTCCCGGATTCATGGAGCCTTGTGAATAGCGATACGGGAAGGCTCTTTTCACCTGCATATCAAGCTTATCAATTTTTGATTGCATTTGCGGGTGGGTTCTGGAGAGGAGTCTTCTCAGCCCGATGTGTCGCTGATCATTATCTTAGCTGGCCAACTTCTTTGTCCCCCTTGATGGTCCTGGTTCTGCTCTTTGTCTTGGGCTGATGAGAGGTTGTGACTCGAGCAGCCGCCTGACTCGGGAAGGAATTTTTAAACAAACTACACTTTTTATATCTTTATACTAACATTAATAAAACATACATTTCTATATTTTTCTGCACGAATTTTTACCCCAATGATACATTTATTACAGATGGGTTGATGGTCCAGGTGCCCAAGATCTGATTAGCTCAAGGAGCTACATCCTGGCAAGCCACCCTCCTTTCTGGTGTAAATCAAGGTGTTAACTTGTACATTTACAGTTCACAAAGCATGTCCTGGTATTTGGAAAACGCCTGCCCCATTCCGGGGACCAGGATTAGTTTTATATTTACAGGGTTACAAAAATATACATTCTATCATCTACTACATTTATTATAGTTCCTATATTTAATTGCACAAATTTATAGTCATATCTATCACAGTCCCCCACCTTTTTTTTTATTAATCCATTAAATTCGTGTTTATTTCTAATTTTGCCTACATTCTATTATTTTATTTCCCCTTCCCACCACCAACTAGTTTAATACCAATCCTCATCAAATCCATCAGATTCCTCTTGTACTTTTTCACAGTATTTTTGGTATGCAATATTTTCCTCCTTTATTTCTCCTCAAATTTTTCCAACACTTCAGCAGCCGACTTTTCTCCTCCAACTTCATGATCCTGGAGATCTGGCCAGCTTTTCCTCCAGCGAGTTCTGGGTCATTGGGCATAGCTGCTATCTGCATCCCTTGAACTACTGAATGAATCAATCTTATTAAACATGGAATTAAACAAGGCAGGAACATCATTCCTGCCACAGAACATAAAATGAAAAATACAACTTTCTTCCACCAAGCCCCTTGTCCAAACAACTGATCCCACCATTGTTACCAAAGGGGGGTTGGGAGAAATTAAATAATGAAGTAGTAGTAGTCATGCTAAGGCTTGAAGATTTCCCTATTAGAAGTAGGCCCTAATCCTGGGAATGTGCCATGGGAATGTACTGAGGTTCCTGAGACTTAAAAGGCTTAGCTAAGAACAAAACAGGTAGAAACTGTTAGATGTTTCCATGAGATTAAGTTAAAGTATAACGTAGCCATGGGTATCTGGTGGTGGGAGTTTGACCACAGGAGCTAAACCATAGTCTTGGAGCAGACAACCATGTGAAATTTATGACTTCAAGGAGTGTAATTTGATTTTGATATATGTATCTATTGTAACTTGGGATGTGGGGTTTTGCACGTACACTAATGAAGTAATCAGTTGTAAAAGAATATAAAAGCTGATTGTAAAATGAGGGTCTCCAGGATTCTGACTTGGGGCGCTAGTCCTCAGGTCCCCGGGCCCTAATAAAGCACCGGCATAAATCAACTTTGTTGATTTGTGTTTTACTCTGGATATCGGGCAACACCATGAGGCCTGAAGAATTGAATTCCATTTTTGAACTGGTACGTGGGCTACTTTTTTAATCTCAGCTGCCAATCCTCTGATGGTTTCCTCATAGTCATCAATTTCTATGCAACATTCCGATTCATTGAATTTCCCACAGACTCCTCCTTCCTCGGCTGGCAAATAGTCCAAAGCCAATCTGTTTTGATATACAAAGGCTCTCATTTGGGAGTGCTGTTTGGCTAAAAATTCCAGGGCCTCTGAAGTATGATTTGAAACAATTTCTACAACGGTCTGCAGCCTTATCAACCTGTTCAGGAGGTAAATGGGGGTTCTATATCCCCAACTCCCATCATTTGCCCATGTGGCTGGACCATAATATTCTATGATCTGCTCCAGGGGCCAGTCCTCATCTCCCCATTTCTGGCTACCACCAGCCAGGGGTAATTCCTTCCTCAAATCCCTTTTGTGTCTCTCTAGAGTTTCGAAAAGAGGGGCTCCTAATAAATTACTTTCTGATCGAGGTCCTGGGTCAGCATTTGTACCTTACTTTTTGGGTTAGCCCTTCCTCATTCTTTGAGAAACAACAGGTTTCATCAAACTGCAAACAGATTCTTTTGTCATCATTTCTGAGGAGGTCTAGTACTATGGGTTCATTGCCTATAAAAGATTTTGCTTCATGATTCAGATTCTTTCCCATCCAATACATTTTTCCTCCCATAGTACAGATTTCCAATTTACTTTTATCATAACACAGCTTATTGACTTGATAGTATGCCAAAAAAGTGGATTTCGTTTTTCCTCCTGTCTAGACTGTCCGGTTGCATTGGTCACACACTGAGATAGGTGGTATTTCCCTTATTTCATGTTTGTGCAAAAAGTGACTGGAGGAGTTTTTATCTGTGTTTTTGGACAGGCTTTCTCTAGGGTCTACCATCGGGTTGTGACACACCACCCCCCTTTCCAATTCACAAACTTTGAATTGAGTGCCATTAAAAGAACAATGTTCTTTCGGTTTTCCCCCTTGGCAGTCGAATTGAGCACGGTATTCTACGGTCTTTACGGTTGTTTGTCTTTTAAATGCCACCTTCAGGCACTGTTCACATTCAGTAAGGGGTTTCTGCCTCTGCAGGTTTCCGGAGTTCCACCCGTCCGCCTGGCATGCGGCTTGGCTCAAGACTACTAGGATTATGATTCCCCACAGGAATACCCCTCTGCCTTGCCCTTTGCCCGTGGGGGTGCCACCCATGGCGGGGTAAACCATCTTCTCGGCAGCAGGTGTATACTTCAGGGCCTCTAGTAGTCTGAGCTGCAAACCTCTGTTTGTAAACACCCCACCTGGACAATTTGACCATATCTGACTGGCAAGGTACCTTTGTGGTCCTTCTGCACTCAATTTCTAGAACCTCTGCCCTGGCATTCAATTTCCCTTTTGTCCCCTTTCTGAGTATTAAATACTAGTCTGGGGAACCAAATTCTAGAATCTTGGTGCGGGTTGCAAATGCTAGCAGGCTAATTGTCTCTCTTTGTTCCTTCTCAAAACACTTAGTGCACAGACCCTTTGGTTGATTTCCTCCCCGACAGTGAGTCACCCAAATATGTTTACAGTAAAACACACTTAAAATGTACAAAGGGAAAGCATTCACATTTTGGTTTAGAACAACTTATCTGATCCCCTTCAGTCATTTATGGTGCTGCTGCCACCTGATCTTCAAGTTTTTGGGAGATGAAGACACCTTCCATTCCAAAGCAGTGTCTGGAGGCTTGACTTTCTTTACTCGTGACACGTGGGTCTAGCCTTTTTCTGCAGTCCTGATGGCTGTATCTGTGGTGAGAAGAACAACAAAGGGACCTTCCCAAGAGGGACCTCCCTCCAGGTTTTGATTAACACCTTATGCCCAGGTTGTGGATTGTGGATGGCAAATCTCAAGGGGGCGCTCTAAGGAGTCAGTCTTCTTTTCCGTAGTTCCTGTAAATTTTTGCTAATAGTTATTAGGTACAGTTGAATTTGATTATCTTTCATTTGTGGATGTCTGACGGGCATTCCATGCTGGCAAGGCATTTTATACAACATTTCGAATGGTGTCAGTCTGGTTTCTGAGTGAGGCATGGTTCTAATGTTCAGACACTGTACCCAAGACATCTTTGTTTCTAACATTAATTTTGCTAGCTGTGCCTTCAGAGCTTGGTTCATTCTTTCTACCTTTCCCGAGCTCTGGGGGTGCCATGGGGTGTGATATTGCCATTGGATTGCTAAGGCCTCTGATATTTGTTTAATAATTTTGGAGGTAAAATGTGTACTTTGATCTGAATCTATGTGATTCACTATTCCATATTGCGGAATAATTTCTTCTAGTAATACCTTTGACACTGTTTGAACCATAGCCCTGGTTTGAGGGAAGGCTTCAACCCAGTGTGTTAATTTATCAACTATTACCAGTTAAAATTTTTATCTTCCTACCTTTGGTAGATCAGTAAAATTCCACCTGGATTCTCTCAAAGGGCTGGTAGGCGACAGGGCATACTCCTAAACCTGTTTGTTTTTGATCTGGCCTGATTCACCCGTTGGCATATCATACACCCCCGCACTTCTTGGTTTACCAATTCATATATTTCTCCAAAGCTTTTTTTTGTTCTTTTTTTTTTTCTTTTTTTTTAAATTGTTCAGCTAGGGCCAGTGAGTTTAGTTTGCTGATACAGTCTTTTTAACACTTCTCGGGCATAATCCTTTTGCAATAATTCTCTCCCATCAGGTAATTTCCACCCTCTCTCCTCTAATCTCCTGCCTATTTTCTCAAAACCTTCTATTTCCCTTTTGGAAGGATTTTGGGGGAAATTCCTGGACTTCTCCCTCACTCACTTCAGGGGTACTTTGGCCTCTTTATCTGCCAGGTTGTTACTTCTGGTCTGAAACTGCATACTTACTTGCTGTTCTTTTATTTGAACAATTGAGATTTCCTCTGGCTCCCTGACAGCCTCTAAAATTTGCTTGAGTTTCCATCTATGATAGCATACCCTGATTTTCTCTTCCTTTTTCACCACCCTTGATGATCCATCTACAAACCATTTTTCTCCATCTCCTCCAAAACTTTCTTTAAAACATGTACTATTTTCAATAAACAAGTACTCTAAACTACCCAGAGGAACATTTTAACATTTTCTCCTTGCAAGACATTTTTAATCTTGAGACTTTTTACTTACATTTACATCCTATTGGGTTCGATGCATGCTTTCCAAATATTAGAATATTTTTTTTTTTTTTAAGAAAATCAAATCTTTGTTCTTTCTGGGATATAATTGTAAACTGAGACATTTCTTGGATCCTAGCTAGCCTTCTTGTATCAAAAAGGATTATTTATTACAGGTATAAGAGCAGACTTTGTTTTATGGATTAATTTTTCAAAGGCAGGGAGGGGAAAATCGGGACCCCTAAGCTAAGTCTTTTAGAAACATGAGATGCAAAAAGGGGCTTGGGACTGCCTCTAGGGTGTGGACAGGGGTCTCCTGGCGAGAGCTAGGTGACCTGTGGGGCATCTGGCAGCTCTGCCACAGACCCTGCATTTTGAGACAGACAGAATTCCTGGGTTTGCAAGGCAGCCGCGGCGTCCCTCACGACAGAAATTAGCAAGGCTGGGTGAGCAAACCTAGCACGAACGCCGCTGATAGAGCAGCCGGGACCAGGCGAGACACAGCCCTGCCCGCGCTGGGGCTGGGGCGGGGCCGGGCCGAATGGGAGCACAAGGGAAGGG
>JANPWX010019013.1:30848-173630 GCA_024734555.1 Trochalopteron elliotii
GGGGGGGGCGGAAACTGCGCCAAGAAAGAGGAGAAAAGAAAAAAACCTCGAGGGGAAAACCTTGCACTGATGCCGCAGGCAGAGCAACCAAGATTAGGTGAGATAGGACCCCTAGCTTCGCTAGGGTTGGAACAGGGACCAAGCTGAGACAGACTCTAGGACAGGCACTGGTGAGGCCGCTGACAGTAGCCACGGGGGGGGGGGGGGGGGTTGGCCCTGCTTCTCTCCCCTCTCTTTTTAACTCATTTTTTCTAAAATTTCCTTTTTTACTTGCTACGCTTTTCATAGCACTAGTTGCACAAAAAACCCCTCTTTTTCTAAAAATACAAGTAAGGTCCACAACACACACATTTTGCTCACACAAAGATAACAGAAACAGATTAACACTCCTTTGTTTTAATAAGATAACGTATTCTTTAGTACTTCTTTTGAGGTTGTAAATTTTATCAAGGGCTTTTTAGATGTTATGGACTTTCCTACCAAAAAGTCCCCCGACACCCTCAGTCCTCCTGAAACCCCCTTTGACTTTCCATCCCTTCACTGCAGTCCCCTTTGAAGTGCCCCCTTCTGCAATAGTAGCTCTCTCTGGGGTTTCGAGCTTCTGGAGGAACAGACTGCCTCCTCTGCGTTGTTTCGTTGTGTCCTAGGAGTGTGGATGGGGAAGCCTGAGCCTGCACGGGCGGTGGCACAGGTACTAGGTATGGGGGAGGGAGATTATCAAGTGGGTCCCACTCCTCCCTCCGAGCCTCCGTTCCCTTTTTAGTTTTTATTGTGAACAATCCAGTCCTAGGTTTTTCCCAGAATCTTGTATACTCTTTCTCCTCATGGTCCTGCAATTTCTTACTACTCACATATTCACTTAAGGCTCTGCAGGTCCATTTTTTTTTTTTTTCCTCAATTGCTGAACACAGGCCAAATCACATGACTCCTTATCTCTTTCCCTCCCAAACTTCCATGCAATAGTGTATCATTTTCTCCTTAGATTTTCCCTTTCTTTTTGGAACAGTCTTCCTAGTGCTCCAACATCCACCCCCAATGGGCTTATCCAGGGGAATTTCGAGCGCACTGCTCTCCTCCCCCAAAGTGTGTTTTTCCTGGATTTCCTTGCAGGGTTTGCTCTTTCTTTGCCGCATACTTACCTTTTAAATTTCCCGTGAAGGACTCCTTTTGTTTTTCCAAACTAAGACCTAGGGGTTTTTCCTGACCCCTTCCCCAAGTGGGTTTGTGTTTTTACTGGATTACTTACCCTTCCAGCAAGCTGAGCCAAGGGTCCTTTGGTCCGGCGATGTACCTTTCCCTCTTGTAATTTCTCCGTGGGCTTTTACACAGCCCTTGGCTAAAAAGGTTTACCAGTTCCTGAACTCCGAGGAACGTCACCTTCCCTTTTTAGTGTCCTGTGATTGGTCCCCAAAACCTCCCCGTGTTTTGGTTTTACGAGAAAAATGACTTTTATCCCGAAGCGCTTCCCCATCGGCCGGCCAATTCCCTTGCGGGAGGATGGAAACGCGGCCTTCAGGTCCAAACTTAGTTTGTGATAAATCACGTCTCATTCACTCGCCCAATCACTCCCATTCAATCAGCAATACTTACAGCTCCTTTTCTTGCGTGGATTCTTCCTGCACGTAGAGTTTTTCGAGTGAAAAAAAATTCCTCGGTTCCTGAAGACCTCTCCGGGTCTTCCCTGAGTTCTGATTTTTGGATCCTGAGGCCTCTCTTTTTATTGTGTGGCTTTGACCTAAATTTGTTCGGAATTCAATCAGCACTACGGAATCTCCCACTCTGTGGGGCCACTGAAAAATCAGTGGGGGCGTCTCCCGCACACAGGGGCTCCCGCAGCACTGGGATTGAATCCGAGTCACGGCACCAAACTGTTATAAATGAAAAGTAGCCAATCAGATAAAGAGAATAAATTTTATTTTTCCATTTTAAAATCTATCTGAGACAGCCACGAAAAACAACATTTGAATGTTGGGTGAAACAGATGACCGACAGCAGGGCTGCTATCTCGCACTGTTCCACGATTTGCTGGGGTTTGAGTCTGGGCTCTTATACTGTATTTTGTGCCTCCCGGCAACAGAGGTATTGTGTTTTTCAAATTCAAACCCAGTCTTTTCACTTGATGATGAATCCTGAACAGATTTCCCGGTACTGGGCTGAGTCTGAAAGGATTTTCCGGGAATCCTCTTTTGGGATGATGATGTCTTCAAATTCAGGGTCCACCCTTGAGATTAGTATGGATGGGTTGATGGCCCAGGTGTCCAAGATCTGATTAGCTCAAGGAGCCACATCCTGGCAAGCCACCCTCCTTTCTGGTGTTAATCAAGGTGTTAAGCTTGTACATTTACAGTTCACAAAGCATGTCCCGGTATTTGGAAAACGCCTGCTCCATTCTGGGGACCAGGATTAGTTTTACATTTACAGGGTCACAAAAATATACATTCTATCATTTACTACATTTATTATAGTTCCTATATTTAGTTGCACGAATTTATAGTCATATCTATCACAGTTATCAATCACTCATTAAACTAAATCCTCTGTTATGTTTTGCTTTGGGTATATTGCTATTAAAATTCATTTAAAGTTATCAAATGTGAACTTTGCAAAGTACCAGCCGAGCTCTGGCGGAAATACCACGATTCTATGCTGCACTCAGTATGTGAATTGCTGTGTAAATCACGGCTATCTCAGTACACGAAAATCCCTGGCTACCTCTGCTGGCACTGGGCTTCCTGTTCTTTGCACACAATCAAAAGCTGCTAGACCAGGTTTCCCTTTTCCTGCAGGGACTTGACTCCAAACACCAACAGTTTTAGGCTCACAAAGGAAACAGTTGGGGTTCCTTTACGACCCTAAACACATTCGACTAAAAGTTTTAACAAGGTCTTGCCAAATCTCAACTATTTCGGCCGGACGCAGCACAGATCCTTTCGCAGGAAAGCAGGGAGTGGACCTTGATCTCTCCCTTCCTTTCCGTTCCTCTGTGGTTGCAGACCAAGGTACTAGCACTTTAAGATATTATTACACACTTTTGCAACTGCAACCTTCACAAGCAAATAAGACTATTTCTTTTTTTTCACTCGCCAAAAACCTCTCGGGGTATTACAAGAAGCTAAGGGAGGTGGCCTGAGGCTGCAAAGCCTAGATTCCTCTCTGGTTACCAGGGCAACAAATCACCTCGATCACTGCGGTATGTCGGGCTAGACTTTCGAGAGGAAAAAACCAAACTCCTTTCCCTTGCTTGTTTTACTTACAAACAATAAACAGCTTATTTACCCACAGATGTTTTTCTACTGAACAGCACACTGATTAAAATCACACTATCAGTTATACAGTCAAAACTTACACACAATGCTCTCCGTGACACACTTCAGTCACGGCACAAGCCCCAAATCCCTCCACTTTCTCAGACAGAGGTATCCTTCCGCGGATCAGCGGGGATTTTAAAATCTCTTACAACTTTTAACTTGCAAAACTTTTAAAAAAACTTACAAAGGTTAGTAACACGCTCCAAAATTACACAAACCAAAACGCCTACAAGACAAACTGTCACACATCATAACACATACGGTACACAAATGATTCTTTTTCCACTTAAGCACACACAATCACAAACCTACAAGACCACTACCAAACAAGCACTGTCTGCAATACACACACACATCCGGCGTGCGGGATCACGACCCAAAACGGGACCCTTCGTGTCTCAAAACTTGGGCTAGCCCTTCACAGTATTACCAAGGTGCACCTTTTAACTATAAGCCGAAGTCGGAGCTACTACTGCTCCTAAAACCAACAGCACTGGCAGACTCCTGCCGCCTCTGCCCCCCCCCACTTGGGAGGCAGCCACAAGTTACCAGCTTTAATCTGGAACAAAAACAGCCATTTACAATACTCCCGGAGCTTCCAAAACCCAGTCAGGCATCTACTTTGCATAAGAGGTCTCTTTATGACTTACAAGTTGCCTCTATTCTAAGGTACCTGTTTTTAATTCAAATTTTTCTTTAAACATACCTTTTGTCTGTAGTTCCAGCAGGATCTGGTCTTTCCCCGGGGGGGTGTCAGTGGGGCCTCGGAGCCCTCTTCCCAGGAAATTCTGGGCGGGCGCCCTGAGGGGTCCCAGGCTCCGATGGCCCCCTCGGCCAGAGAGAGCAGGTCCTGCCGCGGTCGCCAAATGATTTATTAAAAATATGGATATTGATTTAATACCAATATCCAACTATGACGGACAAAGACTCTCTAACAGTTTAAAGTTAGAAAGTGTATGTTTATTACGACGCCGGGCAGCGTGCGGGATAGCTCCCAAATACACACGCGCAATTTACAGATGATCACAGGGTCTTTTTATGTACAGGAGTATTGAATACTCAAAACACAAATACATATTCATAGCTCTGGTACATCCCATTCCCCGCTTCGTATGGTAATTAGCCAAAAAGCCATTAAGCATGCGTAGTTTGTTCTTTGAAATGGGTTGGTGGTCCTTTTTATGGGGTGGGGTCTCAAAATGATGAAGTAAATGGGTCTTCCTCGCTTTGACTTTTTGACCTTTTAGTGCTAGTGACAACGGAATCCTGTTTTTCCAGGGCTGTTTGATTTATGATTGTATTGTATTCTTGGAGTCTATTGATTAGTCAGAATACATAAACAGGCCTCATGATTTATCAGTTCCTTAAATCCGGCTTCTGTTAGTAGAGGGAAGTTTGTCTATCTTACCTCAGCAATATCTAGTTTAACTAAAGTCTTTAATTCTTAAAAATTAATGTCTCAATAGTTAAAACTGTATGATTAGATAACATTGAAGGAACCACACAGATAACATCCAAAAAGGATGTGAAAAAACTCCTGCTCCTAACCCTGTGGCCATCAATAATTCCCTGTCGTTGTGAGGAAATGGCATGCACGTTGAGAGGAAATGACATACATGACTCTCAAAAATCAAATCTACACTATTGTACAACTGGTCAAGGGACGAACAAAGCTAAAAGAATTCCTGGAACAAGAACTCACAGGAATGTTTGAATATGTATGACCTTATGAATATGTATGTAACCAGTGCAATGAAAAAAAGCATATAAGAAAATTGTTTTAAGCTAACAGGGTGCTTCTGGCAGTCTGCCAGGCACCCCAGCACTGGATACTGTCCCTTTTATCCCTTATTAAACCTTTAAAAATTCGAAAAAGTGAAGCTCGTTTCTCACATTGTCAAGCAAGTTATTTTGGGGCCTTACAGTGGCAAATGTAGAATGGGTGTACAAAACCTGAGATTAGTGAGGATCTCCATAAAGACAGTTTCATCCTTCTCCAACTAAACGTGGGGTAATTTAGCAAAAACAGACACTTGCATAACTTGCTGTTGCCCTATTTCTCAATGCTTTTGAGAATGATCTCTGAATAATATAATAGATTTTTTTACTGTTTCTATTAGCATTGCTGTTATAGCTTAAAATGTTACTTTGTTTTCTAAATCATTAAATTCATAAACATTTAAGTAAGATACCTGTGTGATAAATGTAGTAGATAAATTCGTATATTAAAGTATTGAGACTGTGATAGATGTAGTGAATAAAATTATGTATTGAATATATTGTACTTTATAACCTTGAAAACTGCATTGTAAATTCTGGTTCCCATAAAGGGAAAAAGTGTCTCCAAACATCGAGACTTATTTTGCACCTGTAAAGCAGCAGAGTGAAACCCGAATTTACAACCGAAAAGACGTGGCCAAGCAGGATATGGCTCATCTGTCAGGACAGACTCCGTGCACCTGGACGATCAGTGCCTGATGCCAATCTCGATGGAGGGCCCAGAGATGGAGTAAAATCATATTCCAATGCCCGGTTCCAGGAACCCCCTTTCAGGATGTTATAAATGATCAACTAGCCAATCGGATAGAAAATAATAAGTTTTTATTTTTCCATTTTAAATCTATCTGGGACAGCCACAGGGAACAACATTCGAATGTTGGGTGAAACAGCCGACCGACAGCAGGGTTGCTATCTCGCACTGTTCCACGATTTGCTGGGGTTTGAGTCCGAGTTCTTATACTGTATTTTGTGCCTCTCGGCAGCAGAGGTATTGTGTTTTTCAAATTCAAGCCCAGTCTTTTCACTTGATGGTGAACCCTGAACAGATTTCCTTGTGCTGGGCCGAGTCTGAAAGGACTTTCCAGGAATCCTCCTTTGGGATGATGATGTCGTCAAATGCAGGGTCCACCCTCAGAATGGGTGTCGATGTGTTGATGGTGGGTTGATGGTGGGTTGATGGTGGGTTGATGGTCCTGGTGCCCAAGATCTGATTAGCTCAAGGAGCTACATCCTGGCAAGCCACCCTCCTTTCTGGTGTAAATCGAGATGTTAGTTTGTATACAAAGCATGTCTTGGTATTTGGTGAACGCCTGTCCTAGTCCGGGAATCAAGGTTACTTTTTATACTCACAGGGTTATAGAAAATATACATTCTATCATCTGCTATAACTTCCTTCTATGTTTTAATTGCACGAATTTATAATCACATCTATTACAAGGACATGCACAGTGCCGGGAAATCTGTTCAAAATTCATCAGCAAATGAAAGAAGACGCATGAATATGGAGACTGAACAGAAACACAATGGATTTGCCGCTGGGCAAGAAAAACTGTATAAAAACTAGACTCAAAAAGTCAGCATTTGTGGACAGGTGGGGAAAGCACTCTTGTTGCGGTCACCCTGTCCACCCAGCATTTGATCGATGTTGTATGCTTTGATTGTGGCTGATTCAGATTGATTTGGAAATGGCAAAAATAAAAATCTTTGATATCAGATTGGCTGATAATCATTTATAACACCTGCTTTTCTAAGTTAAAAATGGCTAGAAGTCAGTACTGCAAAACCCAATAATTAGAACCTTTCTGGAGAACACAACAAACCATTCCCAGCACAACTCCATTTGTAGATCAAAATGTTCATAAGGATAATTTAAAAAGACATCTCAGAATTCAGTTCAAAGGTGAGTATATACCACATGTAGACAGTTCTGCAGAATTTAAAATCAGCAGTCCAAACTCTTTGTGTAAAATGCATAAGGATCTTATATTTCCTTATACATATTTAAAGGATTAGATGCCCTTTCAGAGCTGTCTTCCACTCAGGTGTTATTAGATCTTTCCACTCCCCAAATAGTGGCTATGTAAATTTCCACTGATTTAACTTGAATGTGCATTTAAAGTAAGATAAAGTGTGCTTTAACTTGTGGTGTTTATCTTAATTTAACAAAAATGTTTCTCAAATGTCAGCTCCAAGTGGAACACTGCTGGTGGTTAGGTTCTTTCCTTTTGTTTCTTTTTACTTAGGGAATATTGTCCCATAAGTTGCTAGGAAACAGTAATGACTGGGTACTTAAGAAAAACAAAAGAAGAGTTGCCGCTTGGGGGAGGGAATTCGCTGCTGCCACCACCGCTGGAGCCCAGCCTGGTCCTGCTTCTTCTGCTATGGGGTGACCCTCTGTTCTTAAGAACAGCAACTGAACTGGGACCTTATTAACACCTACCTCACTAAAAAAGGGACTTTTCACCATCTGTTTGGGTGCCTGGGATCCTGAGCCTGCCTATCCCTGCCGTGCTCAGAGCTGGGCCTCCGCTGCCCCTCCCCCGCCGCCTCTTTGGCACTGCTCTGAGCTTTTGCTACACTGTAGCCCCGTACCCCCTGCCTGCCGAGATGTCCCGTGCTTCCACCTACAGCCGCGGAGCTTCTGATACATCTCATCCACTACCCTAGGATTTTTTTCTCATTCCTGCCATTCCAGCTTGCTGCTTCCCAGAGTCCTGCTGAGGCACGGGGATCAACTGCCCCGGGGGTTTGTAAAGCAAGCCTCTTTTCCATCCCTTCCTGTCTTGGTCAAGCTGCCATTACCACATGCTCCCCAAGCTCAGGCCACAGCTCCCCCTGCAGCCGCTGGTGAATCATCCCACCTGCCCTAACCACCGAGAGCCCACCAGCGCCCCTGCTGGCTGTGACCATAACTACACCAAAGGGGAAAGTGCCTGTGGCCAAGAAGGCTGTTACTGGGTTTCTGGTTGTATTTGTTGTAACTGCTATAGGTATTGTTTGTTTGCCTTGTTATACATACTAGTAAAGAACTGTTATTCCTATCCTCATACCTTTGCCTGAGAGCCCCTTAATTTCAAAATTATAGTAATTTGGAGGGAGGGGGGTTACATTTTCCATTCCAAGGGAGGCTCCTGCCTTCCTTAGCAGACACCTGTCTTTCAAACCAAGACAGAAACACACTAAAGAAAAAAACAGAAGGTTGCTCAAACTGAGGTGCATACATGTCAGTATTCATTACGAGAATCAACTTTGAACAGGGTAGTCTGGTGTATAGACCTAAGTGCAACACCAAAAAGCATGGAGATGTTCAAAAAAAAGGATTTGTATTCAATGGAGTGACTTTCACAAGTAAACTTAAGGATTATTTGGAGGAAAAGGCACCAAAATATATAGGTATTTAAATTGTCAGAGTACAAAAGCCATTTGCATTTTTTGCTCAACTGAAGTTATGTAAAATATGACAATGATTAAGAGGGACATGCAACAGAAAGCAGTAATTAACATCCAAGTGGAATAGTTAAGTGTTACGTATATACCAGCTTATTGATACCACTGGGACCTCAGCTACATTGTTGCACATATACTGCTGCTATACTCCAAATCTGGAAGAGGAACTGAGGAATTCAGAGCAGTAAACTAGTAAAATGAGAAGAGTAAAGCCTGAAAAGAATGCTTAGAAGTTTGATAACTTTTCCCAGACTGTCAATTCTAAAAATCACAGAATGGTTGAGGCTGGAATCTAGTCCACACCTTTCCCCTCCCCATCCCCAGCAGGGTCATCTGGACCCAGTTGCTCAGGACCATGTCCAGACAGTTCTTCAAAGAGGGAGACACCACAACCTCTCTGGGCAAAATGTTGCAGCACTCAGTCTCCTTCACAGTAAAAAAATGAGTTTTCTGATGTTGAGATGGAAACTCCTGTGTTTTAGCTTGTGCCCATTGGTTCTCGACCTGTCACTAGGCACTACTGAGAAGAACGTTTCCCTCTTCTTCATTCCTTCCTATCAGGTATTTGTATACATTGATGAGAATCTCTCTGAGTCTTCTCCAGGCTAAACACTCCCAGCTCTCTCAGTGTGACCACCTACACCTGACCTCTGGTAATATGGTTAACATAACTAATGCCATTAGGCAAATAGCCATTCTCTGACTCAACTGGGCACATATCAGTCCCATTTTCCCTCACCAGGCCTTGAAGGTCCGGTGCACTAGGCAGACTTCTCCCCTTTCCTATCAGTCTCCAGGTTCCCAGGTGCCAGGCTAACTACTCTCCTTCTTACTGGCTTTGAAGGTCCCAGGCACCTGGCCAATCAGGTGGTTGTGACCCTGATGCAGAACAAGGAAGCCTAGCAGTACAAATAGCGCTGCCTATAAAATCACAGAATCACAGAATCACTAGGTTGGAAGAGACCTCCAAGATCAAGTCCAACCCAACCCTAACCTCAACTAAACCATGGCACCAAGTGCCATATCTAGTCTTTTCTTAAACACATCCAGAGATGGTGAATCCACCACCTCCCCAGGTAGACCATTCCAATACTTTATTACCCTTTCTGTAAATAACTTTTTCCTAATATCCAGCCTATATTTCACTTGGCGCAGCTTAAGACTGTGTCCTCTTGTTCTGTTAGTTGCTGCCTGAAGAATCAAGCAGTTAAAAGTCTTAAGTGGAACTTGGACTGAAACAGCTGCTGGACAGCAAGACTTGTGATCCTCCAGTGGTCAGGGATGCCTCCAACATCATCTGCTTCTACTGAGGATTTAGTGACTCAAAATCTTTGACATCTTTCAAGGCTAGATTATGATTGTTATATTGATATGGAAAGTCATGTATTAAGATTTGACCTGACATGCAGGGGATCCAGGTGATTAGAAGCCATAAGCTAAGCTATGCCTTGAAATTCTGTGCTATGCTACTTATAAAATTGTGCTACACTGATTCTGCTTATTAAGACACCTGTTCTACTCTGATCATACCATTCTATGCTGTTCATAAAAGTCTGGTAAAAAATAAAACTTTAATTGTAACTACAACTTAGTTTCATCATCATTCTGCCAAGGATTTCCTAAAGAGCCTGTCTGTCCCCATAAAGCCAGGTGACAGCCTTTCCTCATAAGAGTTGCTCCAATCCTTTAATCATCTTTGTGACTCTTCACTGGTGTCTCTCCATAATGTCCATGACTCTTGTACTGGAGCGCCCAGAACTGGACATGGTACTTTAGATGCAACCTCACCAGTGCTGAGTAAAGGGGAAGGATCACCTTCCTTGACTTTCTGGCAACAACAACCCAATGCAGCACAGGATGCTGTTAGCCTTCTTTGCCACAAGGACACATTGCTGGTTCATGTTTAGCTTGGTGTCTACTAGGACACTTCAAACACACAGTCCTTTACTGCAAAGCTGCTTTCCAGTTGGTGAGACCCCATCATGTACTGGTGCATGGGGTTGTTTTTTCCCAGGTGTGGGACTTGGCACTTTCTCTTGTTGAAATTCATGCGGTTCCTGACAGTCCATTTCTCCAGCCTGTCAATGTACCTCTTGATGGCAGCACAACCCTCTGGTGTATCAGCCATTCCTGCCAGTTTTGCATCATCTATGCACTTGCTGAGGGTGCACTCTTTCCCACTGTCCAGAGGTGTTGGCAACTTGGTGTCAAAAATATATTTTGGCTTATTCCTATAAGATTTTTTTCCCCCTATAATCAGATTTCAGTATTCAAAGTCAAGCTTGGTAATTTACTTTAAACAACATAAAATAATTAAGTGTTCATGGATTAGTATGAAATACTTAATGTGCCTCAAGGAAATTCACAGCACTGTGCTATTATTCTCTTCACTGCTCATCATGTCTAGTTTTGGATAAATTCTACTTTTTTTTTTTTTAATTTAGCGAGTAAAATAAAATTCCAATTTTAGTTAAGCCCATTAATTCAAAGTAGTCAAATCTATCAGCTAAACACTGACAAACACTTCTACTGTTCCCTGCTGCTGAACTACTGCTTACAGTGTGAGCTAGTGTGTTCTGGAAATAAGATGCTTCCTCACAGACTTGCATAAACCCTTGAGGAGAATTTTTTCTTTTTTTGGTGAAATACAATTTAAGCATTATGCTTTACCTCAGTGAAATTCCATCTTACTGACATTCATACTTACATGGGAAAAAAAAATTTACTTTGCAAGCAAACTTATTTCATAGGGGAAAGTATTATACCAGCACACACGGCCCAACTTTAAAATACTAAGCCTTTTTAAATTAAAATACTGAAGAAACTGCTTATTTGCAGTCTGAAGTCACATTACTACATTTTGCTCATGAGAATAAAATTTAAAGTCATGAGTTGCACATAAAGGATTTATTTTAAATGTTTTAAAGATAGAGTTACATCATAATTATAAAAATTACTTACAGAATTAAGTAACAGATTTAAAGTGTTCATACTTCTAAATGCAAAAAAAAAAATGAAACCAAACTCTAAAGATGAAGTCACTACCTAATTTTAAAATGTGAACACGAAGACCTTTGAACTATACACATACCAAGAACCATCCAAATTGCACTAATGATATAAAATACAAAATGCACAACATTTTCAAGGAACCAGAAACTGTTTTTCACCATAATTGTTTTTCCCTGAAGCAACTGTAATTTATTCTATTTGAAGATAAATCCTCCATTTTAAAGAATTAATTTAAAGAAGATGTATACCTATTGTAATAAATAGGATTTTTCCCAAAGTATTTCAGTCTTTATGTAGTCCCATTTAGTTTAGGGTTTGGCATTCAAAAGGAAAAAAAAAATCATTGTTTTACTTATCAATTATGTTTTTATTTATTCTTGAACAGAATACATGGTCCCTTCAAATGCTGTATGACACATACAACTGGAAAATTACCTTTTGTTTGAACTATGTTTGCCTCACCAGTGCATTTAATCCTATTAACAACCATTCAAACGGCACAATAAGTAAATTCACGAAAAACTGAACACAAAGTAAAAACAGAACAAACCCCAAACCTAAACATTATAACATGCAACTTCCGTTTGTTACATTGAATGTTCTAACCTTCTAAGCATGCAAAAAAGGATGGTCTGCATTTAAGGTGTTTTTTTTTTTCCTTTTAAAAAGTTTTCCATGGCAGCTCGACATCATGCACACACAATATACAACAATACTACAGCAGGTAAATGAGAGGCCAATAACTTTTATACAAAGATCCATGGCTTGTGTCATCACAAGACCTATGATAAATTTGGAAAGTAATGTTGAACCCCTAGAACAAGGGACCAACATGTAGTTACTAGGGTAATGCAAGCACTGCATGCAGATCTGAAACATGAGCCTAAAATAAGCCCAAAACAGATGGCAGGGAGTGGAATAAGTCTCAAGTCTCCAAAAGGTGGTTTAAGCTATTAAAAAAACCAACCACAAAACCAAAAACACCCCTCCACACAAACCTTAAGAAAAAAAAGATGAAAAGAAAAAAAACCCATGCAACAGACAATGGGGACATCTAAAAACAACCATAAAATTTGACAGTATATACTGTATAGATTATATTCTAATTAGCAAAATATGTGGTGTATTAGAGTGGCTTACATAAAATCCCACAAATGCAAGCCAGATGCTAAAAATGTTCCAGTAGAGCTAAACCTCAAATATTTCAAAACAAACCTTGTTGTTACATCCTTAGATGTAAAGCCCAAAATTCATTGTACTAAGTTATTAGTGTATTTTGTGTGTAATCAATACACTCATTCTTGTGCCACAAATATCAACTTGGGCTCATGGAGCCAGGCTCAGCTTTGAGATTTACATGCAGGACTCTTAAGAGTCAATAGAAAGCACATAACAGATCTGCAGGATGAAAGCACTGTGCTGCAAATCTGCTCATTTTGTTCAAAACACAATGAAAATTTACTGACTCAGATACTTGGTGCTTAAAGACTGGATTGAGAAGTTGTGAACTGAAAGACAATAGTCTGCTTTTGATTGCCTATGATGAAATACAGGACATAATGCAATATAGTAGCAAGGGACAAAGAATTGATACCATATTTATACAGTATTACCATTTAACAGCATAATGAGGCACAAGCCTTAAGGCTAAAGCATGAAATCAGGGAAAAAAAAAAAGAAAAAAAGGACAGAAAAGGACTTAAGCCACTGAGTTTGATATTAAGAATACCGACAATAGAGGTCAGATCCCTGATCTCTGATTAGCAGTATCTCTCCTGCATCCTTCCACTAACATCATAAGGTTGTATATCTATGTATTCCTTCTTTCCATCAATAGTGTTGACTGTATTCACATTCTTCACATACTGTATTTCTGTGAAGCAGTGGTTTGAAGCTTGTAGAGCTCTGCTTCAACATGAAAATTTTGTTACTGTACTGATCCTCATTACAATTATGATGCTTTTAAAAGTTGCTATTCTTAAAAAAACCCAAATACCCTAACCTTGATTTACAACTATCTTGCAAGATTAAAACTGTGAAAGGATTCTGCTGTTGCGGGCTGTTATTTACATCCACAATCTAATGCAGATGACTGAACCACTGAGACAGCCTATAGCTCCCATTAGATATTACACCACTGGCATGCAAAACTAGTGTTCATTGAATTAAATTCATGTTAATGGCATACCTCAAAGCAAGTACACCACAAAAGGCAACAACAGGTTTAAACTGTAGATTTGTCTGGACACTCCTTACGTGGAAAAGCCAAAAATAGAATACATTGAAATGATGCCTTCTTGAACCAAAATGGTTAAAAAAAATAGCAAACCCCAACACAAGACAAAGCAAAGGAATACAGCAGACTGAGAAGGCAACAAATGCTTCTCCTTCTCTAAAGGTCTTCAGTGTAAAAGGACCCCCTCCCCCATAAACTTGTATTTACCGTGTAAAAGATTAACTAATACTAAATTTCTAAGTCCACACACAAACATCCAGGTTGCTAGGTTCTGATATTACATGAGAGACTACTGATTGCCAATGTGTAGTCCAAAGTCTGCTTAAGTAGCATTATATACTGTTAAACTTGTGGCACCAAGCACTTGTATTCTGCTATGAAATGTGTATAACAAAACAGAGCACAACATTTAGGATTAAAGGCAGCTTTGTTGTGTGTATTTTACTGGTTCCTACAACTTGTAAACACAGGCTCTTAACCTTCATTTTCTAATTAACTGGATATACAGATTAAATATATTTTTATAGTTTAAAGCCTTTTCACTGAAAGGTGCATAAGTCAAACATGATATCCTACTGCCCTGTGACTAGTAAAAACACACAAGTATTTCCATGTACTGCAAGTTCTTAAAAAACTAAATTTGAAAGAGTAGAAACACAGTAAATTGATGTTACTTGGGTTAGACACTCCTTACTGCTGCACAAACTGTTTAAACCTTTCAGAAAAGTCACCTCTGTCCCAACCCAGAAAACAAGGACTGCCAGTAGCCAAGAAATTAAATTTAATGTTGCAAAAGAAGGCATATGGAAAATTGCAAACTACACTTGCATGTGGCAGTTGAACGGGTGATGCAAGGTTGAAGAAAAAATTAATCTAAGAAAAAATCTAGATTACAATACTAGATTGACTTCACACACCTTGAATTTGCAACTGTTCTTTGTTTTTTAACTCCATACCACCCAAATATATTGATTTCCTTCAAGAAAAGGAGCTCTCTTACACAAGATGTGTTATGTTCACATAAATTTGTATTATTCAGAACAAAACAGTTGCTGGCAGAGATTGTGGGTTCGCAGGGACATCTAAGCTTTCATTCAACTGAAAAACAGTCAAGTCTGTGTCTACAAATTTTACATTTAATAGTTCCACAAATTTGGCAGAAGTTCATGATGATGTCTAGGATGTCTTCACCAAATCATAGACATAAATATGGAAATCATCATCAAACTTGATGAAATAGACAGATGGTTTGGCTTCAACTTGATGGATGACCATGCCAGTCCGTTTTGAGCCATCTTCTTTGGCATATTCCACTTGTTTGCCTACCAGGCTGTCTACAACTTCACCTGGTTCTCGTTCTGCAGGAGGTGAATCATCTGTAATATGAAAATACAATGTACTTTGGTAGACATTTATGGATTTTTTCCAATATGCAAAACTGCAGACTTCTTTATAAGTTAAGAAACAGTCACAAGTTCAAAATGCAAAGTATGTCTAAAACAAGTTGTTTAGACAAACGCCTATTGCCATGCTTCTAGAGTAGGCACAGATTTTATTTTTTTAAGTAATACCATCTTCACTTTTATGAATTAAAAATTAGCACTTCAATTGGTTAGAAAAGTAAATCTTTTGACATGAAGGTTTACACACCAATTACAAAGAATGTTTGTAGATAATTGAATTTGAGCCCCCAGCAGAACAAGGCACTGAGTATATTTAACAGAAAGGCAGGTGTACTAGAACTCACTATCCAAAATGTCAATGCAAATATGTTATTGCAACAAAACCACATCTTCCAAGCTAAGTGTAACTTCCTTAATCAATAATGCTGTAAAAAGGAGCTTTCAATTTTACACTAGAATGGATACTGTTGAGAAGTTTAATCTTATTACTTGCTTTTCTAGCAAAATCTACCCAGAAGTATCCTTAAAGACACAATTCACATTGTCTGTAAAGGACCCAAATTCAGGGAAAGTAGCTCATAGTTTGAAGTGTCTTAGAAACAGAGGTAAGGAATCATAGAATCGTAGACTATCCTGAACTGGAAGGGACCCACAATAGATAGGAAAAAAGAACACATTAAAAACTTAATTCTTAAACATGAAAAGCATGAGTCTTTTAACTTATTTTTCTAAGAAAGAAGAAAGCAAAGCAGAATTTAAAAAGTAATTGCGAGGTATTTCAGGGTGCCAACTCTTTGTTAGGCTGGAAAAAATCTAAAACCATAGGATTACTACAGAGGTTATGCAAATAAGGGCCACTTGTTTACTCAGCCAGTGCTAGATCTGAAGGAAGACAGTCTCAGAAACTCAATTAATTAATTTAAAATAATATTTATGCAGTGCATTGCATAATTACTGTTTGGGTATCAAATTAATGACTTACTTTAAAGCTGAAATTGCCTCTGTCAGAGAAGCACTTTTGAGGCACAAGACAGAAGTGAAAGTACAATATTATCGGCAAACTTTTTTCTTCCTTTTTTATATTAGCTAAAATCCCTTGAACAACACTGATTCTGCAAAAAATATTTATAGGAAAAAAGCCAATAACTTTCACTTTTAAAAAGGAAGAAAAAATATTCCTCCTAACCTACTGAATTTTTTTTCCTGTTTATGTTTAAACATGTGAGAAAATGAGTTTTCAAAAGATTAGTGCTTCTTTCCTCCAAGAAACTATTCAAAAGCTTTCCAAACTGATGATGCTTACCCAAACTCAATTAACCTATTTTAGTTAGCCCCAAAACATTATTTTTATAACTTCTGCTTCAAAAATACAACTCCTTGATTTCTGACACTTCTATAAGAAAATAACAATGGAATGATTCTATTTTGTCCATGTGAAAAAAATCTAAGTGTAATCTCTTCATAATAGTATGTATATCTTTATCAGAATTAGGAATTATAATGGAAAAGGATTTTCCAGTATTTATTGAATATTTCACCACTGACTCAAGGAAAATATTTCAGAAATCGTTTAATACAGATATTTTTTCAGTTGTGCGGTAACCTTTGCTAGTTTTGATACTTAGAAAGATACTTGTTTGTCAACTCTCTTTTCCATACATAACCCATTAGCTGTATAATACTACAGAGAGATGCCACTTTTCAGAAGAAAAAAGTAACCAGTCTACTTACTGGAATCAGGCATAATGCGAAGGTCACCTTCTTTATAGTCATCTAAGAGTTGGTACATATACAACACAGGATCTTTCTCGTAGGTAATATAAAACCATGTGTTCATAATAGGAGCTCGAGCCAAGACCATCCCCCTCCATTCATCTTTTGAGCCATCCTCTGTCTCAAACATATGTTCCACAGCTTTGCCAATCATTGTGTCTGCCAGGTGGGCATCACTAATTCGAGACGAAGCTGAAATGGTAGCAGTTCATAAGTATGTCCATTCAAAAAATACAGAAATAAATCTTTACAAAAATAATCTTTATTCAGATTAATGAATAAATTAATTTGAAAGTTAGTCAATTCACATAAAAAACAAATAATGCCCATTTCAGAGAGCTGAAGACCAAAGAACAGCAGAACTTGAAGAATTATTTTAACATATTAAAACTCTTTATTGACATTTTCCATCATTGCATCCCTCCCAATCAAACTATCATAATGCAAGGTAAAAGGAGACCAATATAAGCCACAGCAAGGAATAGCATCTGTATTTTAAATATTTATACTGAAGGGAGGGAGGAGGGGAGGAAGAGAGGCTAAATCACAGAGCAGCTGTATGAAGTTCTTAATGGTGTTAGGTTTGGTTCCTCCAAACCCCATTCTAGAGACTGCTACTGATTTCTTTGCAGTCAGGAATCCCAAGAATTGATTCCATTCAGAAAAAAACATTATTAGGTCAAACTTTGAACTTTACAGTTTGGAAACACCTGCAGTTTAAGAATTTTGTGCTAATTATAAAAAACAATAAAGCCTTGTTAGTAGTTACTAAGATATTTCACTTAGAAAATGCTTTTTTTCCCCTCTGCTTGTATTAATACCTAGTGGAAGCACATGAGAAAAAAACTCCAACCAAAGACATAATTAGTGTCAAACACATGCAAGACAGCATAGCCAGGTCATTTCTCAGCTGGCTCAGAGTTTAAATTTTAGTAGAAATATCAATGCTACATGTACATAAGCTTGTTAGGGATAAGACTCTCAAAAAGAAAACCCACAGAATTTTCTGCATACCATTTAAAGACAAAAGACAGCACTAATGTCTCTGCTATCATCAAAACTTTGTGAATTAAAAAAAAAAAATTGAACAGAGCACTTAGATTATCTGCCATGTACTGAAAAGTAATTTAATAAAATTTAAATGTTCTGACAACATATGCACATATAGGAAAAAAACTCTTACCAACTCTGTCTGGAAGGACTTCAAGTGCTGAAACTCTTTCGTCTTTGTGCAGTTCTAGTCCATACACACAATCAAATCCATCATACTTTATAAGATAGAGGGAGGGATTTACAGGAACTTGATCAAGAACTGTGCCCTTCCATTGTGTTACAGGTCCAGTCCCTTCTCTCCAGCCATGCTGTATTCTGCAGCCTACAATGTTTCTTCGTGGCTGAGAAATAGGTTTGCTTGGTCCAACATTGTTTCTATGCTTTCTGTACACAGATACAAACATAACATTAAACAAGTACATACTCAAAATTGTACTCTGGACCAGAGCTGCATGCTTTAAGAAGGCAATATATCATTATTATATATTAATAAAAGATACATTAATTTATACAGCTTAGTGCACCTTATTCAAATTGGGGTATAAAGGATACTACATTGCCCTGAAAAAAGAAAAAACCCACACTGATAAGTAGTGGAATACTTTCAATATTTTTTATAAGGTTGCTTTCATAATAGTAGTTTTTAAAACTAGTTTGCTTAAGCCAAAATAACTATTTTAGGCATTGTTACACAGAACATCAAAAGTAAAACTTGCTTGTTAAAACCCTAAAACAGCTCTGAAAGAGCAATGTCACCTAATAGTATATACTTTTGCTACCTTGTTGCTCTCCGCAGAATGGTAAACATAATTCCCTCACCCCAGTAGGAAGAATTCAGTGGAAACATTAGTGATGGTTGATTAAAATTCTTCAGAGCATTTGTTTTCTCTAACTTGTCTTGTTACCTGAAGGAAATTTCACTTCCCTCTGCACTTAAAGGTATCTTTGACTTCAAGTGTTTTTAAAGGCACGTGGTAGCAACAACATATTTCTAACATTCCTTTTTAGTACAACACAAGAAAAAATATATGTAAAGCTCACAGCAAGAGAAGTGATACTCTTTAAAGCAGATAATAGATTAAATATACTTTTTACCCTTCCTCATTTTTGTACGTCTAACTTGCATGGGAAGATTCCTTCTGGTGAATGGCAGTTGCTCTGATAAACAGTCATGTAAGCTATTTGACAGGTTCAACCCACTAAAACAGTGTTATACAAGTTTTATTCTATTGAGTTAAATAATCCCAAACAGTAACTTGACATTTGTGAATACAACATATGAAGAAATGTGAACATTACAACATTACATTGGTGATAAATGTATATTATCATCTTTATTTTAGCATGTTACAATATGCATGTTAATTCCTAGAGTGATACTTAGTGGGTTGCCTGATTAAAATTCTCACGAATGTTAGGTAATTCCAAAACAATTTTTTGGATTAATTACCAGTTATAGTACTCTTCATTTAAATGGAAATATACACATTAGAAGCATGCTTAAAAGCAACATCTAAAAAAAGAAAAATCAGTTGCAGAAAACAACATCCATCCTTAGATTAGTGACAGTGACCAAAGAAAAATGTCTCTAGTAACAATGAAAGCTCAAAGAACAGCCCATGTATGATAGAGATCCAAAAGACACAAATAGCAATCTTATCAATGAAGTCTCATAATGAGTCTTAAAAAACAATAAAAACAGTACATAAAATTACTGATGCTGAAGATGTAATCATAACTCTATTAAAAACAAGCTGTATAATTCCTTCAACAGCTTGTCCCACCTAAAGACTTTCATTCTCCATGAAAGTCTTAGCAGAGTTCCACAGTATCTTTTGTCAAATTTAACTTCTGTGATGATTTAACCTGATTAAGGCGGTCAGTCTGCATTCACAATTTATCCTGTCAAAGTTAGTAGTATTATAGAAATCCTAATCTCTTCCAGTTAAGAGGAATGCCTCTGCGGAGTTGGTTCTAATTTTCCACAGAAACTTGAACATATGTTCAAATACTCATTCTTGCTCAAGTCTTACTTTAAAAAAATTATAATAGTCTCTGAAAAGTTTTATTCTGAATAAATGAGATGAGAGATCTGGTTCTTGGGCACAATGAAAATTACTTTATTTTGCATGAAATTAATCTATTTAATTTTAATGAATCACAATTCCATTTTAAAGCATTCTCACAGAATTATACCAACTGCTACTGAAGCTAAAAAGTTAGTCGAAAAAGATAAAATAATACTGTCCATGTTTAACCACACAGTTAATTTCACTTTCTGCTTATAAATCATAACATTTAAATTTGCACAATTAAGTGAAAAGCTTCAGTCACTTAAAAAAATATGACAAAAAAATGCTACACAATACAGTTCAATTTGGTCACTACCTTTTAAAACACCTTGGAGAGAGCAAAAAGCATCATAAATGCAATTACAAATCAAGGAGCAGCAAGGTGCACTTGCAGTTCAAGTTTTCCTTTGTTTGAAGGCTGGTACTACTGGACAGACACTCATTGTCATTTGTATTGTTATTTGTTATAGCAGGAAATATGATTTTCAAACAAATAAATTGCCAAAGAACTATTTTTGCTTGCTACTGAACATGTCATAAGAAAGAAAACAGATTTCTAACTGACTACAAACAACAGAATCATTGAATGATCAGCCCTTAAAGATCATTTAGATCCAATTCTTCTACCCCCTGCTATGGACATCCTTCATTAAATCAGGTTGCTCAAAGTCCCATCCAAACTGACCATGAATACTTTTCAATGATGGGGAATCTACAGCTTCTCTGGGCAACCTGTTCCAGTGCCTCACAACCCTCATCATAGGAAATTTCTTCCTTATGTCAAATCTAAACCTATCCTCTCAGTTTAAAACCAGTGTCCTAGTCCTGTCAATACAGACCCTGGTAAAAAGTCTTTTTGTCTTTTCATATAAACCCCTTTTATATATTGAAAAGCAGCAATAAGGTCTCCCCAGAGCCTTCTCTCCTCCAGGCTGAACAACCCCAACTCTCTCAGCCTGTCATCATAGGAGAGGTATTCCAGTCCTCTGATTTAATTTTCATGGCCCTCCTCTGGACCCACTCCAACAGGTCAATATCTTTCTTGTACTGGAGACCTCAGAGCTGGATGCAGTACTCCAGGTGGGGTCTCATTAGAGCAGAGGGGAAGAATCACCTCTCCTGACCTGCTGGCCACACTTCTTTGATTCAGCCCAGGATACAATTGGCTTTCTGGGCTGCAAGCACACATTGCCAGCTCATATTCAATTTTTCATCCACCAGTACTCCCAAGTCCTTCTCTGCAGGGCTGCTCTCAATCCATTCAGCCCCCAGTCTGTATTGATCCTGGGGATTGCCCTGAGCCAGGTGCAGGACCTTGTACTTGGCCTTGTTGAACTTTATGAGGCTCACATGGACTGAGCCTTTCAAGGTCCCTCTGGATGGCATCCCTTCCCACAAGTGAATCAAATGCTCTGCTCAGCTTGGTATCATCTGTAAACTTGTTGCGGGTACACTCAATCCCACTGTCTATCATAGAATCATAGAATTGTTTGGGTTGGAAGGGGACCTTGAAGATCATCTAGTTCCAACCCCCCTGCCACAGGCAGCGACACCTTCAACTAGACCATGTTGTACATAGCCCCATCCAACCTGTCCTTGAATACCTTCAGGGATGGGGCATCCACAACTTCTCTGGGCAAACTGTTCCAGTTCCTCACCACCCTCACAGTAAAGAATTTATTCCTAATATCTAATCTAAACCTACTCTCAATTTAACCCATTCCCCCTTGTCCTGTCACTACATGCTCTTGTAAATAGTCTTGTCCCATCTTACCTGCAAGCTCCCTTCAGGTACTGGAAGGCTGCAATTAGAGCACCCAAAAGCCTTCTCTTCTCCAGGCTGAATAATTGCAATTGTCTCAGCATTTCCTCGAAGAAGAGGTGCTCCATCCCTCTAATCATCTTTGTGGCCTTGTCTAGACTTGCTCCAACAGGTCAATGTCTTTCCTGTGCTGGAGATCCCAGAGCTGGATGCAGCACTGCAGGTGGAGTCTCACAAGAGCCAAGTAGAGGGGCAGAATCACCTCCCTTGACCTTCTGGCTGTATTTCTTTTGATGCAGCCCAGGATAGGATTGGCTTTTTGGGCTGCCAGTGCACATGGCCGGCTCATGCCCAGCATCGCATCCACCAGTACTCCCAAGTCCTTCTCTGCAGGGCTGCTCTCAATCTGTTCATCCCCCAGCCTGTATTAATACTGGGGTTTGCCCTGACCCAGGTGCAGCACCTTGTACTTGGTCATGTTAAACCTCATGAGATTCCCATGAGCCCCTTTCTTGAGCCTGTCTAGGTCCCTCTGGATGGACTCCCATCCCTCAGGTGTGTCAACAGCACTATGTTGTTGATAAACATAATGGACACTATTGGTCCCAGTATAGACCCTTAAGAGACACCACTCATTACTGGTTTCTACATGGACATTGAGGTGTTGACTTTGAATGCATCCATTAGCCAATTCCTTATCCATTTAACAGTCCATCTATCAAACCCATGTCTCTCCAATTCAGAAGCAAGAATAAGTCCACAATAGCTAACATCAGTTGCTCTTCCCTTGTCCACTGATGCAGTCACCCCATCATAGAAGGCGACTAGATTAGTCAGGCATGACTTGCCCTTGCTAAAGCCATGTTGGCTGTCTCTAATCACCTCCCTGTTTTACATATGTTTAAATATGTCTTCCAGGCAGATATGTTCCATGATCTTACTAGGCATAGAGGTAAGACTGACTAGTCAGTAGTTCCCAGGGAACTCTGCACTACCCTTTTTAAAAATGGGTGTGTAATAACCGTGACCAGTATACTTCCATATAAGATAATAGTCAACTTTCTCAAACCTCATTTTATATCAATAGTATGTTGTTTCTGTGATAAGCACAGGAAAACATAAGTATGTAAATTTTGAGATGGTATAATGAGAAAATCCAAAATGCTTCCTGTGGGAATACACAAGACAGAGAGTGAGACAGACTTAATTAGCATAGCTGATTTGATAACCAGGATGCCATGGCAGGAAAAGAGCTCTGAAGATTACAGAAGATGGGATGAAACCTGCTTACGGGAAGAGGAGAGATTCAATCAACCCCCTGCAAGAAAGATGTTGTAAAATGCTTAAGTTGTTTGTATGTTCTTTTAACCTAATTATTGTAGTGGAAATTATTAACCTTCCTGAAATGGTATATAAGCTTTTAAAAAACCTAAGTAAAATCAAATTCTGATCACTGAATCAGTCTTCCCATCTCTCCTCAATCGTCCATAGCTTCCCTTCTGTTTTATTAGAATTATCCTTAAAATTTCACAAAGTTTTTTTCCTAAAGACTGGAATAACATTTCAAATCCCTAGACATTCAAAATTTAGATCATAGATACATAAAACACACAGAGCCAGGAAAAGCAAATAAAGTCAAGTCCTGAAAACAATTTCTGATGCTTCAGTTATGCACTCATTGTAAAAGGCCCTTCAATTCCACTAAGTTTCAGATCCTCTTATTTCAAAGAAATTATAGAATCATTTAGGTTGGAAAAGACCTTTAAGATCATTGAGTTCACCTGCAAACCTAACATCTAAACCACATCCCTAAGGAACACATCTACACATCTTTTCAATACCTCCAAGAATGCTGACTCCAACACTTCTCTGGGCATTCTGTTCCAATGCTTGAAAACCCTTTCACTGAAGATATTTTTCCTAATATCCATTTTAAACCCCCCTTGGCTCAACTATTGCTTGTTATTTTGGAGAAAAGACCAACATCCACATCACTACAACCTCTTTCCAGGTATCTGTAGAGAGCTAGAAGGTCCCTCTGAGCCTCCTTTTCTCCAGGCTAAACAACCCCAGTTCCCTCAGCTGCTCCTCATAAGACTAGTGCTCTAGACACTTCCCCAGCTTTTTTGCCCTTCCCTGGACACACTCCAACACTTCAATATGTTTTTTGTAGTGAGGTGCCCAAAACTGTCCACAGTACTTGAGGTGCAGCCTCACCAGTGCAGAGTACAAGGGGACAATCACTTCCCTAGTCCTGCTGGTCACACTATTGCTGATATAAGCCAGGATGCCATTGGCCTTCTTGGCCACCTGGGCACGTGCTGGCTCATGTTCAGCTGGCTGTCAACCAACACTCCCACATCCTTTTCTGCCAGGCATCTTTTCAGACACTCTTCCCCTAACCTGTAGCATTGCATGGAGTTTATTGGGACCTAAGTGCATGTCCTGGTTTAGGGCAAATTTGGGAGGAAACCCGACACTTGGTCTTGTTGAACCTCAAACAATTGGCCTTGACCCATTGATCTAATCTGTCCAGATCCCACTGTAGAGTCTTTCTACCATCCAGCAGATCAACACTCCCAGCCAACTTGGTGACACCTGCAAACTTGGTGAGCATACACTTGATTCCCTCATCCAGATCATTGATAGAGATATTAAACAGGACTGGTCCCAATACTGAGCCCTGTGGCTGATGCTGATTTGATTTTTGCCTTTTTTTCTTTTATATATTTTCTATATTCTTTACAAGTATATTTGTAGCTCTGTAGCCTATCATAGTATTTGTAGCTAGCATTTTACCTACTCTATTAGCCAGAAAGACAAAATAAATTTCCCACCAGCTCCAAGTTGGGGGTCCAAGGTTAGATTCTCTGGGAAGGCAAGGTTGAAACTAGCTCTCTGAGATGCATTTTCATAAACAAAGTTTAGTTCCTGTCTAAAAGAGGGGGAATTCAAAGAGGGTTGAACCAGGGGAGAATTACCTCACCATTTATGTCTCTAATTGGGGATTTTTGTCATATATGGTAATTTGCTGAACATATAAAAATTATATACACATTATGCTACATGTGCATCTTTGGTGTTTTCCACCTGGAGAATTGTGCACCTAAGGATCCTTATAAAGGTAATCCCTTTTTATCACCTAACTGTGTCTGGCTCATGATTTTAGGACCAGCGAAAAGGCATCAGGGATCTCTACTAGTGACTGGCCACCAACTGGATTTAATGCCATTCAACACCACTCTTTGGGCCTGGTCATTCAGCTGGTTTTCCACTCAGTGAAGAGCACCCCTGTCTAAGTCATAGGAAGCCAGTTTCTCCAGGAGAATGCTGTGGGAAATGGTGTCAAAGGCTTTACTGAAGTTCAGGTACACAACATCCACAGCCTTTCCCTTGTCCACTAAGTGGGTAGCCTTGTCATAGAAGGAGATAAGGTCAGTCAAACAGGACCTGCCTTTCATAAACCCAAACTGACTGGATATGATCAATTGGTTGTCCTGTATGTGCTGCATGATGGCACTCAAGATAATCTGTTCCATAACAGTCCCAAGGATCAAGGTCAGGCTGACAGTCCTGTAGTTCCCTGGATCCTCCTTCCAGCCCTTCTTGTAGATGGACATTCCATTTGCCAACTTCCAGTCAACTGAGACCTCCTCAGTTAACTGGGACTGATGGTAAATGATTGAAAGTGGCTTAATGAGTACTTTCACCAGCTCCCTCAGTACCCTTGGATGGATCCTGTCCTGCTCTATAGACTAGTGCATGTCTAAGAGGTGTAGCAGGTCGCTGACCATTTCCCCTTTGATTATGGGGGCCTCATTCTGCTCCCTGCCTGTCTTCCAGGATTACAGGTGTATTGGGCATACGTGGCAAGGTTTTGGTGATGGACACACATACACATACAGACATGACAACATCTGCAGGAGTAGCCTCTATGAGAAGTCAGGCTACCCTGTGCCAGACACAGCTGGTTCTAGCTGGTTTGGCAATGATCCCACTGACAGCTAAAGTGGAGACAATCAGCAAAGTTTATGGTGCCTTTGTGAAAACATATTTAGCAAAGAGCAAAAAACCCACCACTGGACAGGCAGAGAAGGAGGGGAAGAAAAGGACCCATGCTGGAGCAGTTAGGTATTTAATGAAGGAACTGAGGCCGATGGAGAACACACAGAGAATCCATGCCAGAGCAGAGTTTAACTGACAGGACTGTCTCCCCTAGAAGAGACCATGCTGAAGCAGACTTTCCTGACAGGAACTGTGACCTGTAGAGAACCTATGCCAGAGCAGGAGGAAATTAAGTACAAGAGGAAAGGAGTGGCAGAGAGCAATCATTATGTATGGACTGTAAACTTCCTTCCCTCATTTCCCCTGCAGCCTGGGGGTGGTGGTGAGTCTGGAGTGAAGGAATGTATTTAAACATGGGAAAGGAGGAAAGAAAGGTGTTGTTTTAGTGTTTGTCTTCCTGTTTCTTACCACCTGAATCTATTTAAATTTGCAATAAATTAATTTTCCACAAGTCAAGCCTGTTTTGCCTGTGATAGTGCCTGGTAAGTGTAGCAGGGCATCTCCCCCACCACAAGACCTTATCTGTTGCTTGTTAGCTGGTGAAATAACTCAGGGCATCTTGCCCCTCACATGAGCTTCACATGAGCTTTGGAGAAATAACTCAATCAGGACAGCTTGTCTTGTAGTGAGTTATTTCGGTGCCATGGCAGTAAGGATTTCAGTGTAATAAGTAACTCTGTTTAAGGCCTTTTGTCTGCTACCTCCTGTTTATTCCATAAATAACTCACTTTATAATAGACCTGATCTGCCATTCTTAGAACTTGCAGGCCAGAATGATTTTAGCTGCAGGCCACCTAAATTTAGGCTGCTGCCAAAAATTTGAGGCTAAGGCAGGGCTTGTCTGAAGCTCCCATTCAATCGGTAACAGTAAGCAATCTTCCTGTCTTTATCTTGACCCATGAACTTTCTCATTCTATTTTCTCCCCCTGCCTCACTGAGGAAGGGAAGTAAGCAGGTGGGTGGGAGTTTGGCTCATAGTCAAGTATAATCCACCACAACAAATTAGTTTCACAAGGGATAAGTACAGTGATATTTAAGTGGCAGATAGAACCTCCACCTCAAAGTCCTTGAACTGTCAACTATGAGAAACCGGTAAGATGTTATACTGTGCACTATTTCCTTATGCACCAAGGGTGGAAAGGATAAGAGCCAAGAGACTACTGACTGATCTAACACAGTCAATTTTTTATTCACAAAGATCATCACTACACATTGACACTGACAGAACATTCAGAAGAACTGCCCTTTTGTAGCTGACCATGGGACCCCCTTCCAAAAAGGTCAATGGTTAACTAACATTTTGGTTAAGAAGAATTTAGAAGACTAATCCACACAGCTCATTTTATCCCTTCTTCAGTTACTGGACTCTGTCTTGTTCTATCCTGTTGGCTCTTCCCTCCCCTATGAACTTACAAACTGAGTTTAGAATCTACCCTATGACCTTCAAGTGCCAGTAACTTGTTCCTCTTTTTCTTTTAATGAGGAATGTATAAGTCATCATAACTAAATCAATGACAAAGTATGCATTATTAATTCATGGTCTGCTGTAACAGCTCATAGTAGTATCAGCATACATTTTTAAACAGTGATTCATATCTCACTTGTTTATTATAAACGTCTACAGTGCTACTTACTGTTCATTTCAAAAATATAAGCAATGAATATCAAATAAAAACAACTCTATACTACTGTCTGCCATTTGCAGAGAAGTCATTGAGCAGCACACAAAGTCATCTTGGTTTGGTACAAAATAGAACCTTTGCCAAACAATTCTTAAACAATTAAACTAGGCTAAATCAATATAAAACTCGGGCACTTAAGTTAAATGCCTCAAAATCACGTGACTTAGAATCATGACTTAATATGCCCCATAAAAGCCTTTATGCTAAAAAATATACAACCTATTTAGGTATTTAAATAAGTGTATATCAAAACAACAATAAAGACAAATCTAGCCACCCTCAAGTACAAAAGGCAACCCACCTCTGATAGTCTTCCCATCATACACTCCTTTCTCTGAGCGGTTGAAAAAGAACAAGAGAAATTAAATTTTAACTCTACCTGTCTCTAGACAAATAAATGTTTATCTCTGCCTTGTAAGGAGATAGACAAGACTGAATAGTGAAGAGTTGGTGGAAGGAATTAAGAGTAGTTTTATATCATGTGTTGTGTCTGGGAAATAGTTAATACTAATTCAAATGTTAAACATGGAAGATATTTCTGCCAGACAAATTGTTTTGGAATGATGCCTGTTGTATATCAGCATTATAGGACTTCATACTCAAAATATAACTAATAGCATTTTAATAAATTTCACCTTTTTCCAGCTTATTTTAGAGTTCACCCACCAGAGTTGCAGCCAGATACAACATCTAGCTGTTAGAAATGAAGGTAAATTTTGTCTAAGCTACTACCTATATCTTCTCACATTTACTCATAGCAACATTTAGCTAACTATTATCTCAAATTCTAGTAGTGAATAATAAATGTGATGAATGTATAGGATAAACAAGTAACCTTCACACAAATAGTAGCCATACTACAGTACATTGATTTTTTTTTTTAAGGTAAAAACTCCTTTTCAAAAACGAAAGCTGTAATGAATCCTAGAGTACATATGCCCAATTTCTGGCTTGCAATTTCTTGTTTCTGAATTATAAGTTACAGAACTTTATTGACAGAATAATTTCTCTCAGAATAACATTCAAAATGATGTTTAGAACTGTACCAATGGTGCATTCTTTCCCATTGTCTTCCCAAAAAAATTAAAGTCTGATTCTACACACATACACTGTTTGAATACTGCTCCACATTTTTTTCAAAATGACTGGAACAATACAGATACATTTCTAGAATGATACTGCCAGTTATTGAGAACCACACTTGAGGAAGTATTAGGAACTTACTTGTGGGAAGTTCTTTTCTTCATCATGCTTGCAGAGACTCCTGCATGACCTACAATATAAATGATGAAATTATTGAACAAAAAAATGTGTTTATACACAATGTCAAAAAGGTATCTTATAGAAAAGTTCTCTTTTTCAAGTAAAAAAGCTTAAACACATCATGATGTGATTTATCAATGAGTTTCTACAATGGAAGAAGGCTGAGGAGACAGGCAAGGACTATGTACTCATGAAGCTAAGTGAAGAATTAGGGAGTTACTGATGACAACTGTTACAAAAAAAGCTGAACTTAACACAAAGGAGACTGAAGGTAGTCTTTGTTATAGATAAATGGCTACAACAGTTAAGGGATTAAATCGGCTGTGTATCTGTCCTTGAGTTGATAATATCATCAAATACATATATTCCTGTGTTAGTGAGGCCAGAATGGGTGGGTGTATACATGGCTCAGCCAAACTCATTATAAAAACTTAGTATAGAGCCAAAACCAAGTATAAAAACTAAGTATAGCATATACAGTATAAAAGCTGTACAACTAACAGACAGAACATTGAGTAGAGCAACAGGCTTGAGTTGGTTTCAACCTACATATTTCTTCCCATCAACTGGGGATGCCCAGCATTGTGATGGAGACCAATAATGACAAACACATTTGTATTCTGATACAACTGTACATTGCAACTGCTATACTCTGCTAAATGTAACTTGTACTTGCCCTGTGATTTAAGTAAATTGCTGTATCATTCTGCTAAATCAAAGTTCCATGTAATGTCAAATAAATAAATTCATGTACTGGGTTTGTATGGCCCGGTTATCGCAGCGGGGGGCACGACAGGGGTGTTTTCCATGAGAAGCTGCTAGAAACTTCCCCCATGTCCGACAGAGCCAATGCCAGCCAGTTCCAGGATGGATTTGTTGCTGGCTAAGGCTGAGCCAATCAGAAATGGTAGTAACGCCTCTGTGATTACATATTTAAGAAGGGAAAAAAAAAAGTTATTGTGCAGATGTAACTGCAGCGAGAGAAGAGAGGAGTAAGAATGTGTGAGATGAACAACTCTGCAGACACCCAGGTCAGTGCAGGATGGACAGGAGGTGCTCCAGGTGCTGCAGCCCATAGTACAGACCATGGTGAAGTAGGCTGTCCCCCTGCAGCCCATGGAGGACCTCAGGGGTGCAGAGATCCACCTGCAGCCCATGGAGGAGACCCATGCCAGAGCAGGCAAATGCCTGAAAGAAGGCTGTGAATCTGTAGGAAACCTGTGCTGGAGCAGGGTTCTGGCAGGGACCTGCAGACCGGTGGAGAGAGGAGTCCACACTAGAGCAAGTTTCCTGGTAGGACTTGTGACCCCATGGGGGACCCATGCTGGAGCAGCCTGTTCCTAAAGGACTGCAGCCCATGGAAGAGACTCATGATGGAGCAGTTAATGAAGAACTGCAGCCCATTGGAAGGACTACCACTGGAGAAGTTTGTGGAGAATTGTCTCCCATGGGCAGGACCACATGCTGACGCAGGTAAAGGACTCCTCTGCCTGAGCAATGGCAGAAGCAACTTGTGATGAACTGACTGTAACCCCCCTTCCCCATCTCTCTGCACTGCTGGCAGGGAAGAAGTAGAGCTCAGGAAGGAGGGAGGGATGGGGGGAAGGTGTTTTTAAGATTTATTTTACTTCTCACTATCCTGCTCTGATTTTGTTGGCAATAAATTCAATTAATATCCCTAAGCTGAGTCTGTTTTGCCCATGATGGTAATCAGTGAGTGGTCTCTTCTGATACTTAACCCATGAGCCTTTCACTATATTTTCTCTCCCATGTCCAGTTGCAGAGGAGAGTGACAGAGCAGCTTTGGTGGGTAGGTACCTGGCATCTAGCCAGGGTCAACCCACCACACTTCAAAAAACTAACATTGACATTAAAGCATTAAACCCTCTACACATGGAATATCTAAAAGAACACAGTCAGAGAGTGTTGGACACATGCATGTTATCAATAAAAAATCCTCTCATATCTGTAGAAATGTTCAGAATTTCATCTATGGACATTTAAATTTATACCTACAGAGAAATACTTAGTTGAGGTTTCTCTACAGATCCAAACAAATTCTTAAACATTATGTGCAGGTTCCAAGCATAGCTTTGGCATATGTATTTGGAAAATTAATTTTTATAATAGCAATAGTGTCACACAAGAGTTAAGCACTGAAAGTGCAATTAACCTTAACAGTTTTCATAAATATTTTAATATTTAGATTTTCTTATGGAGAATTAAAAGGACATATATCATGTAACAGAATTAAAATAAGATTACATACATTTTGTTTCCAACACTCAAGTTTGTACTGAATCCATGGAAAGATGCATCTCCAGTTTTAACAACAGCTGGAATTTGGTTTTCAAAAAATAAGCCCTCCACGCAAATAGCTACAGTAAAGATGCTATTTGCAATAAAGACCAAGTAAATAGAACTTCCCTTGAACATGTTTATAAGAACAGCTAGAAATTAAAAGATCTCTCAAAAAGTGTGAATAGAAACCCAAAAGACTTTTGAAACTTGACTGCACCAAATGAACAAGCATTTTCACCCTGCCATTAGCCACCCCTTTGTTATATGAGGAAACAAGTTTAAAAATATACTTATTAAAAAAAAATCTGTTCTCACAAAGTAAAAAAAACACAAACACAGATTTCATGTTTCCAATTACTGGTTGATGAGAAAAAGCAAGATTTAACTAAATCAGTTCAAGTAGTTAAAAAACTATAAAAAACATACCCACATATTTAGCAGGATGGTTCAACACAAAACTTGTTTTCTGTCCTCTGCTCAGAGACTCTGAATCTTACTATACAGTGCAACACATTTAGCCGCCTAAAACAAAAGTAGCTCTAGATACACAGAAGGAAGATCTATTACAGAAGCTGCAAAAAATATAAAGGAGAAGCTATGCACTCTACTCAGAGTATTTGCCCCGTTGAGTAACTGTTCACCTTAGGCACCTCTTATTTTTGATAAAACTCAAGTTCTACAGCCAGATGTCTTTTTTTCTCTCAAATTCACTTATGTGCAAAATTTCTTGACTATTCATACAAAATGTCCATGAATGAAATTACATGTACCAAACTAACAAATATTTACAACATATATATTTTTTTATGTTGCTTGACGAGTCCTGACTGATTTCAAGAACTTGCTTGTTTGTATACCTAGCTCTAGAGAAAAACCAACTAAGCAAACTGAGTACTGCTCAGTTTCTTGTGTTGGTAGCTTAAGGTAGTGCCCAGTTTAATAAAAAGTTATGGCACTTAGATGAAGAATGTGAATATAGTCTACTTACAAGAAGAGATGGTAACAAGGTACATGAAGAACCGAGCACAAGAAAGACACGGACCTGTTAGAGTGAGCCCAGAGGAAGGCCACAAAAGCTATGTCCAAATGCCTCTTAAACACTGACAGGCTTGGGGCATCGATTGCCTCTCTAGGAAGCCTGTTCCAGAGTTTGACCACTCTCTCGGCAAAGAAATGCTTCCTAATGTCAAGTCTAAACCTCCCCTGATGCAGCTTTGAGCCATTCCTACATGTCCTATCACTGGATAAGAGAGAGGAGCTCAGCACCTCCCTTTCCAGTTCCCCTTCTCAGGAAGCTGTAGAGGGCAATGAGATCACAGTTTAGCCTTTTTTCTTCCACGCTAGATAAGCCCAAAGTCCTTTGCCATTCCTCATAGGACATTCCTTCCAGTCCTGTCAACAGCATTGTTGCCCTCCTCTGGGGGCAGTTCAAGGACCTTCACATCCTTTTTTAATTGGGGGGCCAAAAAGTGCACACAATACTCAAGGTGAGGCTGCACCAATGCTAAATACAGAGATAAGCCCCTGCTTTCAGGCTGGAGCGGCCTGTCCTTGGAGGACTGCACTCCGTGCAAGAGTGACCCACGCTGCAGCAGTTTTGGGAGGACTGTTTGCCCATGGGGGGATTTCACATTGCAGTAGTTTTGGGAGGACTGCTGCTCATGAGATTGAAACCATGTTGGAGAAGTTCACAGAGAACTATCTCCTGTGGGAGGGACCCCACAGCGCAGCAGGGGAAGGATTCCTCTCCCTGAGCAGTGGAAGATCTCGGGTGATGAACTAGACAAAACCCCCATTCCCTGTCTCCCTGCACTGTTGGTGGGAAGGAGGGAGGGGCTGTGCGGGGAAAATGGTGTTTTTAAGGGCTTATTTTACTTCCCATTATCCTCCTCTGACTTTGTTAGTAATAAATTCACTTTGTATTTCTAAGTTGAGCCTGTTTTGCCCTTGGAGTGTTGTCCTTATCTCAACTCATGAACCCTTCGCTAATTTTTTTTTTCTTTCCTCTGCCCAGCTGTAGCAGGAGAAGGTAATTGAGTGGCTTTCGTGGGTGCTTGGTGTTTGGCCAGTGTCAAACCATGACAAGTGGTAAAGCTCATTACAACAAATTCACAATAGAAATGCCTTTCTGATTTTGTTTTTTCCTACAGGAATAGGAATACTAAACTTCTGATGTTTTAGGATATCTTTCATTCTGTATATTTTACTTTTTTCCCCTGGGTATTAATGGGAGAAATAAACTGTCACAGCATAAGGTAGACATAAACCTTATCTTACACTAAGGCAACAAATCAGCTGTGCAAAAGACTTTTAAAATTCCAAACAGCTTGTACATTTTCTTTACAAAAATATTTATTTGTAAATACATGATGTTGTAAGTATTACTATGTTTTATTGAAAGCAAATAAAAATATTTTAATACATTAATGTTTAACATATAATAAAATCATATAATGATTTGGGTTGGAAGGGACCTTTAAGATCATCTAGTTCCAACCCCCCTGCCATGGGCAGAGACACCTTCATATCCAACCTCACCTTGAATACTTCCAGGGATGGGGCATCCACAACTTCTCTGGGCAACCTGCTCTGGTGTCTCATCCTCACAGTAAAGAATTTCTTCCTAATATCCAATCTAAACGTACCTTCTTTCAGTTTAAAGCCATTACCCCTTGTCCTATCACTCCATGCCCTTGTGAAAAGACCCTCTCCATCTTGCTTGTAGGCCCCCTTTAGGTACTGGATGGCTGTTATAAGGTCTCCCTGAAGCCTTCTCTTCTCCATGTTGAACAACCCCAACTCTCTCAGCCTGTCATCCTAGGAGAGGTGTTCCATCCCTCTGATCACTTTTGTGACCCTTCTCTGGACTCGCTCTAGTTGATCCATGTCCTTCTTATGTTCAGGGTCCAAGATCTGAAAGTAGTACTCCAGGTAGGGTCTCACCAGAATGGAGTAGAGGGGGATAATCACCTCCTTCAACTTACTGGCTGCACTTCTTTTGATGTGGCCCAGGATACAATTTGCTTTCTGGGCTGCAAGCACACATTGATGGCTCATATCAAGCTCCTTATCCATTAACACCTCCACATCCTTCTCCTCGGGGCTGCTCTCAATCCATTTACCATATAGCAAGTATTTGTGCTTGGGATTGTCCTGACCCAGGTGCAGGACCTTGCACTTGGCCTTGTTGAACTTCATGAGGTTTGCAGAGACCCACCTCTCAAACCTGTCAAGGTCCCTCTGGATAGCATCCCTTCATTCCAGTGTGTTGACCACACCACACAGTTTGATGTTGTTGGCAAACTTGCTGAGGGTGCACTTGATCCCATTGTCCATGTCACTGAAAAAGATGGTAAACAGTGCCCTTCCCAATACTGACCCCTGAAGAACACCACTTGTCATTAATCTCCACTTGGACATTGAGCTGTTGACCAAGAGTCTGAGAACGACCATCCAGTCAATCTCTCATCCACTGACTGGTCCACCCATCAAATCCACATCTCTCCAGTTTAGACCAAGATGTCAAATGCTTTGCACAAGTCCTGGTAGGTGATGTCAGTCGCTCTTCCCTCATCCACCACCTCTGTAATTCTGTCATCGAAGGCCACCAAATACATCAGGCACGATTAGCTGATGATGTTGATAGTCACCTTTAGCAGAGAATGCCAAACATAACAAGCAAAGCAGAAACTTTGCTTACACAAATCATCCTGAAATGTCTAGTACCACCTAAATGGCTTCTAACAGAAGCATAATTGGCATTAGTCATTCACTGTCAAGTGTCCAATTCAAAGGAAGACATTTAAAAATTTGCCAACAATTTCAAGGGCAATTGTGGTGGTTTGACCTTGGCTGAATGTCAGGTGCCCACCAAAGCCACTTTCTCACTTCCCTCCTCAGTTGGATAGGGGAGAGAAAATACAATGAAAGGTTCATAAGTTGAGATAAGGACAGGGAGAGATTATTCACCGATTGCCATCACAGGCAAAAAATACTCAACTTGTGGATATTAATTGAATTTATTACCAATCAAATCAGAGAAAGATAATGAGAAGTAAAACCAAATCTTAAAAACGTTTTCCCCCACTCCTCCCTCCTTCCCAGGCTTTAATTTATTCCTGATTCTCTACTTCCTTCCCCTCAGTGGTGCAGGGAGACAGGGAATGGGGGTTAGGGTCAGTTCATCACACATTGTTTCTGCTGCTGCTTCCCCCTCAGGGAGAGGAGTCGTTCCCCATCTTCAGTGTGGGGTCCCTCCCATAGGAGCCAGTCCTCCACAAACTTCTCCAACATGAGTCCCTCCCACAGGTTACAGTTCTTCATGAACTGCTCCAGCATGGGTCCCTTCCATGGGGTGCAGTCCTTCAGGAACAGTCTGCTCCAGCACGGGCTTCCCACAGGTTCACAGCCTTCTTTCAGGCATCTACCTGCTCCGTAGTGGGTCTCCTCCACAGGCTGCAGGTGGATCTCTGCACCCCCTGGGGCCTCCATGGGCTGCAAGGGGACAGTCTGACATCACTATGTTCTTCATCATAGGATGCAGAGGAATCTCAGCTCTGGCACCTGGAGCACGTCCTCCCCCTCCTTCTGCATTGACCTTGGTGTCTACAGAGTTGTTCCTCTCCCATATTCTCCTCTCTTCTCTGGCCACAATTACTTCTGTTCAATAACTTTTTTTCCCTTCTTAAATATATTACTCCAGATGGGTTGCTTCCATTGCTGATTGGCTCAACATTGGTCAGTGGTGGGTCTGTCTTGGAGCCGCTTGGCATTGGCTCTGCCAGACATAAGGTGAAGCTTCCAGCAGCATCTCACAGAAGCCACCCCTGTAGCTCCCTGCTACCAAAACCTTGCCACGCAAACCCAGTACAGCAGTACATTCAGATAAATATTTAAAGTGAAAAATTGGTGTATCAAGTATTTTGGGGTCAAGCTTGGTTTGGTCTCAAGGAATAATGTGACTTCAAAGATGTTAACAGTAATTAGAAAACAATAATGGAGAGTTATCAGATTCTATAGACCATGAATGTCATTGAATGTATTTAAGTTCATATCCTTTACCTTGTCCTGACTATGAAATGACAAGTGCTACTGTTTCAACTTGCACATTCCATGAAATTCCATGTTTTAGACATCATTAAAAATAGACAGTGTTGATATAATTTGCCATGAATATAAAACTGGAAGTTAATACTGAATATCCACAAAAAAAAACCCAACAAACCCAAAAAACAAACACACAAAGTGACTGGATTTGTTTTATGCTTCTTTATAATACGCAGCAAAGAGTCAAACTTGGATTGATCTGAGTAAGAAGAAAATGTATATGGCTCAATCTCTCATGACTAAAAACCTAAATATTTTCAATAATAAAAAGTCAAGAACAAAAGAATTAAGCATTTAATTGCCAGTTGGCCTTTGCTTTTTGAGCCTGGATTAATTCTACCTAATGTATCCTTAAAATACTGTTAAATTCAATAGCAAAACTAGGAGCCATGTTTCTGAATGCTTCTACCTTACTCACAGAGAAATAAAAAGGGTAAGACAACACAGAAATAAAATAAACATTCTTTGAGGGTGTGGACTGTAGAGGAACTACACACATTTCAACTGGGGCAGGTAGGAGGAGAGAAAAGGAAGAGGGATGGGAGAAAGCTACTAGCAATGTTTTTAATTGTCATCATATCAGATGGTACTCTCGATTCAGTCTATCAAAATTAGATGGACTCTTCAAAACACACCACAGCTGCTTATTTCTCAGAATATCCTGTCTGTATGACAGGCAGGAAAAGCTGGACATTTTCAAATTATATTTCAGTATCTGCTGTGGAAACACCATACAATCACATGAGAATTAATCTTGATTTGAAGTCTTTCAGAATTACTTTGAGTGACCTGAAAATTTCAGAGGTGTGTTTATTCACACCTAATATTACCTGCCCAATGTCAGCTCTAAGAGTTTGGGAAACTGGATCAGGAGAAGAGTGGTAAAATGAATTTCTGTCTCTCCCAAAAGATTTCATTGCATCTTAAAGTAGTCGAATCTGGGAGAGGGATCTCTTCATAATTCCCAAGGACAATACTAGTAACAGCTAAGAAGGACTGTAAAGGACCATGCATTACATTTGTACAGCATAAAACAAATGATCACTAGGCTCAAAAAGTTGAAATATAAATGTAAACACAAGGTGTCATGATTTAGGAATGGTATTCCCCAATTTAGTGTTCCCACCAAAAACACCCCAGACCACATACCACTGGCTCACTTCCCTCCCCCCCCATGGCAGGACGGAGAGGAGAATAGGAGGCAAAGAACAGTAAAGATTACGGCTTGAGATAAGAACAATTTACTGTAAACGGCAATGAAATAAGAAAAACGAACAGCAACGACAATACTTATAACCAGGACACCAGGGTAATCACAACTTACCTCACAGACAATTAAACTGGATTATGTTAGTAAAAAAAAAAAAATCAAGATTCACCTATATTGAAGAGAAACATGCTCTAATTAGAAGCACAAGCACAATGCCAAGCACTAAGGAGCTGATTGATCTACCGAAACTATATCCTGGGAGGCTGCTCTATATTTTAACAAAATTACTAAGACTGCAGACACACACTCTACTGTTGTGAAAAAATAAGAAACAAGTTTGGCTTTCCTTTGTTTCTCCATTTTGGGTGTTATCCTTTATTTCTCAAGATGGAATTATTAATTCTGTTTCCCAGTAGAGTTAAACTTCAAAAACCTGGATACTTCAGTCAAATATATTTTTCTCTTCTTTTAAACCTACTTTACAGCAAATAAAAGTTTTTTGTTTTGGTAAGATCTGATTAGTGAGAGATGCCTCTGACCGAGTAGCAAATGAGACCATATGCAATACGGATTTTATTTTACAATAAATGTGAGGTAGAGAGATAGAAAGAAATAGAAAAGAGTAAAGGGTGGAGAGAGAGAGAGAGATCAAGCAGAAGACAGTCGCCACCCATGAATACAGCGACATCCCATTGGTCCTTCTTCACCCCAGGCTTCTCAGTGGTGGGGGTCTTGGAGTCATTCTTCTGAGAGTACCACCTTTATACAGTCCAAGTTCCTAGTATCACAGAGTGGTCACAGATGCTGTTCTCATAACTTGGGGTGATATGTGTATGAGCAGTTGCTCCCTTTTCTACAATGGGAATTATTGTACAGATGCATTAACCAGGATGTGCTAACCAGATTTTGCCTCACCAGGCCTGGAATTAGTGCCTTCCTGTTGCAAATTCCTCCCTTCTGTGCTTATCTCAAGTTCCCGCTGTGGTGGCTTATCTTATGGCAAGTTCCTTCTGTGGCCTTGTGTTGTGCTTTAGGAATGGTGCTCCCCAATTTAGTGCCCCCACCAACTCTCCAAACCACACACTGTTGTCTCTTGCTCCCCTGTTTTCACCTCCTCCTCCCCACTGTGGATGGCTGGAGAGGAGAGTTGGAGGCACATAAGGCAAAGATCACGGGTTGAGATAAGAACAATTTACTGGAAACAGCAATAAGATAAGAAAATGAACGGTAACAGTAACAATATTAATAACAGGGTGTACAAGAAAAGAAATTATTCACATGGAAAAATTCCACGATAACAGACAATAGCAGAAGGCTCCCTCTGCCATATTTTCTCTTCCAGAAGGAGCCCTTTCTCCTCGTAAAAGAGCCGTTTCCCCTGCCCCCAGCAATGACATGAGGTGATATAGAATAACCTCCAGACCCCAGTCATGCCCTCTCCCGGCTACTGAAAAAATTAACTCTGTCCTGGCTGGAACCAGGACACCTTGAGAGTGTTTGAGACAGGCAACTGTGCTCTTTGCACCTTTGTAGGCAGACAGGCAGGACAGAGGAAAACAAGCTTTTTCAAAGAAGCCACCACTTCTAAGTCTTTACTACTGATTTGGATTTCTAATTCCAGCTTCTTGTCACTTGACCTAGTTGTGCTTTTGATAGCTTTTTTTCTCCCAGTTGTTTTTTAATCAATTTACTTTAATAAAATACAACAAACTCACTATAATTTTAATTTATATCACATTGCAAGGTCTTTCAGCAAGAAAAGAGCAAGAGAGCCCCTGCCTTGTGCTGCCTCACAGGAATCAGCGTTTCAGCAGCATTGGAGCCACTCTCCATGAGTTTCAAGCCACTGAGGGGAAGGTTGGGTCTGCAACTGCCAGGAAGTTTTTTCCAATGTTTTGGCAGCATTGGAGCCTTTTGGACAAAAATAGTTTTTTCCAGGTTTTCTTTTTTTCTGCTCCTGTTGTTGTTTGGGGGCGGGGAGGGAGTTCTGGAACTGAAGAGGCTTGGTTGCTGTGTTGTTTTCCTTTGTTCTCTCTCTTGGCTGCATGGTCTGGAGAAAAGGGCTTCTCTGCCATCTTGTCTTTGTCCTCTGGGCCACATGGGCTGCCATGGTGGCTGCCATCTTCGGAAAAGGGAGCTTCTCCACCATCTTGTCTTTGTCCTCTAGGCCACTAGGCTGTCCAGGTGGTGGCCATATTGTTTTCTTTGTTCTTGGGGAGAGGGCCATGTAACTCAGCACCTTTGTATCTAGTGGTTATTGCTGTTTTCTTGGTTATTGCTGTCTTTCTGTTAGTAAACTGTTATTTTTTCACTTATCTCTTTGTGTTTATCTCTCCTTATTGTTGAAAGGGGAATGGTTAAAACTAAGGGGAGATAACATTTCAAACCCCATAAAATTGTCTTAAACTAAGACAGGTTGGTTTTGCAGTCTCCTAATAATGACTACCTGGTGCACTTTCCTAATCTACAACTGAAATTAGGAAACATGCAGGAAATAATTCCATCACGATCTATGTTTATCTTTCTCTTGCAGCATGAAAAAGAGGCCTTGACACTGTGTAAGCACCATTCAGCAGTAACATCAGTGTGTTATCAATACTGTTTTCAGCACAAATCCAAAACATACCACCATGCCAGCTACTACAAAGAAATTTAACTCAATCCCAGCCAAAACCAGTACAACTTCATAAATGTAATTCTGTTCATCTTAAATTTATGTATATCCTTTCAATTCCACAGATCCAATAATTCTTATCTTAAAAAAAAAAACCCAACAACCATCAACCCTCTGAATCAATACCAAACAGTAACAGTTTCATAAAACCATGAGTACATAAGAAAAATCTATAAGGACACTTTTTTACCCACTGAAAAACAACAACCTTCAAATTCAGTAACACCTCACCTGCATCAGCTCTGGACCGCTGACCTGGTGATTTTCCAAATGGGGTCTTCATTCATCTGTGTTTAAGTGAGCAGCAAAGCTGCTAGACTAGGGTGAAAATCCAGTTCTTCCCAACTCCCCAAATATCTTCTTATTCTCGTAATACAATGGCTACTTATTAATATACCATCCAATCATCAATTTGTTCTTCCTCAAATATAGGAGAAGCACTTTCAGTTATATCACTCTGAAAAAACAAATCAGAAAATATAGTCTGATTTGAGACTTGGTTAAAATAAACAATGAAGTGAAACAAAATATTTTTTCTTTTATGTATTCAGTAAACAGAGGATGGTTAGGCAAGAAGACAGCCAAATATTAAGGCTCATACTTTTCCTCATATTCTCAATGCAAGTTCTGTATCAGATCAGTCATCCACAGGAATTCATTGAAAAAACCTAATAAAAAAAACCAAAACCCCACCAGTTAGTATAGGAAAGAATGACTAGTACTTTAAAAACCCTGCTTGAAAGCAGAACAAACTGTACTACATTCACCCGACAAAGCAAAATCCAACTACTTCCATTTGTTAGAAAACAAAACAAAATGCTTCACACTCACATATCAGAATTCCTTCTCTACAGATACATTTAAAAATGTAGAAAAAAATCTTAACACGTAAAAGGTAAAACCCCCCACAGATTCTATTGCAATATGCAAACTACAAATTTGTGAAGTCATTAGTTTACAGAAGATTTGCAAAAGTCATTGCTGATTCACTACACCTAAATTCTAATTCCTGAAACATTTAGTAATCACATTTCTCTAGATTAGGGAGATTTGGGAGGGCAACGCTTTTAAGTGTTTTCCAAGATTTAAATTACACCTAAAATTTTGAAGCATTACAGATCAATTATTTCAGACTAATGTTTCTGGACAGCAAACATCTCTCCAAATTAATCCATTTATTTCAATGTTGCACACAGCTAAAACAACAGGTCAGCTCATCCTTTTAGCCTGGTTTCCTTAAGAAATGTGATTGCTGTAATCATATCCTCTACAATTTGTCAATCATCAGTGGCCTTCTCCCTGTCACTTTTTTTCTTCCCAACAGCAGCTTTGCAACCTGCTGTCAATTTTGACAAAAGGGTAAAAAACAGAGGAATGTCTCTAACCCAGCAGTGGAAAAAGGTGTACCTTATGTTCATGCCTTACTGAATAACTGAATATACAAGCATATGCTTTGAGGTATAGTACAAGTGCTCTGCTGAAACTTGCATTTACATCTACTAACACTGCCACTTCCATGAATCACATTTGCTAACTATTAGGAATATTAGATCAATGGAGAGGAATATTCCTAGAAATAAAGAGTAGTAGATGTTGGAATGCAAAATCCCTCTGGGCATCATCCATGCAGGCCCAGGAGTTTCCAGAAACGTGAGGACTGAATTAGAACCTTCAGAGAAACTAAGATACATAAATCCACACAGACATGAGGTAGAAATGCAGGCTTAGTTTTAAATAAGTAGAGTGCCTTAAACAAATAAGAGCCTGTATTAGTTAGTAAGAGAAGCCCTAAAGTCTAGTTTAAAATTCAAGTGGCATTGCTTTTTGCAAAGATAGTTAAGTCCTAGACATAACAAAAGCAATGTAACCTTGTGTCCTAGGGTGACTATGATGCCTGTATCCCCACATCGTCTGTTCTGTGTTCTGTACCTTTAAGACTGGTTCTGAGAGTGAGCAGGGAAAGAAGAAGAGTGCAGTTTGTTTTGAGAAACAAACTCACTCCTCGGAATCTGCTCTCATCCTTGGGACTGTGTGGTTGTTTTTTTTTCCTTCGTCGGATGCACGGAGGGCAGCCAGAGAGAGGTTTTTTTCCCCTTGGTTAGTCTAGCTAGCTGAGGCAAAGAAGCTTTCCTGGACTGTTTTGTTTTTTTTTTTTTTTTTCTCTTCGGGACTGTTTAAATCTGCTCTGGACTGAAAAACCCAGAGGAGCACCGGGATCTTGCACCTGTGGCCCACCGGGCCGGGACTCGGCATTTTCTAGCACTGAAGCGACTGGGACTGATAAACAGACTCCTGGCACGGACTCTCAGTTTTGCCATCTCTCTTCGGAGCAGCGAGAGGTTTTATTGTTTCATATTATTATTATTATTATTATTATTATTATTATTATTAATTCTTTATGCTTGTGGGCATTTTGTTTGTTAAATAAATAGGGTTTTTTCCACTCTTCTCTGAGGGAGTTATTTCCCCAGACCGGCTGGAGGGAGGGGCTGTTTGGATTTGCTTTTCAGAGGAACCCCACTCGGAGATTTCCTCCCAAATTTGCCCTAAACCAGGACACCTTGCTAAACATTCCTAGATAGAACAGATAGAGCTATATGCATAGAATTTGTGCAAGAAATTATGAATATCATCGCACATCAATCTTAGCTTAGGATAGGCCCAGTAAGGATGTAGAAAATTCGTGTTATAACCTGGTTGGCCAAAAATAGAATAAAATGCACTATTTTGAGAATGCTGCTAGGCTCATGAAAAACACTGATCAAATGCCACTGTTGTTGCTGCTACTGCAGCTGCTACTAGTAGAGAGACAAACAAAATTAAATACTAGTTTCTCGTATTTCTAGTTTAAACAAGTATTTGGCAAATTGTAGTTTTTGGAAAGATCTATGCTATATTTGGAAGAACTAACTTTTTAGACATTCAGTCTGGAAGCAATAAGAATTTGTGAAAATAAATTTAAATATCCATTTAGAGAAACTTAGCGTTTCCATATTTCACCTCTTTCTGAAATCTAGCCACTATATACACAGCAATGGTGTACAGTACCAGAAGAATAATAGTCAAGGTTTAAAACACATTTGAAGAAACAATAGGAAGCAATTAGCTTGCAAATTATTTGTTTAGAAGTGTACAGAAAAAATAAGTACTGTCATACAAACCGTGCATGGGTGTGTGTATGCATATTTAAAACATATAAATATATTTTGTATTTATATATAAAATAAAATTGCTAATTAAATTTACTCTAAAATGCTATATTGATGTTACCGTAGATTATTTAACTGAAGACTGAAATAATCTGAAATGTGTACAAACCATCCCTTGTTGGGTGTCTATACAAGTGGCTGTTGTAGACAGTGGAACTATAAATGCTGTACCATTACTGTTAAAAGGAAAAAAAAGAAGTGCTACCTAAAGTTCACCTGATTTTCTTTCCCTTTTTAATATCACAATATCTAGAAAAACAATGCATTATATACAAGTTTTTCAGTAAAAACTAGCATTATAAAATACATTCTAATACCACCACCACAGTTAATACACCTGAAAAAGTGAAGCAAAACAGATCAGATTATATTTGGATAAATACAGACTTTTATCTTCAGTACATGTGTATACTCAATGAATTCTGGGATCAGATTACAATATTTTATAATGAACCTGGAACTGAATGAAAATGTTTTTGATCTTTTTGTAAACTTTTCTCTTTCAACTTTGTTTCAACAACATCAAATGCAAGAGAAAGCATGTTGCAGTTTATTTTAATAACGATTTCAGCATAAGCAAATGGATAAATTAGATGAGGATTTTACCATACTATAGAGCAGAAAAAAGTTTTCTAAGAAGGTCTAGAGGAAAGAACTCCCTATTATAGCATAAAACTATAGAAGTCAATATAATTTAGGACTTCTAAAAAATTAAAAAAAACATATTGGAAGAAGAGTTAAGAGCAATAGTCAGTTGAGCAATAATCCCAATATTTCCTACCCCTTAGGTAACACTCCGAATGTTCAGAACTATGTAGGTAGCTTTACAAAGGATTTTAATCTTTCAAAAGCCTTCTGAGCCAATAGTTTGAACAAGTTTTGTCTAAACCACCTTTCAGCACATCTTTAGCTTAGTGACACTGAAGTTAGGCATAGTATTTCAGGTGAAACATGAGGTTCGTGGAATTGAAGCATTAGTGCAGTTTGATGAGAACAGAAACACTGCATTTAAAGTTCATTAAAAAAAAAAAAGGACAGAGACAGAAATCCTGAAAGTACCATTTCTGATGTTTCCTGCTATACTTGTTCTTTCCCTTGAATTAGCAAGATACAGTTGTTAGTGAGACAAGCAGTATAGCTTGTTCTCTCTTTCCTCTGGATTTTCCTCATGATGTACATTGTTAAAGCACTCTCACTTAATTTAGCATTTAAGGGGTCTTATTTTTGCAATAGATATTTTTAAATAATCACAGAGTGCATACTTAACTCAGCATTAAAGGCAACAGTAAGAACTTCATTAGAGTTAATATTATAAAATAATATTTTAATGAACTTGCTCAGTATTTTAAGTTTTAGGGGTTCGATGACCATACTCCTAACTTCTGAAGAATATAATCTCATAACACTAATTTTCAGAACTCCCATACTACATTTGAAAATTATAATGGAAACACCAGTAGAGAGAGCATGAAAGCATAGGATTCTCACCCTCCCCAAGTCACAAAGCAGCTATTCCTGTTTAAAAAAATTTATTGTATTTCAGGGACAAAACCCCATATTTCCTCTGAAAGCTTCTATAATAGTTTTTAGCTTAGTCTGTACCACCCTTATGCTTACACAGATGGTTACTGTGAGACATGCAAGGCACGCAAGTTAAACATTCTTGTCTGCATTACAGCACCCATCTGTCAATAGGCTTGAACAAAAAAAAAAAAGGCAAGTGGGATTTTTCCACCTTCTGTGGAAAAAAAACCCACAAACAGTGTGCGGCATGGTGCGGAAGTTTGCATGGCAGATCACGAGGAAGGGTATGCAGGGAGAGCACTGAGGCTCTGCAGCTGGAGTAGTTAGCTGAGTTGATGGCCATCGCCCTCACCAAGGGAGCTCAGATATGGTTTCCACTTGGACAGAAGCTGTTTTCTCTGTGCGCACCAGAAAGGATGTGGCAACCCAGATGGAGTGTCCACAAAAACACACAGCCATCCAGGTCTTAGGCTGCAAATGCCAGTCTGGCACTGCTCTCAGAGGACAACAGAGATAACAGCTGTGTGAGGTGCAATCAGGTCAACAATCTGCTCAGCCCAGTGGCAGAGCTGAGAGAAGTAGAAAGACTAAGAAGTATCAGGGACTCTGAGGAGATTGACCAGTGGAGCCGCACTCTACCATGACTTAGACAAACGACCCGCCATTTACTTCACAAGAAGCAATAGATCTCCTACCCTCTCCCCACCAGGAAGAAGGAGGAGACTGTAGAGATGGAGGGGTGTAGAAATGGGTTTCTACTCAGGGTGGCAGGCAAATCCCCTCCCAACCTACTTCACCTTCCCAGGTGCCCTTATACAACAGTTATGAACCCTGGAATCTGAGGACCAGGGAAATGAGAATGTGGGTGAAAATCCATCCAGGCTGGAGGGGTTGCCTAGGGCAGGGCAGCCTGCCCACTGCATCATGACCTCCTCAGTTAAGAAAAAAAGAAAGGATGTAGTAGTAAAGAAGTAGTAGTCATTGGTGACTCTCTTGAAAGGAACAAAGGGCCCAGTATGCTGACTGGACCCAACCCATAGGGAAGTATGCTGCCTTCCTGGAGCCTGGGTAAGGGACACCACCAAGAAACTTCCCAGTCTGGTATGTCACACTGACTATTACCTGCTACTGCTTTTTCAGGTGGGCAGTGACAAAGTCCCAGCAAGAAGGCTGCAGACAACCAAGAGGGACCTCAGGGCCTTGGGACAACTGGTTGAAGGATCTGGAGCACAAATTGTGTCCTCTTCTGTCCTGCCAGTTCCCTGCAGGGAATGATGGGGCAATAAACAGGAAAATCATGCAGATGAACACCTGGCTTTGAGACTGGTGTTACCATTAGAATTTTGGGGGTTTTGATCATGGGTCAGTTTATGTGACACCGAGCCTGCTGGCAACAGATGGGGTCCATCCATCTCAAAGGGGGGAAAAAACAGATTTTAGCTCAGGAGTTAGCAGGGCTCATTGAGACAGCTTTGCCACCACATACCCAAAAACTCTCCTCCTTCCCTTTGGTTGGGGGGGGCAAACTTGCCCTCAGCAAAGCACACTGCTGCTTTTGCAAATGGTCGATTGAGTCATTAACCTTTACCATTTCAGTCTCTTACATGATGGTAGTTACAGAGTTGAGTGTTTATTGTAAGTGTACTGGGTTTTTATGGCCAGGTTTTTGTAGCTCCTGGCAGGGATCTACAGACCCATGGAGAAGCCCACGCCAGCACAGATTTCCTGGTAGGACTTGTGACCCTGTGGGGGATCCACACTGAAGAAGCTGTGCCTGAATGACTGCACCCCATGGAAAAGTGACCCACATTGCAGCAATTTGGGGAGGACTGTCGCCCGTGGGATGGACTCACATTGGAGAAGTTCATGGAGAACTGTTTCCTCTAGGAGAGACCCCACATTGGAGCAAGAGGACTCCTGTCCCTGAGCAGCAGCAGAAACAATTTGTCATGAACTGAGTATAATCCTCATTCCCTGTCTCCCTGCACAGCTTGGGGAGAGGAGATAGAGCTTGGGAAGCAGGGAGAGGTGTGGGGAAGGTATTTTTAAGGTCTTATTTTACTTCTCATTGTCTTACTCTGATTTTGTTAGTAATAAATTAAATCAGTACCTCAAATTTGAGTCTGTTTTGCCCATGACAGTATTTGGTGAGTAATCTCCCCCAGACCTTTTCTCAACCCATGAATCCTTTTGTTATATTTTGTGTCTCCTGTCTGATTACAGAGGGGAGTGATAGAGTGGCTTTGGTGGATGTCTGGCATCCAGGCAGGGTCAACCCATTACACTAAGAATCAGGGAGAAGGCTAACAAGGAAGATATCCCAGTGGGACTGTTACAGACCACCCAACTAGGATGAAGAGGCAGATGAAATATTCTATAAGCAGCTGGGGGAAATCTTGTGATTGCTGGACCTTATTCTCATGGGGGACTTCAACCTACCAGATGTCTACTGGAAATACAACAGAGCAGACAGGAAACAGTCCAGGAGGTTCCTGAAGTGCACAGAAGAGAACTTCCTGACACAGCTGGTAAATGAGATAACCAGGGAGGGTGCCCTGCTGGACCTGCTGTTTGTAAATAGAGAAGGACTGCTCAGAGTGAAAGTAAGAGGCTGTCTTGGGCAAAGCAATCAAGAAATTATAGTTTTCAATTATCAGAGAAATAAGAAGAGAGGTCAGCATAACTGCTACCTTAGACTTCTGGAGGGCAGACTTTGGCCTATTTAGGAGACTGGTTGAGAGAGTTCCTTGGGAGGCAGTCCTGAAGGGCAAAATAGTCCAGGAAGGCTGAATGTGCTTTAAGAAGGAAATATTAAAGGAGCAGGAGCAGGCTGTCCCCATGCTGAAAGATGAGGCAGCACAGAAGACAACTGGCATGGCAGAACAGAGAGTTTTGGCTCTGGCCACTGCTGTAAAAGACAACAAAAAGTATTTCTACAAATACATCAGCAACAAAAGCAGGAACAAGGAGAATCTCCATCCTTTTTTGGATGTGGGAGGAAACATAGTAACAAAGGATAAGGAAAAGGCCAAGGTACTGCATGTCTTCTTTGCCTCAATCTTTAGTAAGACCAGTTGTCCTCAGGGTGCCCAGCCTCCTGAGCTGGAAGACAGACACAGGGAGCAGAATAAATCCCCCATAATCCAGGAGGGAATGGTCAGTGAGCTGCAGTGCCACTTAGACCTCCACAAGTCAATGGGGATAGATGGGATTCACCCAAGGGTACTGAGGGAGCTGGCCGAAGTGCTTACCAAGCCACTTTCAATCATTTACCAGCAGTCCTTGTCAACCAGGGAGGTGCCGGATTGTGGAATATGGGGTTATAATTGTTAAAGTTATTACGGTTAGAAGTCTATTGGGGGGTGAGAGATAGTTATGACTTGTGGACAGCAGATTGCAGCTGAGCCAGCCAATGGGTGTCCTTCTTCTGTTAAGTTTTGGTTTTGTCTGGTTGAGATTAAAGGTATAAAAGGGATGTGATTTCTACAATAAAGAGATCTCCTTCAGATGCATAAGGGGGTCTGTGTCTCTTTGTTCCCCATTGCTACAAATGGCTGGCCTGAATTGGGACCTCTAAAATGGTGCAGGGTGTGCATCGTTCTGGTAGCAACTTCCACTGAGTTAAGGAATCGGCCGGCTAGGAAGAGTCCAGGAAAAGGATGCGGGGAAGGATCCGGGAAGAGTTTGGGAAGGAACTCAAGGAATCAAAAGTGCATGCACCTTACCTAGTGTAGGTGAGTAACCAGTGGGAGCAATATGGGAGGTAGAATATCCCTGGAACAAAGGAGGAGCTTGGACCAGATACAGCAGCCCCTACATCAGCAAATTATTAATACTGCTGATGCGAAATTAAGCACCCTATTGGACCGGGTGTCTAATTACATTAGAGATTTTCCCTTTAATGGTACTCTTCAACTAGAAGCCTGGCAGGCAATAGGGGAGAGACTTTTTGATACCGCCAGGGACTTCTATGCTGAAGCCTGTGGGCATCTCGCCACATGGGGGGCTATCATGGTGGCCATTAAAGGAAACTGCATGAATGGCAGCCATTACGCAGCTTCAGAAGCTAATTCTCCTGAGCCCTCAGTGCCACTGAAACCCGTACCCAATCCTGAGATTAACCCATGCCCTGCGAAATTGCCTTACCCTGATGGAAATCCCTGTGCGGTTGATCCCCTCAGCATGGAGTTCCCGCATTGCAAGCAGGCGGTGGGCTCGCTTCCTGCCCAAGATGGTGACATTGTAATCCAGCGTTGGCGAAAATGTAGGGAAGCCGCCATGAAGGAGGGCAACTTGGCAGTTGTTGCTGCCTGCCCAGTTGTGTATGCGCCGAGCCAGCGCCCAGCATACAGAGAACTGGACTATAACCACAGCCCAAGGCCTCTGCATGCCCTCGGGCACGACCGCCCTGGCAGCCCCAGCCCCACTCTGTGCCTGCATCCACAGCACATCCTTGTGGCAGTGGCTGCAGTGGGGAAGGCAGCGCTTGGACAGGACACAGGCATCAAAGATGGCAGCCAAGCACTGCCTCAGGGCATGCTCGGCCTAGGTGATGAGGCCCAGGAACAGCAGGACAGCGGCCAGGTGGAAACTGAGGCTGTGCAGCAGGGTGCTGGCTGCTTAGGTGCTCAGCACAGTGGCAAAGGTGCCTAAGCACCAGGCAGTCTGGAACACGTAGGTGTGCAGCCAGGAGGACATGGGCAGGTTCCAGTTTGTCACCACTTCAGCCATGGAGCATGCCCGCCAGTGGTGGCTGTGCCCGTGCCCACCATGGCTGACAGCGCAGAGCCTGAGGCTCCCAACACCGGTCCCGCTGTGGCTCTGGATGCAGGTCCTGCCATGGCCCCTTTGGGCTCGCCGATGTGGGAGCGGCAGGTGGGCAGACGGCTCCCCTGGCATGGGTGCGGTTGAGGTCATACCATGGCTGTTGCTGGGTGGCCCAGGCAGGGTGGCAGGAATGTCACTGCCATGGCTAGACAAGCCGGCAGGGCTGTGCTGCAGCGCCACCCTGCAGCCCTTGCACCAGGCCCCAGCATTGCTGTTGCTTCTGGCTGCCGGGACCTTGTGCTTCTGCTTTGCCTCCTCGGAGGACCCAACTGCTGATGGCCTCACATCAACTTTTCTGCTGGAATTTGCTATGATGTCCCACCTGGAGGCCATGAATTCCCATGAGCAAACTAGCCTGGAGGCTGCAGAGCTGGATCTTGCCCCTGGCTCTCTGCATGCTGCTCCAGGGTCAGGCTTTGCCAGTGAGGAGAATGAGGAGTCTAAGATCTTGCAGCCCCCACAGTACTTCTGGGAAGATGGGGAAGAGCTCAACGACTCCAGCCTGGACTTGGGACCAGCAACAGACTATATCTTTCCTGCTTCATCTCCTGCTGCTCGCTTATGGGTTTTGGACACGCGGGCAGGGGGTTGTTTTAGATGCGGTTCAAGCGACCATTTTAAAAAGGATTGCCCTCAACAAAGGGAAGGGATAAAAACACCACCTAGAGATTGGTCCCCGGTGTGGAAGAGGGAAACATTGGGCTGCTGATTGCCACTCCCAGTACCCTGTAAAAGGGAAGGCTACACAGCTGGGAAACTTCCTGCGGGGGGCGAGTCCATGCGCTCTGGAGAATCAAAAAAATGTGAGGCAAAACATTTGGCAAGCGAGTTCCTGCCTGTAACCACAGGCAGTGCAGGGCTGGACCTTGCCTCCAGAGAATCAGTAACTCTTATGACATTTTCAGTGCACTTGGTTCCTACTGGAGTGTGGGGACCCCTTGGTAATAATATACATGCCTTGCTAATAGGGCATTCCTCTGCTACTAAATTGGGGCTTTTTGTGCCACCCGAAGTTACTGACTTGGATTATGAAGGGGAAATACAAATTATGCTGTAGACTCCCGTGCCACCCTGCTTTATACCTGCAGGTCAATGTATTGCACAACTTATTCCTTTTTCCAACAAAACCCTTAGTGGCAAGGGTAAACGTGGCACAAATAACTTTGGTAGCACTGGTCAGCCACAGGTATTCTGGACAAGCTCTATTACAACATCTCAGCCAATCTTGACATGCAGTATAGATGGCAAAAAATATAAAAGGGCTTGTTGATACTGGAGCTGATGTCTCTATTATTAAAAGCAGTGAATGGCTTAGCAATTGGCCCATAATCAGCCCTACATCAACCCTAATTGGGGCGGGAGGAATGCAGCACCCTAGACAGAGTGCTCACCTCTGGCTTGTCCTTGGTCCTGATTGGCAAACTGCCCAGATTGCTACATTTGTTGTCTCTATACCATGCACATTATGGGGAAGAGATGTTCTGGGACAATTTGGAACAACCATACAAATAGACTTGACCTCACCAGAAAACCTTTTTCATAGGGGACATTGATCAGCCATTCCAAAACCAAATATTGGACATATGTAAACTCACATGGAGGACTCAAGACCCTGTGTGGGTCAACCAATGGCCCCTACAAAAGGAACAGCTGCTAAATTTAAAACAGCTTGTAGAAGAACAATTGTCCTTAGGCCATATCTGTCCATCTTCTGGCCCCTGGAACACCCCTATATTCTGTATACCTAAGCAAAATGGCAAATGGCGATTACTGCAGGATTTATGGGCAGTAAATGCAGTTATTGAACCTATGGGTGCTTTGCAACCTGGGCTTCCATCACCCATAACGATTCCCCTCAATTGGTCCTTAGTAATTTTAGACCTAAAAGACTGCTTTTTCACCATCCCTCTACATCCCGATGATGCAGCTTGGTTTGCCTTTTCTGTGCCTACCTTGAATCATGCAGAACCAATGAAGAGATTTCATTGCACAGTGTTGCCACAAGCCACGTGTAACAGTCCAACTATATGCCAAAGGGTAGTCGATCTTGCTCTGCAGCCTGTCCGTCGTAAATTTCCTGCTGCAACCATATATCATTATATGGATGACATTTTACTTGCAGCTCATGATCAATCCATCTTATGTTCTATTCAGGTAGCTGTCATGCAGGCAATTCAGAATGCAGGACTAATCGTGGCACCTGAAAAGGTGCAGCGTGAGTCCCTGTGGCATTATCTGGGGTGGAGAACTACTCAACAGACCATCAGCTCTCAGCCTTTAAGGCTTTGTGTTAAAGACACCCTAACTTTAAATGAGTTACAGAAACTGCTAGGTTCTTTGAATTGGCTGCGTCCTGTTTTGGGTCCATCTACAGAACTTTTACACCCTTTATTTGACTTACTCAGAGGAAACCCCCACCTGCATTCGTTTCGACAGCTGACCCCAGAAGCTAAAACTGCCTTTGCACACTGTGCTCAAGCACTAGAAAACTGACAAAATTGGAGATGGGATCCTGATAAATGTGAACTTTGCCATAATTGCTAGCAAGTTTCAACCTTTTGCTGTTCTGTTTCAATGGTTTGTTAAAGACCCTTTACATGTGTTAGAATGATTATTCTTACCTCACACAGCAACAAAGACTGTGTGGACTGTTAATGACATGTTCTTGTATTTAGTTAAGAAAGGCAGAGAGTGACTACAGACTCAACAGCCAAGATCTGCAAACCATCTACATACCTGCAAGTAAAGACAATTTGTCATGGTTGCTATCAGAAAATACTAATTTTCAAATTGTGCTTGCAGATTTTTCTGGAAAATTATCCATCCATTATCCCTCACATCGTTTATGGACAGAGATGGGTAACCTCCCTGTCTTGGGTTGCAATGCAAGATGTATTCTATTCTCATCTGTTGAAACCAGTTGAAGAGGTGTTTTTCTTTATCTCATGACTCCAGGGGGGAGGGGGCAGGTGTCTTCTGTTAATGGGCCAGCTGTTAAAACCAGGTGGGGCAATGTTTCTTTATCTCTTCCACAATCCATCCTCCCTCCGGGGGATATCTGCTGTTAATGGGCCATTAAGGCTCACCCATGACTGATAAAATTACATCAACCCATTGTGAGATGCTCCACCCAGTGGGAGGAGACAAGCATTCCTACCTGGATAAAACCTGAGAATCAGAACACCAGGACAACCTGTTTTCCACTGGATTCCCAGAGGAAGACTGGACCCATCTTGCCACCACTGGATTCTTCTACAGGATCATCTCTGCTCCAACAGAATCACATCTGTCACTCCAGGAGGACTTAATTGGACCGCTACCAACACCCTGACCAACAGGGTGTCAGGTCGTGTTTTGACTCTGTCAGTGGTTTTTTTCTTTTTTGTTCATTTGCTTTTTTTGTACTACTACATTTTTAATATTCCTAGTAAAGAACCGTTATTCCTATTTCCATATCTTTGCCTGAAAGCCCCTTAATTTCAAAATTATAATTCAGAGGGAGGGGGTTTACATTCTCCATTCCAAGGGAAGCTCCGGCTTTTCCCTGGCAGACACCTGTCTTTCCAAACTAAGACACTCCCCTTGTATGCAAAACGCCACTGCAGCATGACCCCTGTCAACGGACCGACTGTTTTTACAGGTGAATCCAGCAAAACCAAGAAAGCTGCAGTGGTTTGGTGTGGAGGTGACTGTCCAGTGGCATAAGAGGGTATTAATGTTAAAGGATGCTTCCGTGCAAATTTTAGAATTAGCTGTTATTCAATACGCCTTTCAGTTATTTTCACATGAACCACTTAACATCATAACTTATTCCTCATATGCTGCCAATGTTGTATTCCGTTTAGAATCCTCCTATTTGAAGCATGTTACTAACCATCTTTTGTTTACAGAGATAAGAACACTGTGGACTTTGATTAACAGCCGACTGCATGATTTTTATGTGTTGCATGTTTGCTCCCACACAGGTTTACCTAGCCCTATTGCAGAAGGTAACAACTATGCAGATATCACTGCAGTGACAGGTGTGGTACCAAATGCTTTTGCACAAGCCAAGTTATCCTGTTGCGTGGTCCCTCCTGTCGTGGGGTTGCTCCTTTAGCAGAAGGCACTAATCCCAAGGTTTAACTGCTAACTTCTGTTGGAATGCATTTCCTATACCCCCAGCAGGTGTTTCCAAATAGGGAAAGAGTTTCAGTTTACCTCTAGACATTTTAGGAAGTTTATCTAGATTTTTCCATACCCTCCTGGCAGTAATTGACTCAGGGCCAAGAGATAAGCATCTATTGGACCTTGTCACCATTCTTCAAACCCTGTATCTCTCTCTATTGGCTGCAAGCCAAATTGTCCCTCCTGGAACATTCAGTATTTAGGAAGGAGTACTAAGGAAGAAAACAGCTTTTTGGAGGGTTTTAGCAAGGTGTCAGAGGTTTTCTCGGACACCTGTGTGCGGCTTTTCTTTTGTTTTCTGTAACGTTTGTTATTTTGTTATTTTTCTTTATTTAACCTTTTGCTTTACAAAACACCTCTGAAGAGCAGTCTTGCTGAAATTAATTTTAGCCACTTCTCTGCAAAGGCTGGACCCTCAGAGATTGATACATTTACATGTGGTTCATTACACTCTGAACATGTGCTAACCTCTATCAAACTTCATTTGGCAAACTGATGTTACCCATATCCCAGAGTTTGGTAATTTAAAATATGCTCATGTATCTATTGACACCTATTCTCATTTTCTAATGGCAACTGCTCACACCGGAGAGAAGGCCTGTGATGCTATCTGGCATTGGCTTACCTGTTTTGCCACTCTAGGCCTTCCCAACACCATCAAAACAGACAATGGACCTGCCTACACCTCAGAGCGAGTTCGTAACTTCTTGCAGCAATGGGGTACGTCTCACAATACAGGCATTCCCTGCTCTCCCACAAAGCAAGCTATTGTTGAGCATGCCCATAGAACCCTAAAGACCATGCTTGAAAAACAAAAAGGGGGAGAGTTGGGGTGCCCTCACGACAGACCAGCTAAAGCCCTATATGTCCTCAATTTTTAAAATTGGGACGAGATGGGACAGACTGCAGACTGCATGCAAGAGACAGTATTCCTTCAACACAAAGGCTCATCCAAGATCTCCAGTAATGGTAAAGGACTTACTAACTGGAGAATGGAAAGGACCCCTGGACTTATTAACATGGGGAAGAGGTTATGCCTGCATCTCCACAGGCCATCATGCGAAGCGGGTTCCAGCACAGTGTGTGCGACCTTTTGTCACACCATCCTGATGTAGTTGCTATGTTAAAGGCATATGTTACAGTTTTTGAAAAGCTGTTATGGTTATTATTGTTGCCATTGTTATTCATGTTTTAGGAGCTGCTTAATAAAAAAAGGGGGGGGGGGAGATGTGGGATATGGGTTTATAATTGTTAAGTTGCTACGGTTAGTTGGTTGGGGGTGAGAGATAGTTATGACTCGTGGACAGCAGACTGTGTCTTTCTGTTAAGTTTTGGTTTTGTCTGGTTGAGATTAAAGGTATAAAAGGGGGGTGATTTCTACAATAAAGAGATCTCCTTCAGTACATAAGGGGGTCCATGTCTCTGTTCCCCATTACTACACTGAGTGACTGGAAATTAGCAAATGTGACACCTATCTATAAGAAGGGTTGAAAGGGGGATCTGGGGAACAACAGGCCTGTCAGCCTGACCTCAGTGCCGGGGAAGGGCATGGAGCAGATCATCTTCAGTGCCATCATGTGACATGTACAGGACAACCAGGGGATCAGGCCCAGCCAGCATGGGTTTATGAAAGGCAGGACCTGCTTGACAAACCTGATCTCCTCCTATGACAGTGACCTGCTTAGTAGATGACAGAAAAAATGTAGATATTGTCTACCTAGACTTCAGTAAAGCCTTTGCCACCATTTCCTACAGCATTCTCCTGGAGAAATTGGCTTCCCATGGCTTGGACAGGTGAACTCTTCACTGGGTAAAAAACTGGGTGGATGGCCAGGCCCAGAGAGTGGTGGTGAATGGAGTTACAACCGGCTGGTGGTCAGTCATGAGTGGTATTCCCCAGGGCTCAGTATTGAGGACAGTTCTGTTTAACATGTTTAATGATGACCTGGATGAGGGGATCAAGTGTACCCTAAGCAAGTTCACAGATAACACAAAGTTGGGCAAGAGCGTTGATTTGCTGGAGAGTAGGAAGACTTTTCAGAGGGATCTTGCTTTTGCTCATATACTTGTCAATGATTTTTTAAGCCATCTCAAATACTCTTGTTCATTGGCTAGACCAATGAGCTGAAGATGACTATATGGAGTTCAATAAGGTGAAGTGCCAAGTCCTACACTTGGATCATGACAACCCCATGCAGTGCTACAGGCTTGGGGAAGAGTGTCTGGAAAGATGGCCAGCAGAAAAGGATATGGGAGTGTTGGTTGACAGCTGGCTGAACATGACTCGGCAGTGTGCCAAGGTGGCCAAGAAGGCCAATGACATCCTGTCTTGTATCGAAATATAAGCCAGCAGGACTAGGGAAGTGATTGTCCCCTTGTAGTTGACACTGGTGGGGCCACACCCATACTACTGTGTTCAGTTCTGGGCCCCTCACTTCAAAAAGGTCATTGAGGTGCTGAAGTATGCCCAGAGAAGGGCAACAAAGCTGGTGAAGTGTCTGGAGCATGTCTTGGTCTTGAGGGGAAGCCATAAGAGGAGCAGCTGAGATCACTTGGTCTGCTCAGCCTGGAGAAGAGGAGACTGAGGGGAGACCTTACTGTAGTCTACAACTTCCTCATGAGGGGAATATCGGAGTGCATCCCTCCCTGAGTTCCCCAGGGAGAGAGAAAGATGTAGAGATTGAATTAAAGCCTTTAGAGAAATTAAAATATATTAAGCCACATAAATATGAAGTAGAAGTATAGACTTTAGCTTTAAGTAAACAGACTCTAAGTATCTTAAGAATTTGCTAGCGAGCACAGAGCCCAGAGCCCTAAGGCCAGGTAACTTAGCTTTAGACATAACAAAAACATCACTCACAGTACTAGATAGAGCAGGTGCAATTTTTACATTAATGAGATAGAACTTTTTATGTTAATAGATATACTATATGATAGAGCTTTTTATGTTAATAGATATGCTATATGCATAGGTTTTGTGTAAGGATTGATACCATCCTTTGTAGTTTTTCATAGTTTTACGCACTATCAAAATTAGGTTTAGATTGGTGTAGAAAGACTGTTTTAGAATTGTGTCTTTAGTTGATTGGGTGACTATGGATAGGGATATGAATATGCATTTAGGATTTATGGATAAAAAGCCCCTGTTTCTGAAGCAATGGCATCGATTCATCTAATCGGCCCACCCTTTTCACCATTTACAAGAGACAATGTCCTAGGGTGACTATGATGCTTGTATCCCCAGTCGTCTGTTCTGTGTGTGCTGTGTGTTCTGTACCTTTAAGACTGGTTCTGAGAGTGAGCAGGGAAAGAAGAAGCATGCAGTTTGTTTTGAAAAACAGTGTTCACTGCTCAGCATCTCTTCTTCGTGCTTGGGACTGTGTGTGTTCGTCGGATGCACAGACAGCAGCCAGAGAGAGAGTTTTTTTTCTTTCCTTTTGTTAGTCTAGCTAGCTGAGGCAAAGAAGCTTCCTGGACTGTTTTTTTTCCTTTCTCTTGGGACTGTTTAAATCTGCTCTGGACTGAAAAAAACCCAGAGGAGCACCGGGATCTTGCACCCGCGGCCTACCGGGGCCTGGACCTCAGCATTTTCCAGCACTGAAGGGACTGGGACTGATAAGAGACTGAGGGAGCTGAGCTAACTCCTGGCACGGACTCTCAGTTTTGCCATCTCTCTTCGGAGCGGTGAGAGGTTTTATTGTTTCATATTATTCATTCTTTATGCTTGTGGGCATTTTGTTTGTTAAATAAATATTTTTTTCCACTTTTCTCTGAGGAAGTTCTTTTCCCGGACCGGCTGGGGGGGAGGGGCTGTTTGGGTTTGCTCTCCAGAGGAACCCCATTTGGAGGTTTCCTCCCAAATTTGCCCTAAACCAGGACAGGCCTTGCCAGGGAACTGCTGCCAGAACTTTGTCAGGTATTATATCGCTTGGGTTGCTGCCGGGGCTTTTGCTGTTGCGGTCGCTGCCACTGAGAACGCTGCTTGGGAACAGGTCTCTCTCTGTGCCAGGAAACTGCCTTTCTTCCGCGGCTGGGACTCTTTCTCCCTCTCTCCTGTGGTTTGGGAAACTGCCTTGGTTCTGTGGCTGGGACACTGACTCTCCCTCTCTCCTGTGGGCCAGGAAACTGCCCCTGTTCTCATGTCCAGGACTCTCTGTCAGGCTGCTGTTTTGCTCTGCTGGGATCTCAAGCCTCATAGCTTTCAGTAAGACCACATTTGGAACTCCCTGCCTTCGGGACTGATGCATTTATATAATAAACAACTTTATATTAACCAGAAACTGCTCTTGGCCCTTTAAGACCTAAACCCATGAATAGCTTGACAGGGGAAGAGGAAGGGCAGACATTGATCTCTTCTTTCTGGTGGCCAGTGACAAGACCCAGGGGAATGGCCTCAAGTTGTGTCAGGGGAGGTTTAGGTTGGGTATTAGAAAAAGGTTCTTCACCCAGAGGGTGGTTGAGTACTGGAAAAGGCTCCCCAGGGAAGTGGTCACAGTACCAAGCCAGCTAGATTACAAGAAGCTTTTGGACAATACTCTCAGGCACATGGTGTGACTCTTGGGGATGGTCCTGTGCAGGGCCAGGTATTGGACTTGATGATCCTTGTGGGTCCCTTCCAACTCAGCATATTCTGTGATTCTGTTGTTTAGCCTGGAGAAAAGGAAGCTCAGGGGAAACCTTATTGCTCTCTACAACTTCCTGAAAGGTGGTGGTATGAGGTGGGTGTTGGTCTCTTCTCCCAGGTAACAAGTGACAAGACAAGAAATAGACTCAAGTTTGCACCAGGGGAAGTTTAGATTAGATATGAGAAAAAAGACTTTTTCAGTGAAAGAGTTGTCAAGAATTAGAATAGGCTGCCCAGGGAAGTGTTTGAGTCACCATCCCTGAAAGTGTTCAAAAAAACATGGATATGGCACTTGAGGACATGGTTTAGTGGTAAACATGGTGCTAGTGGTAGGTTGGAGGTTGGACTTGTGGTCTTAGAGGGCTTTTCCAACCTTAATGATTCTATGATTCTAAAGAAAAAAACTCAAATACAGAGTTATTACATTTGACACTGTGATCCTGGACAAAGAGTCTAAGTTATAGGAATATCACACTATATCCAATTCAAGGACCCAGAGTTTGGAAATATTTCACTAGCACTTGCATCTTCAAAAGCTTTCTATTACTGGGAGAGAGATCAATTTTGAAGTGAACCCTATGCACCCTACAATGAAGGGTAATCTTTGTCTCAAACATTCACAGAAGTATACACGGTATTCTTAAAATAAATAAAATCCACATATGAAAACAACCATCACGTGAAATTTCCCAAAGGTTTAACAGCTCAAGAATACTAGTGCCATATCATTGAAATTGACTACCAAAGTTCAGCTGTTTGGAAATTAAGCACTGAAGGGGGTAATTTTTTCCCAGTTATCAAGAACTACTTTTTTCATATCTAGAATTGAACCTCTACTTCTTGGAAGTATGCAAAGAAGGAACTTTTTCATGCACTTATAAATCCTACTGCAATCAAAGGATTATTCCAGATATTCTAGTACCCTACAAATTATGGCCATGACACCTAATCTCCATCTGATTGGCTTAATATTTTGTTAGCCTTAAGAATACGGTGGAAATTCCATACCTAACATGAATGTGGGATTTTGTCCTTAAAGAGTGGTAGCCTCCATAAGTAGCATATGACATGCAATTCCAAGGGATGACTACGAACAGCACTGCATTTACAAGTATCAGCCTTCAATCAGTGGGTCACTAGTGAAAACAGAGAATGAACAGCAAACTGTTGTACTGGGTTTTGGGAGGGGGGGTACTGCAGGGACAGTTTTTGTGAGAAGATACCAGAAGCTGCTCATATGTCTGACAGAAGGGGAAAAATTGCTGCACAGCAGCAGCTGAAACAGAGGAGTGAGAATATATGAGAGAAACAGTCCTGCAGAGATCAAGGTCAGTGAAGGAGGGGGAGGAGGTCTTCTGGGTGCTAGAGCAGATGTATCCTCCATGCATACACAACTGTTTACAGCAGAAGAGAAAGAACTATACCAGTAATTCAGGTGGGCATTTTACCTTATGAATCTAAAAGGTGAAATACATTTTATAACCACCAAGAACTTTATCTAGTATAGCTGCAAGCAAGTTAAAATATTAGTAACAAATATGACACATAAGCTTTTACATACATTAAACAATTGAGAATTTCAAGGTATACAGAATTAATAGAATCACCGATATTCGTAGAAAACACTAACAAACAAGTTTTCCTATTTTATATTTAAAGCTAGTAAATTAGATTGTCAATTATAGATAGCCAGAAAGGAAATCCATTCCTATTCCAAGTACACATTGATTTTTTAATAAGTGAGGAAGATAGACACCATTTCCCTTCTATGGGGAGGCAACCATATAATATCCTTCTTTCAGATCTCCTTACCACTTATTGCTTAGTTGAAACAGCATATATGTAAGCACATGGCTACTAACTACACATTACTCTCTTCCCTGTTCTCTGCAGCTGAAGTTTTCAGAGGAGAATTTGTTCCTTTAGTATTTTCTCATTTCCAATAGTACTTTTCTTCAAGTTTGAGACACGACTTTTTTCCTCTACATAGAGGGCAACCTGCAACAAGAACTACTGGTATTAAAAATGCTTCAGATATTGTCAATACCCTTCTATAGGCAGAATGTTCCAGATGCAAAGAATACACTGAACATCTGGACAGATTTTCCAGAAACTAAACATCTGCCTTTCATGCTGTTGTTTTTTATAGGACCTAAGCATTTAAAAACTATTCTCTGGTTTCTCTACAAGCATAGCTATTTCTAGAAGACCTTTAGAAGCAACACAAGCAGCTAGCATCACTAACAATGCATAGCTTTTTTCTTCTTGGAAAAATGAAAAATTATAGTAATTCAGCTTTGGGCATGAGAGTTGCACCTCCTAAAGTAGTCAGACATAAGGTTGAATCTTGCCTGTCCTCTAAAAGAAGTTAACTTTTCCTCCTATTATTTTCAAAGTTGAAAAGGCCCCGGACCATCCGTTTTAACACCTTGTGGAGTCATATCCAAGAACTAAAACTCCTAGATTCTATCACATGTAAGATCTGTCCATCTGATGAACTTGACTCAAGTTCCATAACTAATGCAAATACTGTCTGAGTTTTCCTACTAATCCAGTATAATTTTTAAAGAGGAAAAGATAACACTGGGATTTAATGCAATGTTGTTTCTGTGAGAAGTGTTACAGGGATAGGTTTTTTTCTGTATTTATAAAGTTATGGACTAACTCAGTATATGTCTTTCCTGCAGTGACATAAAAAAAGGTGAACAAGATTTGGTAGAAAAGAAACCTCTCCTTTCTATTACCTTGATTTCCCAGGACATCAGCAATTAAGTTACAACTTCACTGACAAGATGGTGAATTTTATTTCTTCCATTGGGAGCCTTAACACTTAATTCTGCTACAATGTAGATAGTCAAATCCCCTAATGAAGTATGCTAACCATAGCCCTCAGAAGCAAGAAGAATTTATCACACTGTTCAATTCTCTTCATGCATTTTAAGAAAAATGTTATTCTAGCTTCTTTTGGAGAATAACAGATGTTACTCAGCAGTAAACAACATTATCCATACAATCCCAAATCATTATTTTAAATGGTTATGCAAAACTATGCTTTAACTAAACTCTCAAGCATATTAGAGTTTTTTCCAGCATTTTATTTTACTAACATTTCTGGGAAAAAGGTTGCTAACTCATACAAAAAAGAAAGCAACAGTTTGCATTAAAATGTTCATATTGTCAGTCTGCAGGTTTTCCAGTTCTTCCTGAACTATTCTGTATGCTGAAGGCTTCAGAGAAAGATGTAAAGTGCATTCCCCCTCTCGGTAATATGTACAATGAAATAGCATCATAAATAAGTAGGCCTGGAAGAGTCCTCAAAATTAACATCTACTTTAAATTGTTTTCTTGACAGAAGGGTAAGCTCATTATAGTTGCCACATTGTGTTTTCTGTTTATTATATTTCTGTACTTTCCAATTATTTTTAAAAAAGTATGCAGCCCAAAATGCTTTCAAATTTTGTAAGCATACTTATATTTTATCTTTCAAATCACTAATGGGATTTGAATGAAAACTAATCCAAGGACATGCCAAGTATGGTTTATCAGAACTCCCTAGTAGACCATGCAAGAAGTTCAGCTGTAGATTATCCTTCTAGGTAAAAGAAACTAATCTTTCTAATGAAAACTACCTCTCAGTGTGTACCCATAATTTGCTTGTTTTTATATTACAGCTTCCATAAATGTTAAAGTAAGCAAGGTTTCTGACATGAATAAGGGTAGCCGACCAAAGAAACAAAGCAAATTTATTCCTTTTTAGATCAACCCAAGAGATGCATTGCTATTTAATTTAGATATAGCACAAGATAACCAAAAAAGTTTTCCTTCCTGCTAATATTGTGAGAAATTGACTCACAGCATCTTCCTATTTATTCAGCACCTACCATCCGCCAAAACCAGTCAATACAGGTAGATATTTTACTGGCCTTTCCCAAATGTCCTAGTATCTTAAAAGTAAAAGCTTTATTGTTGCAACCATAGAATCACTCGGGTTATAAAAGACCTTTAAGATCTAGTCCAAGTGCAAAAATAACACTGCCAAGGCAACCACTAAACCATGTCCCTGAGTACCACATCTACAGGTCTTTTCAATGCCTCCAGGGGTAGTGACTCAACCACTTCCCTGGGCAGCCTGTTCCAATGCTTTATAACCCTTTATGGGAAGAAATTTTTTCTAATATCCAATCTAAACTTCTCCTGGCAAAACTTGAGGCCATTTACTTCTGTCATATCACTTCTTATCTCAGAAAAGAGACTGACACCCACCTTGCTACAACCTCTTTTCAGGTCCTTGTAGAGTCCTTTAAGATCCCCTGAGCCCCCTGTTCTTTCAGACTAAAAAACCTTCGTTCCCTCAGCCACTCTTCATAAGACTTGTGCCCTCGACACTTCACCAGCCTCATTGCCCTTCTTTGAACACACCCTAGTATCTCAATGTCTTTCTTCTACTTAGGGGCCCAAAACTGCACATAGTATTGGAGGTGAAGTATCACCAGTGCTGAATACAAAGGGACAATTACTTCCCTAGTCCTGCAGGCCACACTATTTCTGATATAAGCTGGGAGGCTGCTAGCCTTCTTGCCCACCTGGGCACATGCTGGCTTATATTCAGCCACTGTCAACCAACACTCCCACATCCTTTTCTGCCAGGAAGCTTTCCAGACACTCTTCCTCATGCCTGTAGTGTTGCATGGGGTTGTTGCGATCCAAGTGCAGGACCTGGTACTTTGTCTTATTGAACCTCATACAAATGGCCTTGGCCCATTGATCCAGTCTGTCCAGATTACCCCTGTAGAGCCTTCCTACCCTCAAGCACATCAACACTCCTGTCCAACTGTCACCTGCAAACTTACTGAGGATGCACTTGATCCCATCATCTAGATCATCAATAAACAAATTAAATAAAATGGGTCCCAATACTGAGCCCTGGGGAACTCCACTTGCAACCAGAAGCCAACTGGATTTAACACCATTCACCACCACTCTGGGCCCGGCTATTCAGATGCTTTTCTACCCACCAAAGATGACACCTGTCCAAGCCATGAACAGTTTCTCCAGGAGAATGCTGTGGGAAATGGTGTCAAAGGCTTTACTGAAGTTCAGGTACACAACATCCACAGCCTTTCCCTTGTCCAATAAGTGGGTCACCTTGTCATAGAAGGAGATAAGGTCAGTCAAGTAGTCCTTTCATAAACCCAAACAGACTGGACCTGATCAAGTGGTGGCCTGTACATGTCACAAAATGGCACTCAAGATGATCTGTTCCATAACATTCCCTGGCACCAAAATCAGGCTGACATGCCTATAGATCCTTGGATCCTCCTTCCAGTCCTTCTTTTAGATAGGCATCATGTTTGTTAACCTTCAGTCAACTGTGACCTCCCTGGTTAGCCAGGACTGTTGATAAATGTTTGGAAGTGACTTGGTGAGCAGCCAGTTCCCTCAGTACCCTTGTGTGAATGCCATCCTGTCCCATAGACTAGTGCATGTCTAAGAGGTATAGCAGGTCTCTAACCATTTCCCCTTGGATTATGGGGGTCCTACTCTGCTCCCTGTTGTCCTAGAGTGACTATAATACCTGTATCCCCACATCGTCTGTTCTGTGTTCTGTACCTTTAAGACTAGTTCTGAGAGTGAGCAGGGAAAGAAGAAGTGCGCAGTTTGTTTTGAGAAACAAACTCACTCCTCTGAATCTGCTCTAGTCCTTGGGACTGTGTGTTTTTTTTTTCCTCTCCTTCGTCGGATGCACGGAGGGCAGCCAGAGAAAGTTTTTTTTTCCCCTTTGTTAGTCTAGCTAGCTGAGGCAAAGAAGCTTTCCTGGACTGGCTTTTTTTATTTTATTATTTTATTTTTCTTTGGGACTGTTTAAATCTGCTCTGGACTGAAAAACCCAGAGGAGCACTGGGATCTTGCACCCGTGGCCCACCGGGCCGGGACACGGCATTTTTCAGCACTGAAGAGACTGATAAACAGACTCCTGGCACAGACTCTCAGTTTTGCCATCTCTCTTCGGAGCGGTGAGAGGTTTTATTGTTTCATATTATTATTATTGTTATTATTAATATTCATTCTTTATGCTTGTGGGCATTTTGTCTGTTAAATAAATAAAGCTTTTTCCACTCTTCTCTGAGAGAGTTATTTCCCCGGACCGGCTGGGGGGAGGGGCTATTTGGATTTGCTTTTCAGAGGAGCCCCATTCGGAAATTTCCTCCCAAGTTTGCCCTAAACCAAGACATACAGTAAATTTGGTGCCCAACTGTGGGGCTCGAGAGAGTGGAAAAAACTTGTGCGACTTAGACCACCTAAATACGCTTCTGCTCTAGCAATAATGAAGCGAGATGAGACATATGAGACTGTGCTCGATATGGCGAAGAAGCTTCAAGCATATGCAGATGCCGTGCATAGCCCAACACATGCCAAAATTGCAGCTGTAGAAACACGTCTACAAAAACTAAAAGATAAAATAGAGAAAAATCACAAAAAACTCAAGGAAAAGATTAGAGAAGACCTCTTCCAAATTTCAACAGTACAGATCAGAAGTGTTGGTACCCAACGAAGACGTTCCCCAGATAGAAAGAGAGAATACACTCGACAAGCTGAGCTGTGGTTCTTACTGCGTAATTGCAAAAAAAACATGAAAAAGTGAGATGGAAAATCTACTGCTGCTTTGGCACAACGAGTACATGAGCTGAAAGAAGGCAAGACCCAGAAAAAAAGTTCCACCAAAAAAGAAGCAGCTCCAATTGCCCGTAAGCAAACTGCCAAATATGATGATGATGATATGTCTGACTCCCTTAAAAAAACCTCTAAAACATACGCCCAAAAAAAAAAAAAAAACCAAGCCTAGAGGGGCCCTGCCTCTAGCCAGGTAGAGGCTAGAGAAAATCGTGTTTTTTGAAATGTGTAGATTCGTTAGCCTAGCACATCTGAACCACAAAAATACTGCAGCTAAAGTGTCTGAGAAAAGAAAAAAGATCATCCAGATTCTGCTGAAAGCTAGATTCGCTATCAAGAAAAACAAAATTAAAAGACCTGATCAAGAAATCCAGTTCCTGGAAATTAAGTGGGAAAATAAACGACGTCAAATTCCTACTAATGTCATCAACAAGATCACAACAATGTCTCCACCTACCAACAAAAAAAACCCACAAGCTTTCCTAAGTGCCATAAGTTTTTAGAAAATGCATATCCCTGAGTACAGCCAGATTGTGAGTCCTCTCTACCTAATTACCCGCAAAAAGAACACTTTCCACTAAAGCCCTAAACAGCAACACGCCTTTGCCCAAATCAAGCAAAAGATTGCCCATGCAGTGGCCCTTAACCCAGTCAGGACAGGACCAAATGTAAAGAACATGCTCTACTCTGCAGCTAAGAGCCATGGTCTGTCCTGGAGTCTTTGGCAGAAAGTGCCTGAGAAGACTCAAGGACGACCACTGAAATTCTAAAGTCGAAGCTACAAAAAGTCTGAAGCCAATTATACACCCACAAAAAAAGAAATTTTAGCAGCCTATAAAAGAGTCCAAGCTGCCTCAGAAATAATAAGCACTAAAACACAACTCCTCCTGGCACCCCGACTACCAGTGCTGAAGTAAATGTTTAAAACAGAAGTTCCGTCTACCCACCATGCCACCAATGCTACATGAAGTAAGTAAATTGCTGTCATCACACAGCGCGCCCGTATTAGAAAACTAAATCGCCCTAAGATTTTAGAGATAATTACAAATTAGCCTGAAAATAAAGACTTTAGTCTCACAAACGAAAAAAAGCAAAAACCAGTGACACGTGCTAAAAAAGCTCCACCATAAAACCAACTGCCAACAAAAAAAACACCCTACGCTCTTTTCACTGACGATTCCTGTCGCATAGTGAAAATGAACCAAAAATAAAAAGCAACTGTGTAGAGCCCCACACAACAAGTCGCTGAGGCCACTGAAAGAGATAGTAGATCAAGCCAACTTGCTGAACTCAAAACTGTTCAATTAGCCCTAAACATTGCTGAGAGAGAGAAGTGGCCAAAGCTCTACCTCTATACTAATTCATAGATAGTAGCCAATGCTTTATAAAAATAGTTAAAGAAGTAAAAAAAAGCTAACTAGCAGCGTAGAAGAAAACCAATTTGAGCTGCTGAAGAGTGGAAAGACATTGCCACTCAAATAGAGAAACTACCTATAAAAATCCGTCATGTAGATGCCCATGTCCCCAAGAGTAGAGCTGATGAAAAGCACAAAAACAATGAGCAAGTAGATCAAACTGCAAAGATAAAAGTGTCAAAAATAGACTTAAATTAACAACACAAGAAAGAGTTGTTCCTAACTCAATAGGCTCATGATGCCTCAAGTCATCAAAGCAGAAATGCCACCTATAAGTGAGCACAAGACCGAAAAGTATATCTCACCATGGACAGTATTTCTCAAGTTATTCATGACTGTGACACATGTGCTGCAATCAAGCAGGCCAAGCGGATGAAGCCCCTATAGTATAGTGGACGGTAGTCCAAATATAAGTATAGAGAAGCCTGGCAAATTAATTATATCACATTACCCCAAACACGTCAAAGTAAGCGCTACGTACTCACAATAATAAAAGCCACCACGGGGTGGCTAGAAACCTACCCTGTGCCTCATGCTACAACCCGTAACACCATTCTAAGCCTTGAAAAACAAGTTCTCTAGAGGCATAGTACCCCTAAAAAAATTAAGTCAAACAATAAGACTCATTTCAAAAATAGCCTTATCAATACCTAAGCTAAAAAACATAGCATTGAATAAGTGTACCATATCCCCTACCATGCACCAGCTGCTAAAAAAGTAGAAAAATTCAATAAACTTTTAAAAACCACCTTGAAAGCATTGAGTGAGAGATCTTTCAAAAACTAAGAGCAACATCTGGCAAAAGCCACATAGTTAATTAACACCCAAAGTTCCACCAACAAAGCAAACCCTGCCCAGTCTAAACTCCTGCATACAGTAGATAAAAATAAAATCCCTGTAGTACATACAAAAAGTTTGTTAGAAAAGACAGTTTAAATCAAATCCACCTCAAGTACGAACAAACCCATCCGCGAAATTGTCTTTACTCAAAAACCAAGTTGTACATAGTGTAATATATGTGATTATAAATTCGTGCAATTAAAACATAGAAGGAAGTTATAGCAGATGATAGAATGTATATTTTCTATAACCCTATGAGTATAAAAAGTAACCTTGATTCCCAGACTGGGACAGGCGTTCACCAAATACCAGGACATGCTTTGCATACAATCTAACATCTCAATTTACACCAGAAAGGAGGGTGGCTTGCCAGGATGTAGCTCCTTGAGCTAATCAGTTCTTGGGCACCCGGACCATCAACCCACCATCAACCCACCATCAACCCACCATCAACACATCGACAACCATTTCGAGGGTGGACCCTGCATTTGACGACATCATCATCCCAAAGGAGGATTCCTGGAAGGTCCTTTCAGACTCAGCCCAGCACCAGGAAATCTGTTCAGGGTTCATCATCAAATGAAAGACTGGGCTTGAATTTGAAAAACACAATACCTCTGCTGCCGGGAGGCACAAAATACAGTATAAGAACTCGGACTCAAACCCCAGCAAATCGTGGAACAGTGCGAGATAGCAACCCTGCTGTCGGTCGGCTGTTTCACCCAACATTCGAATGTTGTTCCCTGTGGCTGTCCCAGATAGATTTAAAATGGAAAAATAAAATTTATTCTTTATATCTGATTGGCTAGTTGATCATTTATAACAATAGTAAGTAATGCAGAAAGATGAAACAACACAATGTGTACCTCAAAGAGATCTGATTGTTGAATAAAAACCATGTGTACATATCACTTTTTGTTGAATGTCACTGCCATTGTCTGTATATAGCTGTATATTGTTTTTATATAGATATATACATGCATAATGTGCGTTTGTAGAGTTAAAATTCAATTAGTTGTGATAAGTTGACAATATGGTGATAAAAGGTGGAATGTCCTAGTGACTATAATACCTGTATCCCCACATCGTCTGTTCTGTGTTCTGTACCTTTAAGACTAGTTCTGAGAGTGAGCAGAGAAAGAAGAAGCGCGCAGTTTGTTTTGAGAAACAAACTCACTCCTCTGAATCTGCTCTAGTCCTTGGGACTGTGTGGTTTTTTTTTCCTCTCCTTCGTCGGATGCACAGAGGGCAGCCAGAGAAAGTTTTTTTTTCCCCTTTGTTAGTCTAGCTAGCTGAGGAAAAAAAGCTTTCCTGGACTGTTTTTTTTTATTTTATTATTTTATTTTTCTTTAGGACTGCTTAAATCTGCTCTAGACTGAAAAACCCAGAGGAGCACCGAGATCTTGCACCCGTGGCCCACCGGGCCGGGACTCGGCATTTTTCAGCACTAAAGAGACTGATAAACAGACTCCTGGCACGGACTCTCAGTTTTACCATCTCTCTTCGGAGCAGCGAGAGGTTTTATTGTTTCATATTATTATTATTGTTATTATTATTATTCATTCTTTATGCTTGTGGGCATTTTGTTTGTTAAATAAATAAAGCTTTTTCCACTCTTCTCTGAGAGAGTTATTTCCCCGGACCGGCTGGGGGGAGGGGCTGTTTGGATTTGCTTTTCAGAGGAGCCCCATTCGGAAATTTCCTCCCAAGTTTGCCCTAAACCAAGACACCTGTTTGTCTTCCAGGTCAATGGGCTGGGTAGCCTGAGAACAGCAGGTCTTCTTATTCAAGACTGATGAAAAAGCAGCATTAAGTACCTGTTGGGGGTTAGATTTGTCTCTTTTTTACTTATAGAATTTTTTCCCATAAGTTGCTAGGAGACTAACTACTGGGTACTTATGGGTACTTGACCAAAACAAAGAGGTGGCCAAAAGTTGGGAGGGGGAAGATCACCGAGCTTTTGGGGCAGGTAAAGGACAGGGCAAGAGGCAGCTACTTCTCTCTTGCTCTTGGCATCGGAGGGAGGACAGTCAAGCTGTTTGCTTGCTGCGAGAGGAGTTCACTGTCACCACCAAGTCCAGTCCTGGGAAATCTACCATCATCTGCTCGTGTGCCCAGGAATTCTGAGCTCCTCTTCCTGCCCTGCTGGAGCTGGGCCAGCCTTGTCCCACCGTCGCAGCTTCTTCGGCACTGCTCTTTTTGCTACGGTGTGGCTCCGCACCCCTCCCTGCCCTGCCGGGACATCCCACCCCTGCCTGTCGGGGACATCCTGTCATTCCAGTTACCACCACAGAGCTTCTGATTTATCTCATCCACCAGCCTGGGATTTTCCACCGTTCCAGCTTGGTGCTCTGAGTCCTGCAGGGGCGCTGAGATCAAAGTGCCCCGGGTTTTGTGAAGCAAAGCTGTCGAGGTTCCTGGTTCTGTTTTGTTGTTAATGCTGTAGTTGTGGTTGTTTGTTTTGCTTTGTTATACATACTAGTAAAGAACTGTTATTCCTATTCCCATATCTTTGCCTGAAAGCCCCTAATTGCAAAATTATAATAATTTGGACGGAGGGAGTTTACATTCTTCATTTCAAGGGAAGCTCCAGCTTTCCCTGGTGGACACCTGTCTTTCTAAACCAAGACAGTACCTCAACCTTTTCCTCATCTTTTGTCAATGTTTCCCTTCACATCCAATAAAGGATGGAGATTCTCTAGCCCTCCTTTTGTTGCTAATGCATTTATAGAAACAGATTCTATCGTCTTTTATAGTACTATTCAGATTAAGCTTTAGTTGGGCTTAGGCTCTTCTAATTTTCTCCCTGTACAAACTCTCAACATCCTTGTAGTCCTCCTGAATTGACTGCCCCTTCTTCCAAAGGTGATAAACTCTCTTTTTCTCCCTGAGTTTCCAGACAAAGCTCTGTTTAGCTTGGCCGGTCATCTTCCATACAAGCTCATCTTTCAGCACATAGGGACAGCCTGCTTCTGCTCCTTTACGTTTTCTTTCTTATAGCACGTCAAGGCTTCCTGGACTCCTTTGCCCTTCAGGACTGCCTCCCAAAGGACTTTCTCAAACAATCTCCTAAACTGGCCACTGAATTCTGGGATAGCAGTACTGCTGACCGAACTCCTTACATCTCTGATAATTGAAAATTATCATAAGACTGCTTCCAACCATCACATCACCCACAAGTCTTTCTTTGTTCACAAACAACAGATCAAGAACCTTCTGTAAGGACTTAAAGAGCACAGTTGCCTGCCTCACTGTCAAGGCCACAGGAGGAACTTGCCATAAGATAAGCCACCACAGCAGGAACTTGAGGTAAGCACAGAAGGGAGGAATTTACAACAGGAAGCCACTAATTCCAAGCCTGGTAGAGGTGAGATCTGGTTAGCACATCCTGGTTAGCACATCCTGGTTAACACATCTCGACAAAAATTCCCAATGTGGCAAATTGCTGTGGGAAAGGAAGCAGCTGCTCATACACATTATCACCCCAAGTTATGGGAAGAGCATCTGTGACTACCCTGTGGATACTCAGAACTTGGACTGTATAAAGGTGATACCCCCAAAGAACAACTCTGGGACCCCCACCACCGAGAAGCCCAGGGTGAAGAAGGACCAATGGGATGCTGCTGGATTCATGGGTAGTGACTGTCTTCTGCTTGACCCCTCTCTCTCTCTCTCTCCCCCCCCCCCCCCCCCCAATTTTTATTTCTCTCTCTCTACCTCACATTTACTGTTAAATCTGTAGTATTGATTTCGGCATATGATCTTGTTTGCACCTTAATTCAGGCAGAGGCATCTCTCACTAATCGGATCACAATACCTTCCCTAGTTGGCTCAGTCATGAACTGTGTCAGGAATTTACCTTTAACACACTCCCAAAACCTCCTAGACCATTTCCTGTCTGCTCTGTTGCATTTCCAGCAGACATCTGGTAGGTTGAAGTCCCCCATGAGAACAAGGGCCAGTGATCACAAGACTTCTTCAAGCTGTTCATAGAATATTTTGTCTGCCTCTTCACTCTGGTTGGGTGCTCTATAACTGACTCCCACCAGGATATCTGTCTTGTTGGCCTTCTCCCTGATTCTTACCCATAAACACTCAACCCTTTTATCACTGTCATCAAGCTCTAGACAGTCAAAACACTCCCTAATATATAGGGCTACCCCACTCCCTCTCCTTCCTTACCTGTCCCTTCTGAAGAGTTTTTAGCCATCCATTGCAGTACTTCAGTTGTGGGGGTCATCCCACTATGTTTATGTGATGGCAACTGTCATAGTTTTCCTGATACACAATGGCTTCTAGCTCCTTCTGTTTGTTGCCCATGCTGTGTGCATTGGTACAAATGCACTTCAGTTGGGCTATAGATCCCACCACCTTTTTTGGGAGAGATGTCTTAATTCCTATGTGACCATTCTCAGGTGCCTCTGTGGTTTCTACCACATCAATAACCCTAGTGTCTTTGCTGATGCATAGGTCCCCATCCCCTACCCCCACTGGGATGGCTAGGGCATTGCACTCATTAGGACCGGGGCATTTAAAATGTGCTCTAGTGTACTCAGCACATAGTGGAGTAGTCCAAAGGACCTTGCTAACACACTGTCCCTTAAATATTGAAGTGCTGCCACCAGGCTTTTCTCAAGGGAGACTGGTTTCATCTCTTTCCCCCATCAAATCTAGTTTAAAGCTCTTTTAATGAGCCCTGCTAACTGCTGCACAAAGATCCTGTTCCCCATTTGAGACAGGTTGTCATGGTTTTATAGGCCAGCTGGAGCTAAAAAACCATGAAGCCACTTGCTCAATGCCCCTCTTTCTCCTCCATCGCCCCCCCCCCGCCCGGTATCCTGGTGGAATGGGGAGGAAAATCGAAGTAAAACTTGCATGTTGAGATATGAACAGTTTAATAATTGAAAATAAAGTAAAATGCAATAATAATGGTAAATAATAATGATAATAAAAAGGGGAAAAACAAGTGATATATAATGCAATTGCTCACCACCTGCTGACCAATGCCAGACCCCCCTTCCCAAACCCAGATTGGCTCATCTTCCAGCTACCTTCCCCTGGTTTATATACTGGGCATGATGTTCTATGGTGTGGAATATCCCTTTGGTCAGTTTGGATCACTTGTCCCAGCTATGCTCCCTCACAGTTTTTTTTTGCAAACCTCCTCACTGGCAGAGCGTGAGACAAGGAAAAAGTCCTTGGCTTAGGAGAAACATGACTTAGCAAAAACACAAAACATCATTGTATCAACATCACTCTCATTCTGGATCCAAAACACAGCACTGTAACAGCTACTGAAAAGAAATTAACTCTACTTTAGCTGTAACCAGGACATAGGTGTATGTTGTCTGTTGCCAACAGGCCTGGCATGGTGTAGACCAACCCATGATCAAAGAACCCAAAATGCTGCCGGTGACACCAGCCTCTGCCAGGTTGTCATGGTTTAGGAATGGTACTTCCCAATTCAATGCCCCTGCCAAGACTCCAAACCACATGCCGCTCTCTTTTGCTCCCCTGCTTTCCCCTCCCCCTCCCAAAATGTAGATGTACTAGAAATGTAGATGCACAAAAAAGTCCCAGACTAATTCCTTCCCCTCCCCAAGCAAACAAACTAATCGGAGCCAGTTAATTTTTCCATTTGAAGAATTGCTAAAAAAAAAAAAGAACAGAAAAGGGGATAAGGGGTGGCTAAACACTTTCATCAAAAGAATGGTGTGCTTTAATAATATTTTATTTTTCATCCTTTGCTTTTCATATAAAATTCAGAAAGAATTTATTAGGAATATAGCCATTGATGATATAACATTCACACCAGTATTGTGGTGTAGAAATTAGATGGTCTCTGTCCAGAGCTTTTCAAATTGCTTAATCTTTTTTTGATGAATAATTAGAAGTGCCTGCAAAAAGGATGATCATCTTGGCTGGTCTTGTTCAATAGTTCTCAAATTATGGCTTCTCCTACTGTACTGAGCTTTAAATAAGCTGGAAACACTACTGGAACATCTGATCAATCTTCTTCATTCTATTTAACTGTATGCTGTTCTATATCTCCCTGCAATTCTTTACAGAAAGAAAGGAAAAGAAAAAAGACCAAGAAAGTCCTATATCCCACTACTGAAGGAACCATACTAGTCATTCCAGACTTGAAACACTAAACCTGAAGACATGCAGGCTAATTATAAAATAAATGACAATGATAACACTGCATGTTCACTAAACTGGACAAACTATCAATATGTCAACTGATGCTTACAATTAGCTATAGGCATAAGATTCTGCCAAAATGAATAAAAAAACTGTTTATCAACACAGAGGCAAAAATTAAAAGCATGAATACAAAATGGAAGTGATGAAAACAGTACAGAAAAATGAAGGTAATAGAGATGGCAATGGGAAACTACACATGCATACCATATTCAGAAAGATGAGGGGGAGGGAACAAAACATCATTTTCATTATAGGTTTTAAATTTAGTCTCATGCTAAATTAGCTTTTTGAAATTCCCTCCAGGTTTCGGGGGAAAAAAGCTCCATGGTTGCAATTTTTAAAACTAACCCTAAAACTAGAAGAAATTTAGGTTCTTCAAGGTAATGCATTTAGAAAAACCTTGCAGTTTTGGTCAGGTTTGGAGGGTTCATAAATAGCAATGTCAGCTATTAACCATTAGTCTAAAATTAAAATAATATAAATACTGCTTATTTGATCTGCATCCCACATTAGCAACATTACAACCAGATTCAATAATATCTGGCTAATGGCCTGAATGACATTTTGCCGTATACTTGCCCTATGAAGAATTTTTTGTTTCCATTATTATTTCAAAAGACACATACTAAAATTGAAATGAAAGTTGAATCTGAAGTTTGGTGTTAAAAACACACAGTTTCTCTATTCCACTAAAAATGAATCAGGCTATAGGAAGAATAGGAGAATTGGCTAGTGTCAACTGAGTTTGCAACAACTTAATTAAAAAAGTAAAATGTGCTTTTATCAACATATAATTTAAACTAAAACTCTAATTTCTAGTAATTTCCCTCCCAACACTTGTGAAGAACTAGTGAAACATCTGTCTATACACAAACCTTTAACAGTCATTCATTGCAGAATTATTTACACCTTAGGTACTAGGACACTAAAAACATATGCACAGAGTATTTTTAAAGAATTCTTTCAGAGCTCTACTCCCTCATGCAGCATGGATGCATATTTACTCTGAAATGATCTGTCTATGACAAAAGAACAAGGATTAGGAAGGCAGGAATTAAACAGTTCAATTTCAATATTCTACCCTCTATGGAACCACTAAACATCAATAACAGCTTAGCCAACCAGCTTTCTAAAAGTTTATTGCTTATTTGGATATATAAAAGATGTGACTTAATTTCTATTCATCCTTTTGCTACAACTTTTCTTGACAGAACTATAAAAAAATTTTTAAAACATTTACGTACTTAGAGGTAATAAAAATCTGCTTGTTGAGTCAACTTTGCATATGTTACACCTTAATAACTGTTCATTTAATGAATTCAGTCATCTGTATTTTAAAAGATTCTTAAAAAATAATGCTTTCATCAACAACTTAAGAGATTTACTATTTATTTAAACCCAAGAAACTGCCTAAATCTGCACATTTTTGCAAATATGAAGTAGCTTAGCTTCTCACTAAAAACAGCTAGCCACATTCACCTTCCTCTGAACCCAACATGTGCAGAAAGATAACCACTACCCAGGATATGATAGCAGCACCTTATTACTATAAAACTTATGTATTTGCTACCATTCAGTTGTGCACTTGAGTCACAACCACCCCATGCAGCGCTACAGGCTTGGGGAAGAGTGACTGGAAAGCTGCTCAGCAGAAAAGGACCTGAGGGATGTTGGTTGACAGCAGCTAAACATGAGCCAGTGTGTGCCCAGGTGGGCAAGAAAGCCAATGACATCCTGGCTTGTATCAGAAATAGTGTGGCCAGCAGAAAGAGGGAACTGATTGTCCCCATGTACTTGGCACTGGTGAGGCTGCACCTCAAAAACTGTGTCCAGTTCTGGGCCCTTCACTGCAAGAAAGACATTGAGGTGCTGAAGCATGTCCAGAGAAGGGCAACAAAGCTGATAGAGGGTCTGGAGCAGCTGAGGGAACTGGGGTTTTTTATTCTGGGGAAAAGAAGTCTCAGGGGAGACCTTATCACTCTCTGCAACTATCTAAAAGGAGGTTGTGGCAAGGTGGGGGTCAGACTCTTCTCCCAGGCAACTAGTGATAGGACAAGAGGAAATGTCCTCAAGTTGCAGCAGCGGATGTTCAGGTTGGATATTAGGAAAAATTTATTCACTGAAAGAGTGGTTACGCATTGGAATAGGCTCACCAGGAAACTGGTGGAGTCACCATCCCTGGAGATGTTCAAAAAACAAGTAGACGTGGCACTTTGTGATATAGTTGATAGTGGGCATGCTAGTATTCGGTTGAGGAAAGACAGATGCTAAGAAGGGGGTGTCACGGTTTGATGCTGGCCCAACACCAGGCACCCACGAGAGTCACTCGCTCACCCTCCCCTACCACAGCTGAGCAGAGAAGAAGGACAAAAAAGTTAACAAAGGCTTCACGAGTTGAGATAAGGACCAAGAGAAAACACTTCAAGGGCAAAACAGGCTCAACTTGAAGTTGCAAAGTGAAATTTATTTCTAACAGAATCAGAGGAGGATAATGAGAAGTAAAATAAGCCCTTAAAACACCATTTTCCCCGCCCAACCCCTCCCTCCTTCCCACTGACAGCGCAGGGAGACAGGGCGTGGGGGTTTCAGTCAGTTTATCACCGAAATTTTCTTCCACTGCTCTGGGAGAGGAGTCCTTCCCCTGTGAGACCGTGGGGTCCTTCCCACGGGAGACAGTTCTCCGTGAACTTCTCTGGCGTGGGTCCACTCTCATGAGCAGCAGCCATACTGCACCTGCTGCAATGTGAGACCCTCCCACGGGCAGACAGTCCTCCCAAAACTGCTGTGACGTGGGTCTCTCCACAGGGTGCAGTCCTCCAAGGACAGGCTGCTCCAGCTTGGAAGCAGGGGCCCTCTCTCCACCTGATCTCCCACTGCATCACAGCCTCCTCCAGGCATCCACCTGCTCTGGCATGGGCACCTCTCCCACAGGCTGCAGGTGGGTCTCTGCATCCCCCGTGGACCCATGGGCTGCAGGGGGAAAACCTGCTTCACCATGGTCTTCACCACAGCCTGCAGAGGAATCTTGGCTCTGATGTCTGGAGCACCTTCTCCCCCTCCTTCTCCACTGACCTTAGTGTCATCATGTTGTTTTCCCTCACATGTTCTCACCTCCTCCTCCTCTCTGACTGGAAGCAAAACCTTGTGACTTTGTTTTGATTTCCTTCTTAAATATGTCATCACAGAGGTGTTACCAACCTCTCTCATTGGCACAGTTTTGGCCAGCAGCATGTCCATCTTCAGAGCCATCAGGGCTTGGCTCTGCTGGACATGGTGGGAAGCTTCCAGCAGCTTCTCACAGGAACCATCTTTGTGCCCCCCCGCTTCCAAAAACCAGGCCATGCCAAACCAATACAGGGGGCCATCTAAGAAGGCCATCAGTTTAATTGCTGTTGAGACACAAGAAGGCAATTGTCAATCTCCCACACATAGAAGAAAGACTGCAATCCCTTTGCTTGATTCTGGTGAGGGGACTTCTCATCTGGCAATGCAATGGTCAGATAGTGAATACTCCAACCAGAAACAGAAAGAAAGGGTCCCTGTCTTCAGCCAGAAGGACAGAAGGGATGACGGGGTATACAGTATGTGTAGATTTGATGGCTTGAAACATCAGACCTACAAAAGTACAAGGCTTTGGTAAACATCAGTGTACAGGAGACAAGTGCAAATGCATCCTATTCTGACTGGCTTGGATGCCCCATGTATACATAACATGGACTACCCCAAGAGAGGGTACTTCAAGGACCTAAAAGGGTACCAGTGGGCTTTTGGTGTAGCCGCCATTAAGACACAAAGTTAAACAGCTGTCTACCCTGTCTGTCCTCTCAAGCAATCCTTCTGTTGAGGGGTTGCTGCAGGTCAAAGAACAGCAGGAATCAATTGCAACTAGGACAGTGCACTGGTGACAGTATCACACAAACCAAAACTCCCTGGCTCCCATACATAAGCCAATTCATCAATTGGAGAACCAAGAAATGATCAGCAAGACTCACTCATCCTTTAATAGTCCCATATGGCCAGTGCCAAAGTCTGATGAAGGCAGACTAGTACAGCCTAAATGAAGTCACACCACCACTGAGTGCTGCCATACCAGACACACCAGAACTCCAATAGGAACTGGAGTCAAAGCTAGACAGGTGATATGTTTGGGTTTTTTCTCAACTCCTTTGGTGGCAGATTGCAGGTTACAGTTTACTTTCACATGGAGGAGTATCAAATACACCTGGAATCAACTGCCCCAGGGGTGGAAGCACAGCCCTTCCATTTGTAATGGACTAATCCAAACTGCTCTGAAACAGGGTGATGCCTCTGAACACTTACAATATACCATCAAAATCAGTGTGTGAGGCAACAAAGTAGAAGCATTTTAAGAAGAGAAAAAGAATAATTCAGATTCTTCTGTAAGTTGGTTTTGTCATTAAAAAAAAAAAGCCATGTCAATGGACCTGCACAGAAAATCCATTTCTTGGGAGTAAAATGGCAGGATTGACATCCTCACATCCCTATGGATGTGAACAATAAAATAGGAACTATGTCCCCACCAGCTAACAAGGAAGAATCAAGATTTCCTAGGCCTGGTAAGATTCTGGAGAATGCATATTCCAGATTATAGTCAGCTTTTGAGCCGTCACTATCAAGTAACCTGAAAGAAGAACTATTTTGAGTAAGAGTGTCATGGTTTAACCACAACCAGCAAGTGTAGCACCGTGTCGCTACAGTGATCATCATGTCCAGGGAGGTACAGACGCCGGCAGAGAAACAGACGAAACAAGTCTCTGTTTTGTTAAGCATGAGAGTCCATTGTATTTCCCCCCTCCCCGAGCCGGGGAGGGAGGAGAAGGCAAAAAGGGGCCGCAGGGGCAGGGTGGTGGGGTTTTATCAGGTATTGCAGGGGAGGAGTCTAGGGTTTGGGTCAAGGGAGGAGATAACATAAGGAGAGTAAAATCAGATTTTAGCTGCTTCTTTCACGGGAGGATTCCACAACTCCTCTGTTTATAAATTGGTTAAAAGGTGTGTTGAATAACTCATAGTAAGGGGATTCTTGGGAATATGACTTACTGGTTTACAAAACTAAAATGAACATTATTAAGCTGAAATAACAAGCAATAGAAAAGCATTTGAGACTTACACAGGATAAGGTAACAGAAATGATGATACTGAATTAAATTAATACATTTTCACTTAATGAGCTAATAGTTCAGTCTCCTTTGGCCTTTGATCTTCTGACCAGAAGGGATACAGCTTCTTGATCCCCTCTTTCACGAGGGGTACATATCTTAGTGTTTGGTCTCGGCTTTAGTACTGGTGTTGCAGGTGTTACTCTGTTGGATTGATGACGATGACTGTGAAGCGAGGAACAGTGAAAGCAGCAGTGGTAGAACTCACAGCACACTGCAGGGCCCAGCCCTCTCTGAGGCTGCCCAGCTCCGCCACGCCACCTCTGCCATGCGGGCCCGTACGGGGACAGCTGCAGGGCACAGCAGGGCCAAGCCCTCTCTCGGGCTGACCAGCCCTGCCTCGCCACCACTGCCATGCGGGCTTGGGGTGGAGCCAGCTGCAGCCCTGGCAGGAAGGGGAGAAGTAGGTGGGGGGGAAGGGCAGGCATGGGACCGGAAAAGAAGGACTTTGGCGGGAAAGAGGGAATTTCAAAACCACATGGTAAGCGCCATTTTTTAGAAGGAGCGCCCCGGACGACACGGCCATTGCCATCCTGGGCAGGGAACCGGGGATATGGAAAGACGGGGGCGAAGGAGGAGAAAGGATGGCAGGAGGACGGTAGCGCACCCACGTCACTTCTGGACTGTTTCCAACCTTGTCCTGCCTTCAGGAAAGGGGGATAGGAGTGGAGAGGGGCAGGGTGACAGAGAGATGGTAGCAACTCCGTGCCATTCTGGCAGTTTTCACTCCTTGCTGGGCTCTTAGGAACAAAGGTAAGGAAAGATACAGGCAGCTTCACAGCAACTGAAAAATGTGGGGGTTCACAGGAGGGTGGACCACTGATTTAGGGCGCCAACACTCTGCATGCAAATCATTCATAATTGTCCATAAGTAGCTTTACCGTCCATAAGTTGCAGCAACGTGTCAGGAGAGTTGGTAAGAGTCCCCAGCATGGTCCTTTTTGCAGGCAGACTAGCCGCTTGTAGTTCTTAAAAACTCCCTCCCATGAAGAATGAAAAGACTTGTGATGGTAGATGTTAATTTCATCTCTCAGTCCTAGTAAGCTGGTCCTCTTACTGGATGTTCCCTCCCTGTGTTTTACCTCCATGGAAGATGGGGGGTCTCGCAAGGTGTAGCAATCTGCGGGTGACTTAATGGGGTGCCGGTCAGTCTGTCCTCACTGGTTGCCCGCATTCTCCACCATTTGTAGCACCGCGTCGCTACAGTGATCATCATGTCCAGGGAGGTACAGACGCCGGCAGAGAAACAGACAAAACAAGTCTCTGTTTTGTTAAGCATGAGAGTCCATTTTATTTCCCTCCCGCCCCGAGCTGGGGAGGGAGGAGAAGGCGAAAAGGGGCTGCAGGGGCAGGGTGGTGGGGTTTTATCGGGTATTGCAGGGGAGGAATCTAGGGTTTGGGTCAAGGGAGGAGATAACATAAGGAGAGTAAGATCAGATTTAAGCTTCTTTCACGGGAGGATTCCACAAGCAAGTACCACACAGCTGCCCACTTGCTCGCTCTCACCCAGTGGGATAGGGGAGAGAATCAGAAGAGTAAAAGTGAGAAAACTCATGGGTTGAGATAAAAAGTTTAACAACTGAAATAAAATAATAATAATAAATAACAACAAAGAAAAATAAAATCCAAGAAAGACAAGTGATGCAAATGAAAACAACTGCTCCCCCCAACCGACTGATGGATGCCCAGTCCCATAGCAGCTCCCCCCTGCCAACCTCCCCCCTAACTTTATTACTGAGCATAATGCCATATGGTATGGAATATCCTTGTGTTCCCAGATGAAAAATCATCTGCACCTGGAGGGCTAACACAATGCTTATTCTTCAAAAACCACTGGCCTATGGAACTGCACAATGTCCATTCTACAAGAAGAACTGGAAAGCAACAAGCCCAATTGTGCCAACTTTTACCAGTTTGCTGGGTGGTCAGGTATGACTTTGGGGCCACCAACCACCAGGGACCACCAAAGAGACCCCCAGGACAGAAAAATGCATGCATAAAGGGGAGGGAAAATATGTTAATAATTTTGGGGAAATTATTATCATTTGTATGTTGATTGTGGGAAAGTAAATAAATATGTATGTAAAATATAGTCTATAAACAGGAGCTTTTCTGTATTTAGCCTGCACAATATTTTTGAGGAGATATCCCCTCATGCATCCAACCAAATAAAGAATGTCTGCTTCTTAATACTACATTGGTGTTAAGGAGGTTTTTTTTTATTTTTACCAATTTTTGGTAACACCTGTGGTCAGTTGGGGTCAGCTATCCTGGCTATGTCCCCTCCCAATTTCTTGTGCACCCCCAGTCTACTCACTGGAAGGGTAATGTGGAGGCAGATAAGCTTGCCAAGCCTCTGTCCTGGAGGGATGTCCCTTGAATGGGCTGTGATAAGCTCATCTCAACCCTTCCCTGGAGAGATAACCCTTAGATGAGGCTGTTCTCCCTGGTCATGGCAAGTTCCCATCATGCTCTGATATACCCATGTAAATTCTTTCTAACCCATTGTTTTTTCCCCATTGGTACCACCCTCGCGTTCCCCCATAAATACCCCAGCTTCTGCCCAGTTCAATAGGGAGCTGTCATCCCTGGCCCCCTTCGCAGGGTGCTGGACAATAAAGGCTACCCTGTGGAATCGCCACACGACTCTCCTGTCTCTCTGTCTCTGAGTTGGCCTGGGATTACCTGGCAAGGCAGAGCTGAAATCAATGCTAAGAACTGGTCACTTGCAGCCCCAGGCTGTGCCTTGCTGAGGCTACCTGGCAGCCGGAGGACTGCCCGAGACCTGTAGAAGGTTGTCTCTTGCAAGATCTCTCTCTGGGAAGGTTGTGGCATTCCAGGTTGGACCAACAGACCCCCCACGGCCATTCATAGGGTAGTGCAAGAAGCAGAAAAGGCCTTGACTCTGTGCAAGCACTGCCCAGCAATAACTAAAACATCCCTGAATTACTGGCAGTGTTTCCAGCACAAATCCAACACAGACCCACATACCAGCTATTGTAAAGAAAATTAACTCTATCACAGCCAAAACCAGAACCGAGGCCCTGAGCAACAACAAGCCTTTGAGCAGATCAAACAGGAAATAGCTTGTGTGGTAACTCTTGGGCCTGTTCAGACAGGACCAGCCATGCAAAATATACTCTATACTGCAGCTGGGGAGCAGGGTCTCACCTAGACCCTCTGGCAAAGAGCATTAGGAGAAACAAAAGATTGAACTCAAGGATTTAAGGGGGTTTGAGCTGCTTCAGAAGTTGTTGGGACAGAGACACATCTCCTCTTGGCACCGCGATTGCTTGTACTATACCAGATGTTCAAAGGAAACCATCCCCATGACACATCATGCAATCAGTGCTACATGGCGTAAGTGGGTAGCGTTGATTACACAATATACTTGATCACACAACATACTTGAGTGCAGAAACCCAACCACCCCAAAATCCTGAAAGAGATCATGGACTGGACAGAAGGCAGAGATTTTGGAGCATTGCCTGAGGAGGTGGCTCATGCCATATAATGAGTTGTCAGAAGACAAAAGTCATTATGCTCTGTTTACTGATGTATCCTATTGTATTTTAGGAAACCATCAGAAGTGGAAAGCTGCTGTGTGGAGTCCAATATGACAAGATGCCAAAGCCACTGAAGGAGAACATGACCATTTGCCAAAGTGAAAACCATCCAAGTAACCCTAGAGATTGTTGAACAAGAAAAGTGGCCAGTATTCCATCTCTGTACTGACTCCTGGATAGTGGCTAATGCCCTATGGGGGTGGCTGCAGCAATGAAAGAAGACCGATTGGTAGCAGTGTGGAGATAAACCCATCTGGGCTGCTGTACTGAATGACTGCTCAACACCTGCTTAGATTTTGGCTACCATAGCTCGTGCTAAGGCCTGATGCATGCTGAGAGAAGCGACATTAGGTCAAAGGGGGAGTATCACGTGGGCAGGACAGGTGGCCAGAAAGAGCTAAAAGGCCATTATACAACCATTTTGCTTGCTGTCTCCTGCAATCATTATCTTTGCATACTGATTGTCTGACAGTTTCATCAGTATCTGCTAGCTCATGGAAATGGTATAGACCAAGGTTCCAAGGTCAAAGGAGGTGATTGTCCCACTCTTGTCTTGGGGTGATTCATAATGATAGTGTATTCCATAATCATCTGTGCTCAAAAATTGTTATTGTATGTTTAAGACTGCAGCCCAGGACCTTGTGGGGGTAGGGTAGAGTTTGCTTTTGCAAGGGGCGCTTTTTAAAAGATTCCTGCCCAGGTTTTTCAGGCGTGGCATTTGCTTCACTGGCATGGTCTTTGCCCAGGCAAAAAACTTCCTTTCCTTGGCTCAGAGAAGCTGCAGTAGCAATCTTTGGGCTTCCTTGAGGTGAATTCCGTAGCTGCTTGTCTGAAGCTGGAGGCATCGCACCAAGAGAAGTGGAGTGGAGATGCTCCGGTCCAGCCCAAGCCACTGTTAACCATACCGGGATGGGAAGAGGATGACACTGAGTGGCTCCAGTCCAGTTGCTTTCCCTGCTATGACCACTCTGCTGTGCCTTGCCATGGGAAGAAGGTTGACGCTGGATGAGCCATCGGGCCTTTGCTGCTGGAACTGCTCCATGAAGCTTCTATCTTCCCAAGAGGGAGCTGACGCCATCTTGTATCACAAATTGCGAGCAGGTATTCTCCGGCATTTCAGGTCTCTCTTTGTTCCAGTGGGGTGGTGAGGTCTAGCAGTTTGATACCTAGAAGTTATTTTTTATTTATGTTTTCCCCTGCCTGTTGGCATTCTGTTTGTTAATAAACCATTGGTTGTTTCACTTTCATCTATTAGTATTCATTTCTTATTGGTGGAAAGGGATTGTTGGAACCCTTAGAGGAGACAACTCATTCCAGAGTGTTCTTCTTTAAATTGTCTCAAACCAAGAAAACTCTGCACTGGTGTGGCTTCACCTCAAGTACTGTGTGCAGTTTTGGGCACCACGATATAAAAAAAGGCAATAAACTATTAGAGAACATCCAAAGGAGAGCCATGAGAATGGTGAAAGGTCTGGAGGGGAAACCATATGAAGAGTGACTGAGGTCACTTAGTCTGTTCAGCCTGGAGGAGACTGAGGGAAGACCTCATTGCAGTTGTCAACATCCTCACGAGGGGAAGTGGAAGGGCAGGTGCCAATCTCTTCTCTTTCATGACCAGTGACAGGACTCAAGGAAATGGCATGAAGCTGAGTCGGGGATGTTTAAGTTGGATATCAGGGAAAAGTTTTTTCACCCAGAGGGTATTTGAGCACTGGAACAGGCTCCCCAGGGAAGTGGTCCCAGCACCAAGCCTGACAGAGTTCAAGAAGTGTTTGGACAATGCTCTCAAGCACATGGTGTGATTCTTGAGGTGCCCTGTGCAGGGCCAGGAGTTGGACTTGATCATAATGAGTCCCTTCCAACTCAGCATATTCTATGATTCTGAGTCTAAGTTAGAAGTTATAAATACATCAGCTTATCCAAAAAGATTTTGAAGTGGATCCAACAGCAGCTGGACTGCTGAGGCTTTCATGCTTCCTGGTGTGATACAGGGGATGGGACACTGATGGAACAAGAAGGATGAGCACTCCCACCATCAGCTAAGTAACCATCTTGCTCATAGGTGCACGAGTTAAGAGTTATGGGTTATAAGTTATGAAACCTTATGATGGCAAATAAGTGAATTCACGTGATAAACTAGTTTGTGCAAAGGGGATTGACCCCTTTTTTATCAGGTTTGTTATATTTCTTTTATAAGCGAATAAAATAAAACTTAATTTACTGAGTATGTTGTTCTGAAAATTTGAGAGATCCAGAGGGACCATGACACACTGAGACAAGATACGGCTGCTCAAGTAGAAAATATTGCTGTGAAGGTACAGCATGTCAATGCTCACATGCCCCAAACCCATGCCACTGAAGAACATCAAAACAAAAAACAGGTAGAGAAGACCGTAAAAATTGAAGTGGCTCAGGTGGACCTAAACTGGGAGCAGAAGAATGAACTATTTGTAGCTCAATAGGCCCATAAAACATTGGGAAAGCTAGGGAGACATGCAACACAAATGGGAGAGAGGTGGGCCTGACCATCACCATTGAGGCCATCACACAGGTCACTCATGAATATGAAACATGCACCACAATCAAGCCAGCCACATGAGTAAAGTCTCCCTGGAATACAGAGCAGGGCTGGATTTTCAACATGGTGAGGCCTGGCAAATTGACTACATTGGACCACTGCCATGAACATGACAAGGCAACTGCTACATACCATGGTGGAAGCAACTACTGGTTGAATAGAAACACCCTGTAAACCATGTCACTGCTCAAAACACCATCTTAGGTCTTGAAAAGCAATTTCTGTGTCAACATGCCACAGAAATGAGAGGGCACCCCTGAAAATCTGAAGAGGTTGATAGGCCAGCTGAAGTGTCTCTGCACCAATGCACACAGCATGGGAAACAAGCAAGAGAAGTTAGAAACCATTGTGCAATTAGAAAACTATGACCTAATTGCTATCACAGAAACATGGTAGGATGAATCACACAACTGGAACGCTGTAATTGAGGGCTACAAGCTTTTCAGAAAAGGCTGGGAAGGAAGGGTGGGTGTGTTGCCCTCTATGGCAAGGAATGGATAGATTGTGAAGAGCTGCCTCTGAGAAACAGCCACAAACAGGTTGAGAGCTTGTGGGTAAAAATCAAGGATCAGACCAATAAAGGACACCTTGCAGTTGGGGTCTACTATAGGCCGCCCAATCAAGGGGAGCCTGTTGACGAGGCCTTCTTGCTCCAGCTACAGGAATCATAACACTCACAGGCTCTTGTCCTGATGGGAGATTTCAGCCACCCAGACATCTGCTGGGAAAGCAATACAATTGGCTGTAAGCAATCCAGGAGACTCCTGGAGTGTGTAGAGGACAACTTTCTGGCCCAGGTATTAGACAAACCAACCTGAGGTGAGGCATTACTGGACCTGGTACTCAGAAAAGCAGATGAGCTCATTAAAGGAGTTAAGATTGGAGGCAGCCTGGGCTGTAGCAACAATGCCCTAATTGAGCTTGTGATCTCAAGGAGTGTGAGGCTGGTCAGAAGCAAAGTTAGGACCCTGAACTTTGAAAGAGAAAACTTCCAGATGTTTAAGGAGTTGGTGAATGAGATCTCCTGGGAAACTGTCCTTAAGGACAGAGGGGCTGACTAGAGCTGGCAGCTCTTAAAGGCCACTTTTTTCAGAGGGAAAGAGCTCTCATTGCAGTGTGTAGGAAATCAAGCAAGGCAGGCGTAGTGGGTAGACCCTGGCTGGATGCCAGAAACCCACCAAACCCTCCCTATCATTCCCTTTCTCAGCTGGGCAGGGGAGAGAAAATATAACAAAAGGTTCATGAGGTGAGACAAGGACACAGAGAGCTCAGTCACCGATTACCATCATGGGCAAAACAGACTCAAATTATAGATATTAATTTAATTTATTATTAACAAAATCAGAGCAGGATAATGAGAAGTAAAATAAGATGTTAAAAACACCTTCCCCACACCCCTCCCTGCTTCCCAAGCTCCACCTCCTCCTCCCAAATGGTGCAGAGAGATGGGGAACAGGGATTACATTCAGTTCATCACAAGTTGTTTCTGCTGCTGCTCAGGTAGAGGAGTCCTTCCCCTGGTCCAGCATGTGGTCCCTCCCATGGGAGACAGTTCTCCATTAACTTCTCCAATGTAAGTCCATCCCATGGGCAAGAATTCTCCACAAATTGCTGCAACATGGGTCACTCTTCCACAGGGTGCAGTCTGCATCCCTGTGGTCCTCCATTGACAATCTTAGAGAGCAGAATGATCATGGGGAGCAGTTGTAGTAATTCTGGTAAAGGGACAAGGGGTGGATTTTGTGTAAATTTTTCACTTTGGTTCTGCGTTGTGATAATGTTATTTTGATTTTCGTGGGGAGAATTTTTGTCTGGCTTTCTTTGGTTGGTTTTGTTGATGTGAGAGCAGGTTATGTTATGAATGTGGATTTTAGTGATAATTCTTAAATATGTAATTCACAGAGGAGAGGGGTGGAATGTATTGGGTTTGCATGGCCAGGTTTTGGTAGCAGAGGGGGCTACAGGGGTGGCTTCTGTAAGGATCTGCCAGAAGCTTCCTCCATTTCCAGCAGAGCCAATACCAGCTGGCTCCAAGATGGATGTGCTGCTAAAAAGGCTGAGCCAATTAGAAATGGTGGTAATGCCTCTGTGATAACATATTTAAGAAGAAGGGGAAAAAAGTTACTGTACAGTTGTAATTGCAGCAAGAGAAGAGAGGAGTGAGAATATGTGAGACGAACAGTTCTGCAGACACCCAGGTCAGTGCAGAAGGAGAGGCAGGAGGTGCTCCAGGTGCCAGATCTCAGATTTCCCTGCAGCCCATAGTGCAGACCATGGTGAAGCAGGCTGTCCCCCTGCAGCCCATGGAGGACCTCAGGGGTGCAGAGATCCACCTGCAGCCCACGGAGGAGACCCATGCCAGAGCAGGCAAATGCCTGAAAGAAGGCTGTGAATCTATAGGAAACCTGTGCTGGAGCAGGGTCCTGGCAGGGACCTGCAGACCCATAGAGAGAGGAGCCCACACTGGAGCAGGTTTCCTGGTAGGACTTGTGACCCCATGGGGGACCCATGCTGGAGCAGCCTGTTCCTGAAGGACTGCAGCCCATGGAAAGGGACCCACATTGCAGCAGTTTGGGGAGGACCGTTGCCCATAGGATGGACTCATGTTGGAGAAGTTCATGGAGAGCTTTCTCCCATGGGAGGGATCCCATGCTGGAGCAGAGGAACAACTCCTGTCCCTGAGCAACAGCAAAAACAACCTGTGATGAACTGACAGTAACCCCCATTCCCTGTCTCCCTGTGCTGCTGGGGAGGAGGAAGAAGAGCTGGGAAGGAGAGGGGTGGGGGGAAGGTGTTTTTAAGGGTTTATTTTACTTCTCATCATCTTGCTATCTGTTAGCAATAAATTGAATTAATATCTTTATTTTGAGCCTGTTGTGCCGGTGACAGTATTTGGTGAGTGATCTCTCTCTGTCCTTATCTAACCTCATGAACCCTTTGTCATATTTTCTCCTCCCTGTCCAGCTCCTGAGGGGAGTGATAGAGTGGGTTTGGTGGGTGCTTGGCATCCAGACAGGGTCTACCCAGTATAGTCTTTTTTGGTGCTGAAAACTGGGATCTGGATCTCTGAAGTTCCAGGAGGATGCCAAGAGTTGTCTGTATTAGAGGCCAAGGTGAGTTTAAAAGGGGACAAGTGGGAAAAGCACCCCATTGTGTCTAGCCCAGAGCCCCCTTGTATCCTTGGCATTGACTACCTCAGGACAGGGTACTTCAAGGATCCGAAAGGGTATCAGTGTGCTTTTGGTGTAGCTACTGTGAATACAGAAAAGATCAGTTATCCATCCTGCCTGGCCTCTCAGAAGATCCCTTCATCATGGGATTGCTGCAAGTTGAAGACCAGCAAGTGACAATTGCTACCACAAAGGTGCACTGGTGGCAATATCGCACCAACCGAGTCTCCGTAATTCCCATCCATAAACTAATTAATCCACTGGAAAGCCAAGGAGTGATCAGCAGGACCCTCTCACACTTCAACAGCCCCATATGGCCAGTACAAAAGTCTAATGGAGAATGGAGGCTGACAGTAGACTATCGGGGCCTGAATGAAGTCACACCACCTCTGAGTGCTGCCATACCAGACATGTTGGAACTCCAATATAAGCTGGAGTCAAAGGCAGCCAAATGGTGCTACAATTGATATTACTAATGCATTTTTCTCAATTCCTCTGTTAGCAGAGTGCAGGCCACAGTTTGCTTTCACTTGTAGGGGTGTCCAGTACACCTGGAATTGACTGTCCCAGAGGTGGAAACACAGCCCCACTATTTGCCATGGATTGCTCTAGATTGCACTGGAACAGGGTGAAGCTCCGAAATCCCTGCAATACATTGATGATGACTGTGTAGGGCAATACAGCAGAAGTTTTTGAGAAAGGGAAGAAAATAATCCAAATTCTTCTGAAAGCTGGTCTTGACATAAAAAAAGTAAAGGGACCTGCACAAGAGATCCAGTTCTTGGGAATAAAATGGCAGGATGGACGCCATCACGTGCCTATGGAGATGGTTAACAAAATAGCAGCTATGTCTCCAGTGGCTAACAAGAAGGAAACAAAAGATTTCTTAAGCCTTGTGGGGTTCTGGGAAATGCATATTCCAGGTCATAGCAAGCTTGTAAGCCCCTCTATCAAGTGACTCAAAAGAACCATTTCAAGTGGGGCCTTGAGCAACAAGAGGTCTTTGAGCAGATCAAACAGGAAATACCTCATGCAGTAGCTCTTGGGCCTGTTCAGACATTGTGTAAAATGTAATCTACACTGCAGCTGGGGAGCAAGGCCTCACCTAGAGCCTCTGGCAAAGTACCTCAGGAGAAACCCGAGGTTGACCATCAGGGTTTTGGAGCCACAGTTACCAAGGATTGGAAGCTCACTATACTCCAACTGAAAAAGAGATAGTAGCAGCCTATGAGGGGGTTCAAGCCACCTCAGAAGTGGTTGGGACAGAAGCGTGTCTCGTCTCGGCACCATGATTGCCCGTGTGTTGCAGAATTCCTCAGGGAAGGTGGACATGATGTCTACCTAGGCCTTGAACTACCTGAGTTGAGGCCTTAACAGGGGCCTGAGTGAGGCCTTGAAGCCTGTGACGCAGCTAGAAATTCTTAGCCAAGTGTGGCGCAGTTAGAAATTAGTAGTTAAGGTGTCAGGGAAAGATAATAGGGTTGTGAAGGTCACTGAATAGACTTGTTAGTGAGCACATGATAGCCACCTTAAGAGTTAGTAAAATAAAGTGTGTTTTCATACTTCTCTCTGCTGTATGCCAATGGAGAGCTGCTGTGGATGTAAACTATATGGAAATGTATAAAAGTAGCCATCTTAGCTGAATAAAGCAGAACGTAGCTGTTAACCATATTGGCTTGATCTGCGTTCTCTCTATACTCCGACTTCCTTTTTATCTCAGGCCAACCCTGGCAATACCCGTGCTACACTGGATGTTCAAAGGAAACATCCCCTCAACACATCATGCAACCAGCATTACATGGAGTAAGTGGGTAGCATTGATTACACAATGAGCCCGACTTGGAAAACCCAATTGCCCAGGAATCCTGGAAGAGAAAATGGACTGGCCAGAAGGCAGAGATTTTGAAGCATTGCCTGAGGAGGTGGCTCGTCCAAGAAGCACTACCACATAACGAGTTAGCAGAAAACAAAAGAGGCTATGCTCTGTTTACTGATGGATCCTGTCATGTGATGGGAAACCATCAGAGGTGGAAAACTGCTGTGTGGAGTCCCACATGATAAGTCATTGAGGCTGCTGAAGGGGAAGGTGAATCAAGGCAATTTGCAGAGGTGAAAGCCATTCAACTAGCCCTAGAGATTGCTGAGTGAGAAAAGTGGCCTGCACTCCATCTCTAGACTGACTCTTGGATGGTGGCTAATGCCCTATGGGGGTGGCTGCAACAATGGAAGAAGACCAATTGGCAAATGCAGTGGTAAATCCATCTGGCCTGCTGCATTGTGGCAGGACATTGCTGCACAGGTAGAAAACATGGCTCTAAAGGTACGTCATGTAGATGGTCAAATGCCCAAAGATCATGCCACTGAAAAGCTTCCAATAAATGAACAGGTAGATAAGGCTGCCAAGATTGGAATAGCTCAGGTTGACCTAGACTGGGAGCAAAAGGGTGAGCTATTTATTGCCCAATGGGCTCATGAAACATCAGAGCATCTAGGAAGGGATGCTACATACAGATGGGCCTGTGATCAGGGGGTGGACCTGACCATGGAGGCCATAACACAGGGTATTCACTGCAGGGTGAAACCCTGCACAGTCGGTTGAGAAAAAGCTTTGTATACGATCAATCACCTTATGGTGCTGCAGAATTCAAATAATCCTGTTATTTTGAACCATCACCTTTCGTTGCAGGCTTTGGAAGAGACACATCAGCCTCAAGTGAAGGTTTGGGTATGAAATTTAACCACCAAGCAGTGGGAACGCCCATTTGAGCTTATCGCTTTGGGTCGTGGGTATGTGTATCCACAGATACTGGGGTGTACTGGGTACCTGCGAAGTGTGTTCATCCTGACCTGCAACTGCAAAGGCAGAATCGGGCCGACAGGCAACCTGAAAACCGTGACCAAAATGAAAGTCATCAAGCGAAGGAATCTTCGAGTGATGACTTGGATGCAGATGATGCGAGTGATCACTCGGATGGTCCCTCCTCAAGCAGACACTGAACGCTTTGCATTTTTCTTTTCTTTATCTTTTTTTTAAACAGAAAAGGATGAGATGTAGCCCTGGTTCATGCCTGACATGTTTTGGTTTCTGAAATTCCTTTCCCAGGGAATTTTCCGTAAACAAGAGACATGTTTTGGTAATGGCAAGATTGTTTACATATTTCCCCTAGGAGGGGCTTCTTCTTGATCTCCCTCTGGTCTGACCAATGCTATTGAAGAGGTTTGTCTTCTTGTCACCAATCGAATTGGTCTGTGTAGAATGGTATAAAAGGGGAGACATTTCCCGAGAATAAAGGAGTCATTTTCAGCCTTCTGAAGTCAGAGTCTTTGGGTCGTTGTGGTGTACTACAGCGTCAATTCATGAATGTGAAACGTGCTGCAATCAAGCAAGCCACGTGAGTATAATCTCCTTGGAACAGAGGGCAGTGGCTGGGTTTCCCATATGGCGAGGCCTGGAAAATTGACTATATTGGACCACTGACATGAACATGCCAAGGCAAGAGCTACATACTCACCATGGTGGAAGCATCTACTGGTTGGCTGGAAACACACCCTGTAAACGATGCCACTGCTCAAAACACCATCTTAGGTCTTAAAAGAAACATTTTGTGGTGACATGGTACCCCAGAGAAAATTGAATCACACAATGGGACTAATTTTCAAAATAACCTCATAAACTCTTGGACAAAAAAACATGGTATTGAGTGGATATATCTCATCCCTTACCACTCACAAGCCTCTGGAAAGACTGAGAGGTATAATGGACTGCTGAAGACTATGTTGAGACTGCTGAGCAATGGGGCATGGAAGCACTGGGATATAAATTTAGCAGAAGCCACTTGGCTGGCTAACACCAGAGGATCTGCTAACTGCCCTGGTCCTGCCCAAACAAAACCCCTACACCCTGTGGGAGGAGATAAGGCCCTTGTAGTGCATGTAGCAAAGTGACTGAGGAAGTTGGTGTGGATCTCTCTTCCCATGGGAAAAGACAGACCCATTCATGGGATTGTCTTTGTCCAGGGACCAGGGTGTACTTTGTGGGTAATGCAGAAGGATGGGGAGACCTGGTGTGTGCCTCAAGGAGATTTAACCTTGTGGGAAAAACTATCTGTGAGTTGTATGTTGCAGGATGTAAGGTAGCAGGAATGACATTGAAACAAAGGGGCTAAAAGTAAAAGAGTGATTAATTAGGGGTAATAGTCTGAACAAGGTATCCCGCTCAACATTTGCTGTGCTTGCAAGAGCAGGCAAGGCCATTGCTTGCAAAAGTAAGATGAAAAGAATGCAAGGCTAGTGGATAAGAAAAAAACTGTCTGCTTGAGGTGGTGATAAGAAAGACTGTTATGACCAAGGCTAGCCTTGCGGCTCGAACTGTGACCAAGAAGCCAGTGAGCATGCGCAAAAAGGGCGAGGTAAAAAGTTCACCTGAGGAAGACTTGTATTACTTCATCATGAAGATCACTGACAACCACCAGAGGGCATTGCACAAGCACAAAAGACTGACAAGTTCATTTTAATATGAAGCAAAACTAGGCGGAGCTAGGTAGTAAATATGTATAAGCAATGTAATACATATGTAACATTTTAGAGAATAAGTAGAGAAGGTTACTCTTAGGAGTTGCGCATGCCTTTGGGAACTATCCTGCATGGTGCCTGGCGCTGATAAAAATACATACCTACTCTTCAACTAACTCTTAGTGGTTGTGGAGTCTTTTTTCTGCAAATCAACATGAACCGATAAAGAATGAATTTTGCAAGGAGCAAGGAGAGTGTGATGATGACCTGGGCAGGGCCAGTGTCAGTGCTCAACACTCGATTGTTCTCTTCTCCTGTCCCGAGTACCCATCCTGATGAAATGGAGCCCAAGTCATGGATCTGGAGGGGTGGAGGAAGCCCATGAAATAGCAAAATAATACCTATCTGTAAAAGGACAGGGGATAGTAGTTAATGAAAATGTACAAATCTGTATGTTGGGTAAAGAGATGGTTTAAGGATGTAGTTTAAGCTGTATGTGTGAGTAAGAAGGGATTCCGATAATAAGAAATAAATACAATGGAACAGTTAGAAGATTTATAAGTTATATGGGTTCTGAATATGATGCAAATGCTGTGGAATAAGAAGTGGAGATTGTATTGGGTCTGGCTGAGCTGGAGTTCATTTCCCCATAGCAGCCCTCACAGTGCCGTGCTTTGCATTGGGAGCTGGAAAGGTGTTGAAAACACACCAGTGTTTTGGCTACTGCTGAGCAGTACTGGCACAGCATCAACACTGTCTCTCAACATTTCCCCTCCATCAAGGGGCTGGGGGTGGGCAAGATCCTGGGAGGGGACACAAGCAGGACAGCCAACCAAAATTTACCAAAGGGATATTGTAATGGATGTGATGGATAAATTCGTGTATTAAAATATAGGAAATGTAATAGATGTAGTGAATAAAACAATGTACTAGAAATATTGTACTTTGTAACTCTGAAACTGAAAAAGTAAGCCCCGGTTCCCAGAATGGGAAAGGCATTTCCAAATACCAGGATTTACTTTGCAACTGTGAAGTAACAGATTGAAACTTAAATTTACAAGAGAAAAGGGTTGGCTAGCCAGGATGTGGCTCGTTAATCAAATCAAACTCCGTGCACCTGGACCATCAAGTGACTGATGGCAATCTCGAGGGAGGACCCGGAGATGTGGAAAAATCACCATCCCAAAAAGAGGTTCCAGGAAAATCCTTTCAGACACACCCCAGTGCCGGGAAATCTGTTCAAGATTCATCACCAAGTGAAAGACTGTGTTTGAATATGAAGACTAAACAGAAACACAATGAACTCGCCGCTGGGCACAGAAAACAGTATAAAAATCAGACTCAAAATCCAGCAAGTGTGGACAGGGCAGGATCGCACCCTTGCTGTTGGCCGCCTGTTTCACCCAGCATTCGATCAAATGTTGCTTGTGGCTGTCTCAGATAGATATTTGGAAATGGAAAAATAAAATTTTGTTCTTTTTATCCGATTGGCTAATAATCATTTATAACAGATTGCATACCATATGATGTCAGCTCAGATATAAAAGCTAAGGGAAGTAGGAGGAATAGGGAGGGGATTAATTATTTTCAGTTTTTGTCTTCTGGAATAACTGATCCGCATGGTGAAGCCCTGCTTCCCAGAAAGTGGCTGAATGTTGCCTGCTGATGGGAAGTAGAGAATTCACGTTTTTTTCTTTGCTTGTCTGCCCAAACTTTCGCTTTTGCGAAAGTTTATTTTACTAAATAAACTGCCCTATCTCAATTTAAGAGTTTTTTTCTACATTATTTTCTTTCCCTTGTCCATCTGGGAAGGGGAATGGTAGAATGGCTTGAAGGGCACCTGGAATCCAGCCAAAGTCAACCCACCACAGCAGGCTGGAAACCTCCACGGCTAAGCAAGGATCTGCTCCTCAAACTGAGGAGTAAGAAGGAAATGCACAGCCAGTGGAATAAAAATATGTAACAGTTTTTACTGGCAGACTTTCCACATCTCTCAAGTTCCTGAACTACTAGGTGGAGGCTGGGGGAACAAAGTCCCTCCCACTGTATGCAAAGAGCAGGTTCAGAACCACTCGATGAAGCTGAATAGCCACAAGTCTATGGGGCCTGATGACATGCATTCCAGGGTCCTAAGGGAACTGCCTGATGATGTTGCCAAGCCACTCTGCATGATATTTGAAAAGTCACGGCAGTCAAAGTCCCCCGTGACTGGAAAAAGGGAAACATTGCTCCCATTTTTAAAAAGGGAAGAAAAGAAGATCCAGGGAACTATAGACTGGTGAGTCTCACCTCTGTGCCTGGGAAGATCATGGAGCAGATTCTCATGGAAGCAATGTTAAGGCATATGAAAGACAAGGAAGTGATCCGAGACAGCCAGCATGACTTCACTAAGGGCAGATTGTGCATGACCAATAAGGTGGCCTTCTATGACAGTGACAGCAATGGTTGACAAGGGAAGAATGACTGATGTCATCTATCCAGACTTCTGTAAGGCATTTGATACACTCCCACATGACATCATTACCTCCAAATTGGAGAGACATAGATTTGATGTATGGACTATTCAGTGGATAAGGAATTCGCTGGATGGACACAGCCAGAGACTTGCGGTCAATGGCTCTATATCCAGGTGGAGGCCAGTGATGAGTGATGTCCCTCAGGACTCTGTCTTGGGACCTGTGCTCTTTAATCTTTATCAGTGACATAGACAATGGGATTGAGTGCACCCTCAGCAAGTGTTGGGGGTTAGGTCTGTTCCTTTTTTACTCTAAAGATTTTTTTCCCCCATAAGTTACCAAGGAAACTAAGTGTTGGATACTTAAGAGTACTTGACCAAAACAAAGAGGTGGCCAAAGCTTGGAGGGAGAGATAACACGAGTTTTGGGGCAGGTAAAGGACAGAGCTTGAGGCAGCTGGGCACTCTTTTCGGGGTTCAGGGAGAGAGAACGGCTGGGTTGCTGCTTGCTGCTAGAGGAGCTCACTGTGGCCAAAGGGGTCCGGTCCTGGGAAATCTACTATCATCTGCTTGCCCTGGAATTCTGAGCTCCTCTGCCGCCCTGCTGGAGCTGGGCCAGCCCTGCCCCGCCGTCGGCTTCTTTGGCACTGCTCCTCTTGCTACAGTGTGACCCTGCACCTCCCCCTGCCCTGCTGGGACATCCTGCCATCACAGCCACCAGTCCAGGACTTTTCCACTGTTCCAGCTTGGTGCTCTGAAGATCCTGCAGGGGCACCGAGAATGAACTCCCCTGGTTTTTTGTAAAGCAAAACCCTCAAGGTTCTTGGTACTGTTTTGTTATTAATGCTGTATGTGATATATGTTCTAAAATAAATTCGTGTATCAAGTATGTTATATGTTATAAAATAAAACTGTGCTACAAGTTTAAGTTTCCAAAAATTGTAAAGGTGTCTCCGACCACCGAGACCCATTTGCAACTCTAAAGACTCCCAGATAATCACAGGGCGAAGCCAAAATTTACAACAGAAAGGATACATGGCTATCACACACTAAGTGTATGTTTTTGGGGTTACTTTAAGAATGGTACTTTCTGTGAGGAAATGACAGCAGGGGAACTTTTCTCCCAGCCCTTCAACCAGTTCTTTGTGCCTACCCCACCAGCTTTTGAAGGGTTTAAATTCTCTCTAGATACTAAGTGTTGCTAATAGTCATAGTCTATTTAATAGTTTTCAGAGATAAGGTGAGGCCGACTTGGATCACTGCACAGACACCTACCCCAGAGACTAGGGATACTGTCATGGCATATGACCCTGCCCCAGAGACTGGGGATACTGCCATGGCATCTGACACTGCCCCAGAGACTGGGGATGCTGTCCCACTGCCTGACCCTGCCCCGCAGCCCACCTCAGAAATGAACCACCCGGATTGGGTGGGGATTCTGGTGAAGGAGATATGTGAGATGGGCCAGGTGCTGAAGGAATACACTTCCCCAGCTGGTGGGAAACCCTCCCCCTGCCCTGTAAAGGGAGAGTCTGATGGTGCAGCAATGGAACCCACAGATGTTACAACTGTCCAAGTTGCAGCTGAACCCCAGGGGCAGCCACAGCCAGCAGCAGTCGCCCCTGTGGAAACAAAGAAGTACAAGATGAAATCAGAGCACCCAGGTAACAAGGATAAGAAAGGAGGGCCCTCACAACCTGCAGGGGAAGCAGAGGTTGAGATCATCACCGAGTCCCTGTCGTATGAAAGTCTCCATAACCTGCACAAAGATGTTGCACGACGGGGACGTGAGGCTTATACAGCCTGGCTACTTCAGGTCTGGGACCTTATGGGTACAGGCGTGCAACTGGATGGTAGTGAGGCAAGGAATTTGGGACCCTTGACCCAGGACTCAGGTATAAATCAGGTATTTGTAAGAGAGCCAGGCCCCCTTTCCCTCTGGGAGTGGCTTTTAATGAGTATAAGGGAGAGGTTTGTCCAGAGAGACAAAGTGCAGCAGCACCATCATACAATGGACTGAAAGACCCTTGAGGAGGGGATCCAAAGGCTGAGAGAAGTGGTGGTATTGGAGGTACTCTTTGGGAGGAGTGGACAGCATGATAATGACCCCGACAAGGTTAGATGCACAGGGCACATGTGGATGCTGGCAACTCATGGACCACATGAATACACCGTATTCATTGCCACAATTAATCCTGATACCAACCGAGAGACAGTGGGTTCTGTAGCCAACAAGCTCAGGAACTATGAAAGTATGATCAACGGCCCAATGCAGGCTCAGGTCCAGAGGAGAGCCACAAAGATGATCCAAGGGATTCAGCACCTCTCCTACAAAGACAGGCTGAGAGAGCTGGGGTTTTTCAGTCAGGAGAAGAGGCTTCAGGGACACCTTACAACAGCCTTGCAGCACCTTAAGGGGGCTTATAAAAAGGAGGGAGAGGGACTTTTATGTGGGCAGATAGTGACAGGACAGGGGGCAATGATTTTAAACTAAAAGACAGCAGGTTTAAGATAAGATATTCAGAAGAAATTCTTTACTCAGAGGGTGGTGAGACACTGGCACAGGTTGCCCAGAGAGGTTGTGGATGCCCCATTCCTGAAGGTGTTCAAGGCCAGGTTGGATGGGGCTATGAGCAACCTGGTCTAGTGGAAGTTGTCCCTGTCCATGGCAGGGAGGTTGCAACTAGATGGTCTTTAAGGTCTCTGCCAACTGAAACCATTCTAGGATTCTGAGATACCCCAGAGAGAACTGTCGGACAGTGGAACTCAGTTTTGAAATAGTCTCATAAACTCCTGGGCCAAGGAACATGGCACTGTGTGCTCTTATCACATGCCCTATCATCCACAAGCCTCCAGAAAGACTGAGAAACATAATAGACCGTTAAATGCTATACTGAGAGCATTGGGCACTGGGTTCTAAATTTAGCAAAATTTGAGGAAGAAGGCAATTAGCTGGGGAAGGCAATGTGGACTTCTCCCTTGGAAAAAGGCAAACCCATTCATGGATCTGGGTGTAATTGGTGGGTAATGCAGAAGCATGGGAAGATCCAGTGTGTGCCTCAAGGAGATTTAACCTTGGGGGATAATAATCTGTGATGCAAGTTGTATGTTGTAGGAAGTAACATATCAGGGACTACTTCAACCAACCAAGAGTGAGCTTCACAAGGAACTGGGTGAGTGCAGTGATGACTCAAACCAAGCTGGTGTTTGCACCCAACAATTGAACATGCTGCTTCTCCTGTGCTGAGACCACCTTGACAGATGGGGCCCTTTTCTCCAGGATAAACAACCCCAGTTCCCTCAGTCACTCCTCATAAGACATATGCTCCAGACACTTCACCAGCTTTGGTGCCCTTCTCTGCACATGCTTCGGCCCCTCAGTGACCTCTTTGAAGTGAGGGGCCCAGAACTGAACACAGTACTCGAGGTACAGCCTAACCAGTGGTGACTACAGGGGAACGATCACTTCCCTTGTTCTGCTGGCCACACTATTGCTGATACAAGCCAGGATGCCATTGGCCTTCTTGCCCACCTGGGCCCATACTGGCTACCATTCAGCCAGCTGTAACCAACACTCCCACATCCTTTTCTGCCAGGCAGCTTTCTAGACACTCTTCCTCTAGCTTGTAGCATTGTATGGGGCTGTTGTGACCCAAGTGTAGGACTCAGTACTTCACTTTATTGAACCTCATACAACTGGCCTCAACCAGCCTGTCCAGATCTCTTTGCAGAGCCTTCCTACCCTCCAGCAAATCAACACTCCTGCCCAACTTTGTGTCATTTGAGAACTTACTTAGGGTGGACTTGATCCCCTCATCCAGATATACTGGTTTTAGCTGAGGTAGAGTTCATTTTCTTCCCAGTGGCTGGTATGGGGCTGTGTTTTGGATTTCTGCTGAACACAGAGCTGATATTATAAAGATGGTTTTGCTATTGCTTGTCACAGTACACTAGTATGTAGCTGGACAGATAAATTTGACCATAAGAAACCAAATTCAGCTCTCCTAGTTTGATAAACAAGTCCCTAAGTGAACACATACAGGGACCTCAGCCAATCATGTTCAGTCCAGAGGGCAGACATATCACTGGTCAGGGAGCTGGGCAGTGTTAAAACCCAGACCAATCAGTTGTCTGGACCCGGGAGTTTTGAACCCACTATATAAGAAGGTTCCGAACAATAAAATGGGTTGTTTACTGATGACCCTTGGTGTGTACTGTGTCGTGTGCCTGTCTCCAACCCACGAGCTCACGTAACAATTGCTGAGCAGGGCTTACATAGAGCCAAGGCCTTTCCTGCTTTTCGTACGGCCATGTTGGCAAGGAAGTTGGGGGTGCATGGGATGTTGGGAAGAGACACAGCTAGGACAGGTGACCCAAACTGACCAAAGGGATATTTCAGACCATATGACATCATGCTCAGTATATAAAGTGGGGGGAAGAAGGAGGAAGGGGGGGGGAGGTTTGGAGTGATGGCATTTGTCTTCCCAAATAACCATTATGTGTGATGGTGTGAAAAATAAAGTTTAAAACAACTCCTAAAAGTTAAAGTATAAATTTAGAAAGTATTAGTTATATTAGTTATAGAATTGTAAAGTTAAATGTTAAAAACTCTTTGTACTCATGTTTGTAATATATCATGACCTATCAAGCAAGAATGTCGTTTCCATGGCAACGTAAGACTCCTACACCGCTCTACTCTGCCTGGCTATCTCAACCCCCCCGCCCCCCGTCTCCTACTCTAACACCCCTTATGGTAATTAAAGATCCCAGGATGCAACACCTCAGGAAAATCGGGACAACTTCCAAAAACAAACAGTAATTAAGACTCTTTAACAACAACTTAAAACAAAAAGGATAATAACCATGAAGACTGAAGAGTACAAGCCAATTGATACCAGGACCTTTAGATCTCGCCATGACCAGAAGAGCAATCTGAACATCCGACTCATCAGTGGAAATCACATTGGACTGGAATTGTCGGGAGCATGCTCCCGTGAGGGGGGAGGCTAATTCCCCACTCGGCTGTGTGCAGCAGCAGAGTGTCCAGCCCCCCCTCCTTCTCAGCACTGCGGTGGAGGCCACCCCACCCTCCTGAGGCGCCTGCTTCTAAAAGAGCTGATACTTTAATAAAGGCATTTAAAGGAGGAAACATCGTCTCCTGCCCAATTTTTCTCAGATGGTGCCGAAACCCGGGAGTGGCCACACCCAGAAGAGGATAGAAGAGGACAGAAGTGGACAGAAGGGGACGTCATCTGGCTCTGAACCTCTGGGAATGCTGGCTCCCACCCCGGATCAAGAAAACCACGCTCTCTAGCATCGCTCTCTAGCATCGTGGGACATTGCTGCGGAGCACCAGGAAGAGCTATACACTGCTGAGGAGCACTTGGTAAGACCTCGTGACGGGAGGCGAGTGAGTGTGGGGAGGGACCATCCTGGGCCCCCCCGAGTGAGTGTGGCTTCTGAGTACCGTGTGGTGACTCCTGCAAAGGAGCCCATCGGGAAAAGGAGGAAGCGAGTGACTAAAGCGCTCCCAGGGGCTTAGAGGCCCCCCTCCGAGTGGGCGGAGGAAACCTAGGGTGTGAGTGGCCCGTGAGAGGCTGTTTGTGGGACAGGCCCTCCCAACGGGGGTGGGCCACCGAGGCCGTCCCAAGCGTGCGGGAAGGCTGAGGGCAAGTGCGTGAGGCACGTACCACACTAGTACCGGGAGCTTAGGATAGCTCAACGTGTGGGGAGTGTTTGAGAGCACTGGCCGAGGCACAGCCCGGGGGTCTGTGGGTGTCGGGGATAAGCACACACTGCGCAAGTTCAGGGAGTTCAGAGTAACTCAAGGCGGGAGGAGTGCTTGATCTTTCAGAGCCCGTGGATACTGGCTGGGGTGACCTACACGGGGTGCAGCGTGACAGGGGTCGATAGGCACTTAGAGAGAGGTGTATCGACCGAACATGAGAGGTAGGGAAACAAGTTTCAGCTGGTGTAGGAAGCTTGGCAGTAGGGTGAGTGAGCGAGCTACACACTGTACACCCAGTCCTGGCAGTGGGCAGTGCTGACCCCCAGGGCCCGGGCATATCGGCTGTCTAACGGGGACTGCCTGGTGTACAGGGGCGCAAGAGGGTACTGGCTGGGGTGGTGGCTGGGCCCTAAAAAGTGGGGGGCAGGAACCAGACCATTCCCGAGTACCACGGGGCTTGCAGGGGCAGGGGCTGAGACCCTAAGGGCGGGTCTTCCAGACTGCTTCCGGGGCTCCTGAGTGTGGGTACTGACCGAGGCTCTGAGGGCGAGTCTTACGGGCTACCTACGGGTACCAGTGTGAGTGTGGAGTGAAAATGGGTGGATGCAAGAGCAAGACAAAAAAGAGAGAAGTGGAGAGAAGTAACAAGATTAAGAACATCCCACCAGAAAGCCCACTAGGGCAAATGTTAGAATCATGGGAAAGTAATGATAAAACTAAAGATCTAAGTAGGATCAAAATGATCCATTATTGTGTTGAAGTTTGGCCAACTTTAAATTTATCTAACCAGTGGCCGTGGTGTGGAACTACAGATTTGTGGATGTGTGATCAGTTAAATCAATATTTGAAAGCTCAGGAAAACACCTGTAGTGAACAAATACACTATGCTGCTTGTTGGCAGAATAGCATGTCTAAAGAAGAGGTGACAAAAATTTGTAAGTTGAAAGAGAAAGAAAAAGTAGATGAAAAAGAGAAAAGAAGAAAATAAGCAGTGGGACCCCCTTGACCATCTATCTCCTCCTCCCCCAATATACCCACAANNAGACTGAAGAGTACAAGCCAATTGATACCAGGACCTTTAGATCTCGCCGTGACCAGAAGAGCAATCTGAACATCCGACTCATCAGTGGAAATCACATTGGACTGGAATTGTCGGGAGCATGCTCCCATGAGGGGGGAGGCTAATTCCCCACTCGGCTGTGTGCAGCAGCAGAGTGTCCAGCCCCCCCCTCCTTCTCAGCACTGCGGTGGAGGCCACCCCACCCTCCTGAGGCGCCTGCTTCTAAAAGAGCTGATACTTTAATAAAGGCATTTAAAGGAGGAAACATCGTCTCCTGCCCAATTTTTCTCAATGGGGCCCTGCTCTCCTGGAGATGGCTGAACATGTGCCTGTCCATGGGAGGCAGTGAATTAATTCCTTGTTTTGCTTTGCTTGTATGCATGGCTTTGATTTCCCTATTAAACTGTCTTAACTCACTGAGTTCTCCAGCTTTTACACTTCTGATTCTCTCCCCGATCCCACTGGCGGGGGAGTGAGCAGCTGCATGGTACTTAATTGCTGGCTAGGGTCAAACCACAACAGTCCTTTTTGGCACCCAATGTGGAGCTCAAAGGGTTCAAGATAACAACAGATTTGATGGGGTTGTGCTAGATTGAATTTATATCTGTTAGTGCTGTTTAGATAGCAATGAGCAGGCTCCTGAACTTGCATTGGGACTCATTTTCTTGATTGTATGTTAAAGTCTTGTGTTTGTTAGTGGTTGCTTTTTGCTTTTGCTGCTTGCTGTAGTGCTGTACTGTTTATCACCTTACTGAGTTGTGCCTGGGAACATTTTGATAACAGCCATGGCGATGTGCCTGGGCTGGCAGATGGCCAGGGCAGTGCTGCTGTTTTCTGTGCTGCTGTACCAAACAGGTTGGAACTCCAGTGTGAACTTAAGTTGAAGGGACTATGACACACGATGAGTCCATGATGGAGCAGAGATCTACCTGCAGCCTGTGGAGGAGCCCACACTGTAGCAGGTGGATGCCTGAAGGAGGATGAGACCCGCTGAGAAGCCTGTGCTGGAGAAGGTTTGCTGGCAGGACTTGTGATGTTGTCGTGGTTTGAAAGCAAAACGAGTGAGAGGCTCCAAGTCAGAAATACAATTTAATAGGAAGAAGAAAAAAAGGATAAAATAAAATAAATGCAGTAATACAAAAAAAACATTGACAGAGTCAGAATACAACCTGAGCGGGATGACGGAAGCAGTGATCCCGTAGAAAGGTCTGGTAGCTCTGATCCTCTGGGAATCCAGTGGGTATGGGCCCCTGTACTGTCCCAAATCCCAGATTATACCCAGGTGAGAATGCTTGGCTCCTCCCCCTGGGTGGAGCATCTCACGATGGGATAATGAGTCATACAGGGGGTCCTTGATGGCTCATTAAAGAGAGATAACTCCCAGTGGGAGTTATCTATGAGTCATGCAGCAGGCCATTAACAGAAGACCCATTAACAAAAGACACCTTAACAGAGGACACCTTAACAGAAGAGGGAGGGGGAACCTGGAAGAACACTGCTTCAACAATTGGTTTCAACAGTTCATGAAGGTGGTGATAGAATACTTTGTGCATATCTTATACTACAACCCAGGACAGATGTCACAGGGGATACATGCTGGAGAAGTTAATCAAGAACTGCAGCCCATAGGAAGGCCCCACATTGAAGAAGTTCAAGGAGGACTGTGTTCCATGGGTGGGACCCCACACTGGAGCAGGGGAAGCGAAGATTCCCTTGCAGCCCATGGTGCAGATCATGGTAAAGCAGCTGTTCCCCTGCAGTCCATGGAGGACTAGGATGTGACTATACTAATGGTGGACTATCACAGGAACCCCTTGTTGCAGCCAGGCTGGGGACAAGGGGAAGAGATCACTGCAATGTCAAACCCTATAACCTGTCCCCAAAAGGACCAGGGTGGAGATTATAATGGATATGTGTCTTGGGGATGGATTATTATTCCATATCATTTTGGGGGGTTTTGATCTGTTTTTTTTTTATTTGTGCCCGGGGTGGCTGCTGCTTCCGCCCCACTCCCCATCCTCCCTGGCTCTGGGACTATCGTGATGAATGGGAGCCAAGCCAGGGTTTCCAGAGGGAGATGGGAGCAGGGTGAGAGGCAGCCCTTCCTTTTCGGCACGGGCTGTTCAACTGGACACACGCGGCCAGTATCTCTGACCAGGGATCCTGCTGCTTCTGTGGGGTTTGTCTGCTTCTTTTTGGTTTTTGTTTTTGTTGCTTCAGCACTGTGACTGAGCTTGCCAGCTGGGCTTCTTTTGCTGCTCTGTTGTCAGGAAGCCCAGAGCCAGTGCGTGTCCCACCAGGACCCGGGACCTCCCTTGTTTCCAGCCCGGGGGTTGCCCCCCCCACCCTCCGCACAGCCCGGACCCAAAGGACCAGCCAGTGCCAGTGAGAACATCCCAAAGAGCCTTTTACTGCATTCGGGAGCTGGACTGTTGCTGCCCAATCCCCACTGTACCTCCACCATTGCTCTAAGTTTGTGCTACACTTTAGCTTTCCACCCTCTGCCTACTAGGAGATCCTGCCGTTCCAGCTTGCTTCTCCTGAGGTTCCTGCTACAGCTCCTTTTGCTCCCCAGAGGGGGCACCGGGATCGGCTGCCCCTGGGGGTTCGTAAAGGAAATCCCTCCTCCATCCGTTCTTGCCAGCTGCATCTCACATCCTCCACATGGAGAAAGACCACCGGACCTGCACCACATCGTCCCCTGCAGCCGAGGGGGAGTCATCGCACCCACCCTGCCTGGCTGGGGAGTCACCAGCGCCCCTGCAGGCTGTGACCATAACTACACCAAAGGGGAAAGTGCTTAAATAGCGGGTAGAGACTGTTTATTGGGTTTTGCATTCTTTGTTGTTGTTACCATTGTTGTTGTTTGCCTCGTTATACATACATACACATATACAGAACTGTTATTCCTTTTCTCATATCTTTGCCTGAAGGCCCCTTAATTTCAAAATTATAATAATTCGGAGGGGAGGGGGTTTACATTTTCTATTCCAAGAGAGGCTCCTGCCTTCCTTAGCAGACACTTGTCTTTCAAACCAAGACAATATGCCTCTAAATTGTTGTAAGCCATGATTTGAGTTGGATCTTACAGGAATTACTATAGCAGGAACCACCCAAATGAATGGAGGAGAAGCCTTACAAGAAGCAGTGCAGGTGCAGCAGTGGCCTGACCTGAGCTGCCTTTGGTGCCCAGTAACTCCAAGCAGCACAACACCTCTCCTGCCCCAAGTGATCACCAGAGCAGATGGAGCCCAAAGTCATGAACAAGACGAATTCAACAGATATTTTGTGGACATTTTATGGACATTTTGCAGGGGTGGTCCATAGACTAAGGGAACAATATCTGTATAGCATATCAAAGAATGGGAAGGGAGTGTTGGGTAATGAGGTTGTATCGGATAGGGTGGGACCATGTGGCAGGACCTTTCACCCCTGATACAGCAAAAGCTTATTTCCCCATAACATATGGCTAGGTTAGGCCAGAATGATTTGTGATGTGATGAATTATCTTGGCTGAGAACTTCCTTAGCCAGCAATACACATCCTGTCTTGAATGGTGAGAAAGGAAAACCTAAAATGACTAGTGACTGCAGAACACAAGCATTTTTACAACTATAAAAGACCACTATGATTTTCATGAAAACAGAAATCTCTTATACACACTCTGAGTGTGTGGAGACTTCTCGATATTAAGACATTGACATTGAGTTACTTCCCTGGGATTGGGAGAAATTAGGAGATTCTCTGCACACTGCTATCATTCCTTGGTAAGTGACATTGACTCCTAATCTATACTATTCCTTTGCTAGCTGTAACATAAGGTACCTTTATTATTATTATCGCACACTGTTTTTTTTATCTACCAGTAGGTCTTTTGTGTTATCCTGTGTAGTAAAGTAATCTGTTTAAGTCTTATGTGTTTCCTTGGCCTATTCAAATAAATAATTCATGTTGTAATAGGCCTGATCAGTCATTATTAAGAACTTGTGAGTGAGAGTGAGTTTTGGGGTGCTGGCCCCCTCAATAAAGCCACTGGCTACTGCCAGAAACCTGGAAAGGCAGGGATTTGTCTAAGCTCTCCCCTCTCCATTCATAACAGACCTGAGCATAATGTAAATGGTATGGAATAAGGGGTGGAATCCTTGTGCTCCCATGTTTTGCAGGCATGTTCCATGGGATGGCAGTGAATTAATTTCTTGGTTTGCTTTGCTTGCGTGCATGGCTTTTGCTTTCCCTATTAAACTGTCTTTATCTCAACCCATGAGTTTTCTAGCTTGTAACCTTCTGATTGTCTCACCGATCCTGCTGGTGGAAGAGTGAGCAAGCAGCTGCATGGGGTTTGGCTGCTAGATGGGGTTAAACAGAATCAATTCGGTTGGAAAAGACCTTTGAGATCATCAAGTCCAACCGATGACCTAACACCACCATGTCAACTAGACCACGGCACTAAGTGCCGCATACAGTCTTTTCTTAAACACATCCAGGGACAGTGACTCCACTACCACCCTGGGCAGCCCATTCCAATGCCCAATTACCCTTTCTGTGAAGAATTTCTTCCTAATGTTCAACCTAAACATCCCTTAGCATAGCTTAAGACTGTGTCCTCTTGTCCAATTGCTAGTTACCTGGGAGAAGAGACCGACCCTCACCTGGCTAAAACCAACCTTCAGGTGGTTGTAGAGAGTGATAGGATCTCCCCTGAGCCTCCTCTTCTCCAGGCTAAACAATCCCAGCTTCCTCAGCCGCTCCTCATAGGACTTGTGAGGATTTGTGCTCCAGACCCTTCACCAGCCTTGTTGCCCTAAACAATGACACCAGGTCATCAATTAAGATGTTAAATAGAACTGTCCCCAGTACTGAGCCCTGGGGAACACCACTCATGACTGACCACCAGCCGGTTGTAACTCCATTCACCACCACTCTCTGGGCCTGGCCATCCACCCAGTTTTTTACCCAGTGAAGAGTTCACCTGTCCAAGCCATGGGAAGCCAATTTCTCCAGGAGAATGCTGTAGGAAATGGTGGCAAAGGCTTTACTGAAGTCTAGGTAGACAATATCTACATTTTTTCTGTCATCTACTAAGCAGGTCACTGTCATAGGAGGAGATCAGGTTTGTCAAGCAGGTCCTGCCTTTCATAAACCCATGCTGGCTGGGCCTGATCCCCTGGTTGTCCTGTACATGTCACATGATGGCACTGAAGATGATCTGCTCCATGCCCTTCCCCAGCACTGAGGTCAGGCTGACAGGCCTGTTGTTCCCCAGATCCCCCTTTCAACCCTTCTTATAGATAGGTGTCACATTTGCTAATTTCCAGTCACCTGGGACCTCCCTGGTTGACCAAGACCGCTGGTAAATGATTGAAAGTGGCTTGGTAAATACTTCGGCCAGCTCCCTCAGTACCCTTGGGTGAATCCCATCAACTTGTGGAAGTCTAAGTGGCACTGCAGGTCACTGACCATTCCCTCCTGGATTATGGGGGCTTTATTCTGCTCCCTGTCTCTGTCTTCCAGCTCAGGAGGCTGGGTACCCTTATGTCTAGGGTTGAAACGGAAGATGCAACCAAAAGTATATATTCTATTACTATCTGTTGAAACTGGTTGGGGAAGTGTTTTTTCTCTTCTATGACCCATTCCTCGTGACTCTGGGGGGGAGGGGGCAGGTGTCTTCTGTTAATGGGCCAGTTGTTAAAACCAGGAGGAGCAGTACTCTTTATCTCTTCCAGGACCCATTCTCCCACCAGAGGGATATCTTCTGTTAATAGGCCATTGATGCTCACTGCATGACTGATAAAATTACATCAACCCATTGTGAGATGCTCCACCCAAGGGGAGGAGCCAAGCATTCCTATCTGGATAAAAATCTGAGATTCAGAACACCAGGGCAGCCTGTTTCTACTGGATTCCCAGAAGAAGACCGGACCCATCTCACTACCACTGGACCTTCAGAGGAAAACTACACCCTTCTACAGAATCATCTCTGCTCCAACCGAATCACATCTGTCACTCCAGGAGGACTTAATTGGACTGCTACCGACACCCTGACCAGTAGGGTGTCAGGTTGTATTCTGACTCTGTCAGTGTGTTTTTTTTTGTTCGTTTGCTTTTTTTGTACTATTACATTTTTATTTTTAATATTCTTAGTAAAGAACTGTTATTCCTATTCCCATATCTTTGCCTGAAAGCCCCTTAATTTCAAAATTATAATAATTCAGAGGGAGGGGGTTTACATTCTCCATTCCAAGGGAAGCTCTGGCTTTTCCCTGGCAGATACCTGTCTTTCCAAACTAAGACCTGAGGAGAACTGGTCTTACTAAAGATTGAGGCAAAGAAGACATGCAGTACCTTGGCCTTTTCCTCATCCTTTGTTACTATGTTTCCCCTCACATCCAAAAAAGGATGGAGATTCTCCTTGTTCCTGCTTTTGTTGCTGATGTATTTGTAGAAATACTTTTTGTTGTCTTTTACAGCAGTGGCCAGATTAAGTTCTAGCTGGGCTTTTTGGCCCTTCTAATTTTCTCCCTGCATAATGTCATGACATCCTTGTAGTCCTAAGCTGCCTGCCCCTTTTTTCAGAGGTGATAAACTCATTTTTTCTCCCTGAGTTTGAGCTAAAGCTCTCTGTTCTGCCATGCCAGTTGTCTTCTATGCTGGCTTTTCTTTCAGCATAGAAATGGCCTGCTCCTACTCCTTTGAGATTTCTTTCTTAAAACACGTCCACCCTTTCTGGAATCCTTTGCCCTTCAAGACTGCCTTCCAAGGAACTCTCTCAACCAGTCTCCTAAACAGGCCAAAGTCTGCCCTCCAGAAGTCCAGGGTGGCAGTTCTGCTGACTCCAGCATTTTGTGGGGCCCAAAACTACACACAATACTTAAGGTGAGACTGCACCAATGCTAAATACAGAAGGATAATCACCTCTTTTGACCAGCTGGTTATGCTGTGCTTGATGCACCCTGGAACACATTTTGCCCTCCTGGCTGCCAGGGTACACTGCTGAGTTATGTTGAGCCTGTTGTCAACCAGCACCTCCAAATCCTTACCTGCAGGGCTGTTCTCCAGCCACTCCTCTCACGATTTATATTTGTCCCTCGTGCAGAATCCAGCATTTGTTCTTGCTAATTTTCATGCCATTAATGACTGCCCAATGCTCCAATCTATATCTATATCTATATCTATATCTATATCTATATCTATATCTATATCTATATCTATATCTATATATCTATATCTATATCTATATATATATATATATATACACCTCTGCAAGGCCTCTTGGCCCTCAAGAGAGTCAGCAGCCCCTCCAAGTTTGGTATCCTCTGCAGACTTGCTGATGGTGCATTCATCTCCTGCCTCCAGATCACTGATCAAAATATTGAACAGAACTGGCCCTAGAATTGAGCCCTGAGGAACACTGCTAGTGACCAGTATCCTGGGTTGTAGTATAAGATATGCACAAAGTATTCTATCACCATCTTTATGAACTGTTGAATCCAATTGCTGAAGCAGTGTCCTCCCAGGCCCTCTTCTGTTAATGTGTCTTCTGTTAATGGCCCATCAAATGCCTGCTGCATAACTCATAGATATCTCCCTCTGGGAGTTATCTCTCTTTAATGGGCCATCAAGGACCCCCTGTAGGACTCATCATCCCATTGTGAGATGCTCCGCCCAGGGGGAGGAGCCAAGCATTCTCACCTGGGTATAATTTGGGACAGTACAGGGGCCCATACCCACTGGATTCCCAGAGGATCAGAGCTACCAGACCTTTCTACGGGATCACTGCTTCAGGAAGACCCCCTCATCTGGACTGCTTCCATCATCCTGCTCAGGTTGTATTCTGTCTCTGTCAGTGGTCTTTTGTATTACTGCATTTATTTTTTTTATTTTATTTTATTTTACCTTTTTTTTTCTTATTATTAAATTGTATTTCTGACTTGGAGCCTCTCACTCGTTTTGCTTTCAAACCACTACAACCAGTCACCAGCCTGATGTTGCCCCACTAACTACAATGCTTTGGGCTCTGCCCTTCAGCCAGTTCTTCACCCAGCGTACCATGAACCTGCTCAGCTCACAGTTGGACAACTTGTCCAAAAGGATGCTGTGAGGGACAGTATCAAAAGCCTTACTAAAAATCCAAGAAAACCTACATCTACCACCTTCCCTTCATCCACTAGGTGGGTGACCTTATCATAGAATGATATCAAATTAGAGAGGACTTCCTAGGAAGTTTCTGGACATTGTCTGTTGACAGAAAGTGGAAAATAAAACTTTTTGTTCCTATGCACAGCCTTTGCTTTTCTTCAATAAAATGCCTTTATCTCACCCCATGAGTTTTTCATCTTATTTTCTCCCCATCCTGTTGACAAGGGGGAGTAACAGAATGGCTTAGTAGGTACCTGGCAGCCAGTCAAGGTCAACCCACCATAGGTAGATGCAAGTGAACTTCAAGTAGTAAAACGCAAGTGTTATGTCCTTACTCATTGTTGTGGTGCAACCCCCACCTCTACCAGGCTACACTATGATCTCATAAACGTTTGTTAGCCCTTGGGCTTGACAAACATCACATGGGCTCAGCTCCTCTTGAGCTTATCAGAAACACTGTCTGCTCCCAGGAACTAGTGCTGGCTTATGAGCTCCTGTTCTTTTTTTAATGAACAGCCTTGAAAAATTGTTTTGCTTGAATAACAAGTCAAGTGGAATGATACTTTTGTTCTCACACTTTCAAATAGAGTTTCCGACCTGAAGTGTGACCAGGGTGAAAAACTCTTATGACCAAAGCCCACTCGCTTGCGAGCATATAAACAGAAGTTCAAGCTGAGACCTTTTGAGCTCTCCTGGACCACAGCAGCTGCAACCAGCAACCTCCCTCTGAGTGGAGCCTCTCAGAGCCAGTGAACTCTCAAGTTTGCTATACTCGAGGACTAGCAAATGACAACAGATCCTGGGCTGATACCCCCATTCCTCAAGGCTCAACCCTTCACCAGTTGAGAAGATGCAAAGGCATCTGAAGTGAGTATCTCACTACCTTCGAGGGGAATTTTTCACATGTACATTGTGCAGACTCTTTATGTGTTCATGCAGGTGTGCATATGCTATATCAAATGTGGGAGAAATGCTGCTCTCCTAGATTCTTAAGTACTTTAGATTTCTAAGTTAGGCCTGTAAGTAATTACTGTTGTGGTATACTAAATCCTATATGAATCCTTTGCTAAATTGTTTGAGTTATAAGTTAAGTTAAATACTGTTAAAGTGCTGTTAAGTTTAAGTGCTGTTGGGCCTTTAGGGCATATTCCTTTTTATTGTCACCTTTTCTATCCTTTTGTCTCTCCTTCTCCTCCCTCCCTTCCTCCCTCCCTCCCCCCCTCCATCCCCACCTCCACATAGATAGTTTTATTTCAGTTTGGATTGATAGGGTCCCACATGACATCATTACCTCCAAATTGGAGAGACATAGATTTGATGTATGGACTATTCAGTGGATAAGGAATTCGCTGGATGGACACAGCCAGAGACTTGTGGTCAATGGCTCTATATCCAGGTGGAGGCCAGTGATGAGTGATGTCCCTCAGGACTCTGTCTTGGGACCTGTGCTCTTTAATCTTTATAGCAAGTTTGCAGATGACACCAAGCTGAGCAGTGCAGCTGGCACAACAGAAGGAAGGGATGCCAACCAGAGGGACCTGGTCAAACCTGAGAATTTGGCCCATGAGAACCTCATGAATTTCAAAAAATCCAAGTGCAAGGTGTTGCATCTGGGTCAGGACAATCCCAGACGTGAGCACTGACTGGGAGAAAAACTCCTTGAGAGTAGCCCTGCTAAATATTCTATAAATTTATAAATTTGAAAGGTCAGTGAAAAATAGTTATTTAAAGTGAAGTGTTGCTTGTTACAGAGCAGCCCAGCTGCAGAAAAGAAATCATAGCCCTGTAATACGGATAATTTAAATACTGTAATCAACACTGAAATCATCAGCAAGGGCAAATGAGAACTTAAACTGCTTACTATACTGGTGTGTTGTAAGTTTGGTTTTTCCACACACACACACAAAAGATTACTCCTCAGCATCATAGCACTGTATGTTATTTTCTATTTATATACAGGTCTTTCAGATTTTTCATGGAAACAAGTAACATCCAGCATAATTAAAAAAGAAAGAAAAAAGGAATGGGGGGGAAATAAAGCTGTAAAACTGAAAACCCTTCTCAGAAAGGGAGGAAAAAACAGAGAACAGTGATCACGATACTGCTGGTGCTTTAAGAAGTGGAGGAAAAATGCACAAAGAACTGGCTCTGAAACTAATGCATATTTGCATATCCATGAAAATAAATGAGAACCAGAAGATCTTAAGGAAGTATTTAAGAGGAAGAATAAACATTTCAAATTATTTGGTGAAAAGTTGTATATTGGGCTATGAAAAAATGTACTTTCAGAGAACACCTGCATAAGTTTGTAAGTATATGAACAGTTTTTCTTCAGAAATTAGCAAAACTGGTTTAAATTTCTTTTAACTGAGCTGTCAAAACCAACCTGTAGCTCAAGAATTAACACTGTATTCTATGCTTATCCCCTCTTGCTAGAATGTTTTTTCAGAACACAAAATACCTAACATCTTGGGGAAAACAACACTCCCCTTATGAACCAGACCAGTATTTGGTAGCACTTACCAACACCTAGAATAATTTACAGATGTGAGAATTCAGCAGAGAAAGAAGGTAATTTTATGTTATTGTACTTCAAACGATTATATAACTGGAAGGACTGTCTGTGAATAGACTTTGAGGAATTGCCTCTACAGACAAGCAAAATATAAGCCTCAAACATTTAGTTCTTGTCCTGTATTAGCAGAGAGGTGAAAAAATATGGCAAGAAGGAAGCCAAGACTCTAAGAATGAAGACCATCTTGAAACCTTTTTTTCCCCAGCATACCTTGTTTGTCCTACAAAAAATGTGCATTAATTTCTTACTTTGATAATAATTTTTATTAAAAAATCTTGCTTCTAAATTATTTTTTGTACATGTGGCACAAATGGAAAAGAAATGGGAAAGTACATTCACCAAGATAGGACTTCAGAGTGAGAACTTTTGGCAGGGACAAGAGATAGATCCTCCTCCTCTTAGCTTGAAAAAATTTTGCAGAAAGCTTTATGTCTGACCTGAATTGGATTCAACAACATAAACACTTAATGATGTCCTGGATTTCCTGAGATTTTGCAAAAATATATATATTGGCAATAACAAACAAAAAAAACTCACAGAAAGGGAAAAAGTTAGGATCTCAGAAAGCAGGGTATCCCTCCCCTTATATATAGGTAAGGCTTTCTGGAAGTCTATCCTATGGATAAATAGAGCACACACAAGAACAGACATCTCCCTCTGCCTTTCATAGTCCATTGGGTATATGTGGCAAGAAGTTAGCAACTACCCTGCACCTGTCACACCCAGTTCCACCCTGCTCAGCAACAAATCCATCACAGGCCAAAGCTGAACCAATCAGCAAAGCTGGCAGCACCTCTGTGGAAACATTTAAAAATGGGAGAAGGGAACAAAAAGAAGTGAAAAACAACAGAGGAAACACCAAGGTCAGAATAGAAAGAGCTTCATAGCAGAGCAAACATTCCTGAAAGAACTGCAGTCTGCAGAGAACCCATGCTAGAGCAGATATTCCTGAAAGGTCTACAGCATGTAGAGAACCCATGCCAGAACAGAAAAAAAGTGACAAGGAATGAACAGCAGAGAAGCTGCCATATGCTGACCATAACTTACACATACACACACTGCATCGCTGAAGGGACTCAGTGTAACCTGCAGACATAAGGGACAAAGGGAAGAGTTAGGAATAAAGCAGAGGCTGGGAAAAGGGGAAGGAAAAGTGTTTTCCTAAGTGTGTTCTCCATAAGTCTTTAAATGTTTGTTTTGATTCTGTTTCCCAATATTTGAATTAGTAATTATATATATATATATATATATGACTTGGCAATAAATTAATCTTTTTCAAAACCTCATTCCTCTGGTGATTAAATTCCCCAAGTTGTCTGTTTTGCTCATGGCAGTTTATTGGCAAGTGATCTCCCTGTCTTTGTTTTGACCCACAAAACTTGCTCCTGTTCTTCCTATTTTCTCTCACCACATCCCTGCTTCATATTTAAACTTCCTCTACCCCCACCCAAACATACAGTCTCCCAGAATTGTGATTAGAGGCCTCAGCATGACTGACAACTAGGATGTTTATTCACATCAAAGAATCCTCTCTCAAGTCATTACCATTTAAAAATATATTTTTCATCCAACATTAACAGCTACATCTCTAGTCATATGAATTAAATTTGCCTCATCATCCTCTCTATACAAGCCAACACTGCTATAACTGAGGGTAGGAGTCAGGCAATCCCTCCCTCCCTCCCCCTCAACAAGTGAATTGTTAATGATAAATAACAGAGAATAGAAATTTTCAGTTTCCCTGAAGTTGCTGAATAGAGCTTCAAGACTAACTGGCAAAAAAAGATAAAAGGATGTAAAGGTATGCACACAGGATGGTAAACATAGCTGGAACCAGTGGAGAACCAGATAAAGAGGCCTACAGTAGGTTTTTTCCAAGTTATGTAACAAGAAGCAACAGTGCATTCCCAAAGAAAAAGTTCAAGGAAAGGTCACCTTTAATATCAAAGCATTCAGTGAATACAACCACCAGAGATGCCTTTTGATGACCCTCCAGGACCATAAAAGGACTTCCAGTAGGAGGCAGATGCATGCAAATTAGTTCTAGGAAAGTGATGTTTATGTACCAGATAGGAGATACACTGTAATAAATATGTATGATGATGATGGATAAATACTTTGTTGTAAAGTCTCATCATACACACAGAATAAGGAGAGATCCTCTGTGTGTTCTACTCAGATAAAGAATGCCTGCTTTTCTAATGCTTCAAATTGTGTTAGAAAGTTTATTCTGGCCAATTTCAGTGTCATTAGGACAGCACATAAACCAGAAAAGAGGTTGCTTGTTCTGTCTTATGGTTGACACCTAACAGTAAAGTATGTTTATACTTATAAAATGGGAGGGACAGAGGACGCACATAGAAGATCAAAAGAGATTTCATTCACAAACACTAGCAATAAAAATAAGCCAGTAGTCACCTGAGGTGCCCTCAGCAGTCAGTGGACCAAGAGAGATTTCTATTTTGAGTCCCTTCTAGAAAAAGCCTTTTCCTTAGTAGAGATGACTCTATGGGACCTGAGGGCAGTTTTTGTGAATGCTCCCCCTACTCACAAAATGTCAAGCAATAAGTACTCAATGATTTCCAGTTTCCAAATATGTCAAACACTTGTGTATTCCCTAACTCCAAAAGCATTTAAGAGTCAAATTTTTGAAAAGTATTTGTACCACACAAGAGACAGAATTTTCTCTTAAGCTGTTTTTTGAAGACACTCCTGTCAGTGGATATTTTGACAGATTGGATATCCTATAACTGCAGTTCCACTGATGGCAAATCAACCAATAATGAAACCTTGTGTCTTCTTTCAACATTAAGACAGACATCTTATGACTGCCCAAAATACAGGAGATTAAGGAACAGGATAGGCAAACAACCATCCCAAAACATACAGATGTAGCTGTCTTTTGAGTACAAGATGTGTTACAAAAACTACATTTTCCAAGCCTTATTTTCATTATTTGTATAATTCCTAGAAAATTTAAAGTCAGTTTACTCTCCAAACATTTTACAATTCAAGTTGAAGACCAGATAAGTTTCAGATGTACAGAAGAACTAAAAAAAAATGTTCATCGGTATGATGAGGTCCATTAGCTAAGCATACCAGAGACCTATGAACTGTACTGAATTTTAGTTGTTTGACACAGTATTTGAAAAAGGATAACAGGAAAACTTAACATAAATGTGTTGTGAGCAAAAAGGTTTACTGATTTTTGGGGAATTTCAATCAATTTAATTTGTTGTCAATTAAAAACTTCAAATTACCAATTCTGTTACTGAAATAAACAAAAACCCATGCTCATTCTCCCTCAGAAATCACAAAATAACAGAATGGTTGAGGTTGGAAGGGACATCTGGAGGTCATCTGGTTCAACCCCCCTGCTCAAGCAGGGCCACCTAGAGCCAGTTGTCCAGTACTATGTCCAGACATTTTGAATATTTCCAAGGACAGAGACTCCACCATCTCTCTGGGCAACCTGTCCCAGTGCTTGGTCACCCTCACAGTAAAGAAGTGTTTTCTAATGCTCAGATGGAATCTCCTGTGTTTCACTGTGTGCCCATTCCCTCTAGTCCTGTCCCTGTGTACCACTGGAAAGAGTCTGGCTCCATCTTCATTACAGCCTCTCTTCAGGTATTTATAGATAATAAGATTCTACCCAAGCCTTCTTCAGGCTAAACATTCCCAGCTCTCAGTCTTTCCGCAGATGCGAGATGCTGTAGTCCCTTAATCATCTTAGTTGCCCTTCACTGGGCTCTGTCCAGTATGTCCATATCTCTCCTGTACTCTAGAGCCCAGAACTGGACATGGTACTCTGTGTGCGACCTCATGAGTGCTTAATATAAGGGAAGGATCACCTCCCTTGAGCTGCTGGCAATACTTTGCCTAATGCAGCCAAGCATAACATCAGGCTTCTTTGCCACAAGGGCACATTGCTTGCTCATGTTCAACCTGGTGCTCGCCAGGATCTCCAGGTCCTTTTCTGCAAAGCTGCTTTCCAGATGGGTGGCTCCTCGCATGTACTTGTACATGAAGTTGTTCCTCAGGGGCAGAACTTGACACTTCCCTTTAGTGATTTTCATGAGGTTTTTGTCAGCCCATTTCTCCAGCCTGCCCAGGTCCCTCTGGGTGGCAGCACAACTCTCTGGTATATTAGTCACTCCCTCCCTTGCTGAGGGTACACTCTGCCCCATCCATCCAGGCCATTAATGAAGATGTTGAAAAGAACTGGATCCAGTATTGACCCCTGGGCTACACTACTAGCTACTGGCCTCCAACTAGACTTTGTACTACTGATCATCACTCTCTGGGTCCAGCCATTCAGACAGCTTTCAATCCACTTCATCATCCATTGCCTCTGCAAAATCTCTCCTTGCCTCTGTTCTTTCTCCAATCCCATCACCACACATAAAAGTCTCTGATGGGGCAAGAGGGAGCTCAGGAAATTTGGGTCAGTGTGTGGTGGTTCCTGTACTGGTAGCAATCCCTTTAGAGTCAGGCCTCTCAGCTCCTGCTCAGACTACCAATTGAGCTCCTGCTCTCTTCCTGTTCCAGCATGGTCTTCTGTCTCCTCTTTCTTCTGCTCTGCTGTTCTTTCTTTTCTTCCTTTTTTTCAGCATTTACCACCCTTCCTTGCTTTATTTTCACAGAGGCACCACAAAGTTTACTGATTGGTTCATCTTTGACTTGCAATGGGGTTGCTGATGAGCTGTTTAGAACCAACTCTAACCAGTATAGGGCAGTCAACAAGTTTCTCACACAGAGGTCACTCGTGAAGCCACACTCTGCTCTCCCCCTACACCCCAACTTTGCCAATTATACCCAATTTAAAAAAAAGTCACAAGAGAACTATTCTAGAACGTGCTTTCTTCTATGCTGCTGGGAAATCCCAGATTTAAAAATCTCAACAGCAAGCTTGAAATTATACAGTGCAGTTACCTTTTTTGAACATACTAGGGAAGAATTTTTAATAAAGAAAATACATAATAAACTAGGAAACTGTGTTGTGAAAATTATTATTTGATCTTAACACATACCAGACCAGAAATATGATATTTGATATGTCTTTCAGTTGTGCTTCTTGGAGTAAGAGGTCATGATCTAGTAAAGTTCATTTTTACATTTAAATATGATTAAGACAGGCTCAGAAAAAAAGAAAAAAGTAATTTATATTTTTGAAAGGAGGGTCAACTTAAGGTGTAGATAGGTGAAGGTTTTTTCCAGAAATTAGCATAACGTCAGCTTAGTATGCTTTAGATCAAATAGATATTTACTGTTGGAGTGGCTACCTAGAACAGAGGCTAGACAGAATTAAAAGAATAAAGTATGTATTTATTAAAGGCCTTCAATAGATACACCTTGGGCAGTACAAAAGCCTCGCAGAGACTACACCCAAGATGGATGATGGTCATGAGATTTTCAGACAGATATAAGTTTGGTTTATTTGCATATCAGAGGTTAATTGTCCAATTATAGCTTCAGGTAATGAAGTCATATTCCCCCGGTTTGCTTCCCCCCATTCACTTTTGTTTATACTTTTCTGGGCCTGAGGCAGATGGTGTCCTTGGTTCTCAGGCCTGGAAGGATTGTTTTGTCTGACCAAAATGTGAAGAGAGCTTACTAACACTCTATATGGAGTTCAGTTATACACTAATGCAGTACAGGATCTGAAAAATATAAAAGCTAAAACTTAAGGCATCATTCCTCCCCTTTAGAGGCTTGACAAGGCCTCTACCTTGTCGAGTCTCTATACTAAATATCCACTAGTGGTATGCATTTAACAACAGTAAACACCTAACAACAGTAAACCCCATCTTGGCCTTTAATAAATACCTACTTTATTCTTTTAATTCTGTCTAGCCTCTGTTCTAGGTAGCCACTCCAAGGAATCAAGTGAACATTACTGAAAATGTCAAGCTTACTTCTTCATTTTAGAAAGTGACTGGCAACATCTGGGCAAAGCAATATCACCTTAAGAAGCAGCACCAGTGGTAGACATCAGTTTGCTAAGTAAGGTTATACTTTATAACCTAGTCATCATAGTAATCTTAAAACAGAAGTTACCCATGTTCCTTATATTCATTATTTGTTCTGACCTAATAGTAATGTGGGGAAAACAAAAAAAACCCACCAAGCAATACAGTGGATAGAATTAAAAAGTCTTTGAGGTACACATTCAGAGAGAATTATAATCTTAATAGGCTATACCCAAAGTTACATAGGAAACTTGGTATTCAGGACTATCTCTGAGCCACTAGGAAGACTGAAAACAAGGATGAGAGATCAACCAGTGAGCTTAAACATTAACAGTATATTTTATTGGAGCACTTTTATCCTAAAGCACTTCCAAACTTGCAGATACAAGCAGTCTTAAACTTAAGCAAACAGATAGGCTCCCCAGAACTCTGACACAAAATCAAACAAGGCAAAACCTCCAGAAAGGGACATTAAGACTAGCCAGGTTACCACACACCACTGATCACTCCCAGGAAATCGAACTGCAGGGACTGAATCCAAAGCACTTCAATTAAAGTAGCTGGCACTGTTAATACAAGTGGACTATCAGCTACAACATGGTCAAAGAATAGGAAAACATTCTCCTCAACCTCTCAAATAGCCAAATCAATTCACCTCCTACATTTCTGCATGTCATCACCAAATTCACACTTTAAAAGAGAAAGTTAAATCCAACCACTGTCATGTGAAAAAAAGTAATAAGTACTGTATATTATTCAATTAAATAATTTCACCTTTACTTGAAAATTACTTTAGCAATGCCGGGCCCACTTTACACTGTTCATGGATAAAATACAAATTAGTTAACGAATGTTTTGATCAGTTAATGATAGAGTAACTGAGTGCTGCACAAATTCACCGATATATCAAGTTACAGATTTTTGCTCAGACTTTTACATCTAGAAATATTACAATTGGCTTGGGAGCCATGACATGAATACATATTTCAAAATGCAATTTGGATTACTCCACTCAAGTTTTACATTGTGGTAAACTCAATCCTATAATTTGTCTTCTCCAGTTAATCAACACTTGTTAATGTGGAGGGAAAAAATTAAAGAACATATTAATATATGATACTTAATTCTAGCATTAAAATGCAGTAACTACTTCTAACTCAATAAAAACTATGATTATGCTATGACAGTGCTCCTCCACTAGAAGCTTCTAAAGCAAAATAGCAAAAACAAACAAACAAAGTTAGGACATTACTTTAGGGCATTGCTCTGATAGAAGCCATGGCTATCAATGTGTTCATACTTTGAACATACTGTGTTTTTAAATATAATCTTTGAAAATTAAACATTGACTATGAGTTACAGTAACATATTTAGAAAGCAATAGAAAGCATCACATCCTTTGCACCTTGGGTACTCATCCTTACAACCTAGATATGCTGTTCCCCAGCAGATCATTTTAGGTATGCCCAAGAAATTAAAATGTTATTTTGGCTTTATGTTATTAAACCCCCCAACCACCCAATAAAATATATGTTATTTTCTTTGAAGTCAGAAGAGGGTACTCTGAATAAATGAGGTTGGTAGGTGCTGAACTGAACATTTATCTTGTGTTAGAAGTCAGAAATATGCTGTTGTGTAGTTCAGTATTGCACTTCAGTTCACAATGCCATGCCTTTTTCCTTTTTAAGAAAAAATGCTCCTATTAACAACAAAACCAACACACTTCTGTTTATACTATTGTCATAACAAGGGCAAATAATTCTGTGACAGAAAACTAGCAACACAAAGAGACCTGGCAAGTGTTAATTTCAGTTCTATATCCTGTGATCTGTGAGCTATTTAAGATACCGACAAGGAGATACAGAGAAAGCCAAGAAAACCCATGCTATGTTTTTTCATTACACAATGCCTAGTCTAACATAAGTAGCTCAGGTTTTTTAATAAGACTGCCAAGTTGATTCCTTATACTGAGCTACATTCCAAAATGAAAGAAATGACTAGATCATTTTGCAAGCATAATACAGTATTTCATCTCTGCCAGCACTTAAGTGCACCAGCCCACTCCCCCCAAAGAGATACGTGCATTCCAACCGAGCCTCTCTCAGCAGGTCTCAGCCAATTCTCGCCCTCCCTCCAGGCCTTGCTAGGTTCCCAAACCCCCTCTGATTTTAGGTTTGGATTTTGTTGTAAACGGCAAAACGAAAGGAGAAAGCTTCCAAAGTGACGATCCTTACCCTTGAAATCCCGCCATGGGCGCAATAAGGAGGATGAATTCTTTTTTTTTTAATGGGAGATGAATGAAAAGAAACAAAAGACTAAATGGAGAAGTGGCTAAGCAGTGGAGACAGAGGGAGAAAGAGGAGAGCCCGTTGAAGGAGCAGGGCGAACGTCAGCCATGTTGTGTGTGTTAGTCCAGTATTTACAAACCTGCAGCTGCAGCAGCGTTTTGAGTCTGGAAGAGAGAGGAAAGAAGGGAGGGGGAAAGAAAGGAGAGGAGGGAGGAGAGAGAGGGAATCGAGGGAGGAGGGGAAAGCGGCGACAGCAGCAGACAAAGGAACCCAGAAAAGCGCGAGCAAAGAGCGCGCATACGTCCACATACTCTGGGTGTCCCGGACAGCAGCGGTAGCGTGTGCAACTCCAGTGCTGCCAACCCGACGCGTTAGCAACTTTCATAGCTCCAGCCTTTGGCTACTGAGGCGCGGCCGAGCTCGGCCACCACCCTCACATCCCCTTCACCACATTTCCTCATGAGGGGAGCCAATAGATAACAGGTCAGAGATACCTGTCTCCCTCAACGTGCACTATCGACAGAGAGGCTTATCTGCTGGGAGCCCCTTAGCGGGCCCCAGCCCACAGTACAATAGATCCACAGAGAGGAAGGGGGAATGTGCAGCTGCAACCCCTTCTCTCCAGCAACGGACACGATGTGGGCGGGGTAGATACCGGGAGGGGCCATGCCAAACGAGAGCAGCAGTCCCCCGGAGCCCAAAAGAGTGGTGGTTGCCAAGGAGTTGGGGCGCTACGTGGGAAGGGAGCCCAAGGGCGCCCACTCTCGCCCGCCTCCCGTGTCTTTTAGGCGGGTTGCTGAGGCAAGCAGTGAAGAAGAAAGGGTTAACAGAGACGGAACACCGCAAGTATATAAATAACGTCAGCCGCAGGGAAGGAGGAGGGGAGGTAAAGGTACGAACAGCGTCTCCGAGCTCATTCCACAGCGACTCCCTCCGGTTCTACCCGGTCCTAGGCTGCGCTTTCCTTTCCCTCCCCCCTTCCCCCGCATTCACTACTCACCTGCTGGGAGGATGGGCGCCTGGGAGTGCCAGGAGGATAGTCTAGAAGCGTTAGCACTGCAGCCGCAGCAGTCCTCCTGTCTCACTAGGCCACTCAGCTTCTCTGCGGCAGCAGTATGGGGAGCTGCTCCCCTCGTTTCGTTTGTCCCATTCCGCAGTCACCACTGCTGCCTCAAATTCGCCTCTGCTACATTTGGATCCTCCTCTCCGTACACGAACTCTACCAGCAGGATAGAGGCCTCCTCACCTTCCTGCCAAATAGTGAGCTACCCGCATCGAAACGTTCAAAACACGTGACCGGACACCGCCCTCTTCCCCTCCACCAACACGCAGGCGCACTGCAAATTCCGAACTGCGACAGGAGCGCAGGAAGCAATTCTCCACCTAGTCCACCGCTACTCGTTACCGCGCAGGCGCTCCTTTTCCTCCACTGCCGTCTCTCGGCGCTCCGTCGAGGAGTGGCGTTGTAGCGGAGAGTGGTGTGGGCTTGTCCCCAGTTGGCTGTCTGTTAGCCCTTCTCCAAACTCAGGCCACGAGGCTCTGGGGTGGTGAATGTCCGTCTTTCCCCTCCCATCCGCCCACCCACCGCGGTGGATCTAGTGCTGCCTCATGAAGTGACCACAGTGCTTTCAGGCAGCGGTACCGCTTCTTTAAACAGGCCTTGGGAACCAGTGGCTGTACAGTGCCCTCTCGCCATCATAGGGAAGAAAATGTGTAAGCCACCATAAGAAAGAAAAATCAGCTATGGATATCCTGTGTTACAAATTTGGCCCGTGACGACTGAGGAGAGAGGCTAGGACGCAAAGTATAGAATTACAAAGGTATGTATTTATTTAAGTGCATGAGATGTCTCAGCCAAACAAGGGATTTTTAGGAGGTTTGATATGAATCATCCACCGATTAATGCAGATTTCTAATTGTCTAATCATAAACGTGGTACAGCATAGCAACATATGTTACAAAAATGTATTTTGTAGGTAGTGTAGTATAATTATCTGTCAGCATCCTTGTGATTTATCTGTTAATCCAGATGTTTCCATCATTAACTTCTGCAAATTTATTAGGCATCAGCAATTTATGTTTCTCTTACATATGGATTCTTCAAATAAGAAACCTCTGTTCTTGCAAAAATTATTTTAGTTGATCACTTGCCCTTAGTAGGTGTCTTGGGTCTCCAGATAATGATTCAGCAATTATACATTAATAATGTTCTTAGCTCCTATTGACTGTGTGGTCTCAATAATTTATATCATGCCTACCAGAAATGAAAATAAAGAATTGACCAGGTGCCTTGGGACCTTCAAAGCCAGTAAGGCAGGGAGAAGTCAGCATGGTGCCCAAAAATCTGGAGGCCAATAGGGAAGGGGCGAAGTCTGCATAGTGTGAAGACCCTGAGGAGGCAAAAAGGGACCGATACGTGACCAGCTCAGTCAGAGAATGGCCATTTACCTTATAAAATGGCATTAGTTATGCTAACCATATTACCAGAGATCAGGAAATACCGGTCACAGCTGTACATAAACTTCCTAGCCCTTTTGGATGCTTTGAAGTACCACCTAGTTTGGTTAGAAATAAAATGTCTGAACTCTTACAGAAGCTTTGAATGCTATTGAGTAGCTTTGTGTGAGAACCAGGTTCCCTCTGGTCTCAGAAAATTTTGCTTTCTTGATATCCTTCCAAACTAGAGAAACAGCCTTAACTGATGGAAAAAAACCTCAGCCCTCTTGATGTGATGGTAGAATCAAGAACCCTCAGAAATCAAGTGGCTAGATGTTTGCTTGATGTGAATTTGAAGGAGGAATGATGTCTTGATTCTGATCTTGATCTTCAATTAATATCTTTAAATGCAAATATCACTTTTGCTTTAATGTAACTTTAAAGACGCAATTATCTGTTTGAGATAACTATCTGGCTACTTGTCTAATTTCTCTTTTTCAAGCAAGCTATTGTAGAGCTATCACAGGAATTATTTAAAGTCAAACAGAAGCCTCCTTCCAATGTGTTTCCTTTCTGACATGGTTACAACTGGTTAAATTTATTATGCCAGCAGGAAACAACCTTTCAGCAACTTGAATAAAACATAAATAAGTTTCAAATTCAGGTGATGTAAATTAAATAAATAGAGTAGTTCCAGCTGGAAGTGAAAGGAATGAGGAGATGTCTACAAACAAACTGGGTCTGATGGTAGATAAGGCCAGATATGGAGAGGTGATAGAAACAATGGGGGAAACCATAAATTCCATAGGAATTCCACTAATTGACACAGACTGTTACTCACTCAAGACTGTGCTAGATCTCTGGATTTAGAGAAAAAGAACTGAGACACAAGGAAAAAGAAAAAGGGAGGGAGGACACATTAGAAAGGGGGTCTATTATTTGGTTCAGGAAGTCTATACCTCTAAAGTACCTCAGCCAATGGGGAGAGAGGGAAATGTGGCCAGGAAATTAGGACAAAAAGGTGGCTGCGACCTCTAACAGTTTCAGAGACCCCATGGGAAATGCTCATGACCTCTCTCTTTATTTGAATAAAGTTACAGGGCTTCTCTGTCTCCTTTTTGGACATAAACCTCTGGTGTTTGTGGATTAATTTTCCTGACAATTTGGGGGCTCTTGTCCAGGATATTTCCACCGTCCAGGGGTGGCAGACAGCAAGCAAAGCTGAAGGCGTGCCTTGCCCAGTTTCGGTGATCAGCTCCCCTTGGTGCCTGCTGGCACTGAGAGACTGATTGGGTTCCCGAGACAGTCCAGGAGACAGACGAGTGGTGGACCAGGGGGGTCTGTGAAGAGTCCACAGGGAAGGACCACTGAAAATCTCACCAGTGAGTAAAATGGGATCTTCGGTGTAAGAAATAAAATACAAATTCCTGAATTCAGTTGAGTGTTGTTACTGTAAAGCGCCTTCTCGGTTAAATACTATTGTTATAAATGAATTTTAGCCAATCGGATAGAAAGGACAAATTTTATTTTTCCATTTTAAAATCTATCTGGGACAGCCAAGAAAACAACACTCGAATGCTGGGTGAAACAGACGACTGACAGCAGGGCTGCTATCTCGCACTGTTCCACGATTTGCTGGTAGTTGAGTCTGGGCTCTTATACTGTATTTTGTGCCTCCCGGCAACAGAGGTATTGTGTTTTTCAAATTCAAACCCAGTCTTTTCACTTGATGATGAATCCTGAACAGATTTCCCAGGTACTGGGCCACGTCTGAAAGGATTTTCCAGGAATCCTCTTTTGGGATGATGATGTCTTCAAATTCAGGGTCCACCCTCGAAATGAATGGGTTGATGGTGGGTTGATGGTCCAGGTGCCCAAGATCTGATTAGCTCAAGGAGCTACATCCTGGCAAGCCACCCTCCTTTCTGGTGTAAATCAAGATGTTAATTCATACACAAAGCATGTCCTGGTATTTGGAAAACGCCTGTCCCATTCTAGGAATCAAGGTTAGTCTTACATTCACAGGGTTACAAAAATATACATTCTATCATCTACTACATTTACTATAACTTCTACGTTTAATTGCACGAATTTATAATCATATCTATCACACTATTTACCTCCTTACCTATTATAAGGCCTTCTCTGTTAAATACCGTTTACCTCATACCTATTGTTATTGTAATTGCAAATGCCTTTCCTAAGTGTTTTCTGTTAAATGCTACTTACCTCGGACCCCTTTCTTTGAAACTGTATCCTTCCCATCGAGTGTCAAGTATCAAGTATCGCCCCTGCTGCTCCCCACATGGCAACCAATGACACCACCCAGCATGCAAATAAAGAGAACTCCCATGGGCCTTAGCACCCAGAGGAAGTGGAATTGATATCTAAAAACTCTTAGAACAAGCGAGCCATTGCCCAGACCGGACTCCAAACTACGTCAGTGAGCAGGGAAAACATCAGGCTACTTGCTGGGGCTCCGTGTCTTGTCACCGTGAGTTGAACAGCACCCTCTCCGCATGACTACCTTAGACTTTTCAACGACCTGTTGTTTTCCCAGGGACTCTCGCAAGGAGGAAGCCCCAGCTCTGCCAGGCAGCAAAGCTGATCACCTCCTCCCCTGCGTCGTCCATCAGGAGCAGCGGCGGTGTGCGCGATCCCTCGGGCCCCCACCTAGAGCTGACCTTCATAAAGGCATTAAAAAGGAGTAGATCTCCTTGCCCATTCATTTTATTCGGGGAGTAAACCTGGGAGGGCACCCATGGACAGTAGCATAGGTAAAACAAGGCACCCATGGAGGGTAGCAAAGGTAAAGCTGGGAAGGGGCCCCGGCAAAAGGGATCACGATTCCAAAATATCTCCGAAGAATCCTTTGGAAGAATGTGGAGTTGGTTTACACATTCTTCCAGAAGTAATTAAAGACATGGATGCCCAAAGGGAGCAATAAGGGAAAGTTGAGAAAGGGTCTTGACCATCTATGCCTGGGGGGGCAAAAAGGGGAGTCGAGAAGGAGTCTTGACAACAGGAGATAGGCAAATAGTGTTGATATGTTGAGAAAAAATTAGTTGAAGGGGAATGTAGAGACATATGGTTGAGGCAAGCAGTGGCAGGATCGGACGTGGAAGTGTGGGACCGGGAGCACGAGGTGGGGGCCTATGGGGGCTGTGGGGCAGCTGGGGCTCAGCGCCAGGCAGTGCCTGACCCTGCCACCACCGGGCAGGGATGGCAGTGGCCGCTGGCCCCCATGAGGCTGAGGGATGCCCCAGCTGCCTGTGGCGCTGCCAGCCGTACCCACCAGGAGCGCCGGGGGGAGGAGCCATTTGAACACTGCGGCAGGACAGGGACTGGCTCTGGTATGCATTGTGTGATAAAGAGAGTGAGCACAAGAAGGAGGAGAAGGACCTATCTGGGAAATGCAGATTGTACGTGAAAGGATTAGGATTTTCTTTTAAGGATTTTGTTTGGTTCACTGGAAAAATGAGTGGTTTTGAGCTGTGGGAAAATGAGTACCCAAAGGCAGTAGCAGGGGGGACTAGAGGAAGAACAGAATAAGTCCCTGGATGAACTGGTTAGAAAGATACAAGTGTATGTAAGAAGGGATGAGGAAAAGGCAAAAGCAAAGGCAAAGATGATAGCAGAGTTTTTATGGCCCCAGAGGGATAAACCGCAGGACCCAAGGGGTCCCCCGGGATAGAAGGGATGGGGTCAGCCACAAGGAAGTGGCAGAAGCATTCCCTCCTCATCAGGGGAGAGCCAACCCAAACAGCAGTTGGGAAAGAATCAATGTGCTATCTGCAAGGCAGAGGGACACTGGAAGCAGGAATGTCTGCAGAGACAACTGGATCCTCCGGAGGAGGAAGTTCAGAGGATAATGGAGATAGATTGTTAGAGGTGTCAGGGACCCACCACACTGGAGCCCTTGCTAACTTTTAAGGTGGGTCTGGATTGAGAGCAGGTGTGTTTCCTGATAGACACAGGGGCCTCTCAATCTGCCTTGAATTTTATCTTTAAGGGGGGAAAATTGTCAAAAAGATCTTTGATTATTCAAGGGGTGAGTGGAAAGGATGAGAGAGTACATTTATTCAACTGCTTTTAGTAGATGTGGGGGATAGATTTGAAATGCATGAATTCCTGCTCGTTCCTAATTGTGATTGTAATTTACTGGGAAGGGATTTGATGGCTAAAGTGGGAATGCAAATTAGTATTGTGAAAAATAATACAGTCTAACACTGTGGTAACTTTGTGTAAAGTGTCTGAGAAGGCTTATGCTGAAATAAACCCAGAAATGTGAGCAGCCCCAGGGAAATATGTAAGCTTAGCTATAGAGCCTCTCCAAATTACTTTGAAGCAACCAGGACAAGTGGTGTCTAAAAAGCAATACCCTATTTCAAGGGAAGGAAGGAAGGGGTTACAGCCTGTCATTGAGTCCCTGCTAAAGGCAGGTCTTTCGGAGTCGTGGATGTCTCCCTATAACGCTCCTATCCTGCTGGTTAAGAAACAGGATGGAACCTACAGAATGGTGCAGGATCAAACAGTAATAAATGAAATTGTCACACCAAGGCATCCCACAGTTCTTGATCCCTATATCATCCTGAATCAAATCCCTTCTTCACATCAGTACTATTCAGTACTGGATTTGAAGGATGCTTCTGGGAGTATCTGATTACTAAGGACAGTAAACAGTATTTTGCCTTTGAGTGGGAGCAGGAGGAAGATGGTAAAATAACAATTGACATGGATAATCCTCCTGCAGGGATATAGTCACCAGTTTTGTTTGGGCAAGCCTTGCAGAAAATATTAAGAGAGTTTACTCCACCCTCAGGAATTAGGTTGTTGCAGTATGTGGATGATTTGCTTTTATCAGGGGAACAGGAAAAGGTGGTTGAAGAGGCTACTGTGAAGCTGCTTAATTTTCTTGCTAAAAAGAGGCTTAGAGTGTCTGGAAAGAAGGTGCAGTTGGTAGAGAAAAAGGTTAAATATTTGGGACACATTTTGACTGAAAGGTTACAGTGTATTGATCCAGAAAGAATACAAGAAATTTTACAAGTACCATTACCCCAGACAAAGAAGTTAAGTCAGTTTTTAAAGTTAGTACAGTACTGCAGAGCATGGATTGAGGATTTTTCTGTTTTAGCCAGACCTTTATATGACTTTTTAACCCAAGACAGTCTTAATGTTGTGGTATGGACACCAGAAGGAGAGCAAAGCTTTAGAAAATTAAAAGACAAATTGGTTAATGCCCCAGTCTTAGCTCTTCCAGACTCAGAAAAGGAATTTGAATTATATGTGGATGTTAAGGCTATGCTAAAGGAATTTTAGTACAGCCAAAACTGTCACACAAGAGCATGGGGGAACACAGCAGCCTACTGCTTATTTTTCTAAGCTGTTAGACCCAGTGTCCAGAGGCTGGCCTCGTTGTCTGCAGAACTGTGCAGCCATAGCCTCGATGGTAACTGAGGCCTAAAAACTGACAGTAGGAGGATATCTGATTGTTAAAGTTTCACATCAAGTCAAAGCTTTGTTAACTGAAAGAGCCTCTAAGTGGATGACCAGCTCTCAGTTATTACAGTATGAATCTTGTTTAATGGAACAGGAGGACTTAGAATTGAAAAGTGGGGAAGGGTTTAACCCAGCCTCTGAAGAGGGGGGCTGGGAAGAAAACCATGACTGCATTCAGGTGATAGATCTCCAGACCTGGGCTAGAGAAGATTTATGAGACACTCCCTGGCCTGAGGGAGAAAATGTGTTTATTGATGGGTCTTCAAGGGTGGTAGAAGGGAAGCAATTTACAGAATACACTATCATTAATGGAAAGGAATTAAAGGAAGGGGAGAGATTTCCACCCACATGATCAGCTCAGACAGTGGAACTGTATGTGATTGTAAGAGCCTGTGAATTATATCGGGACAAGATAGTGAATATTTTTACTGATTCTAAATATGCATGTGGGGTGATACATGCATTTGGGAAATTATGGGAAGAAAGAGGTTTATTAACCTGCAGGGAAAAACGTTAGCTCATGAGAGCTTAATTTTTCGCCTACTGAAAGTGGTGAATTTACCAAAATGGGTGGCAATAATACACATTAGGGGACACCAGGCAAGGTGCTCAGAGGAGGCAATGGGTAACCAACTGGCTGACGAAGAAGCTTGGAAAAGCTGCATTGTTGCCAGAAATCTCTAAGATCCTCCCTTTGCTCCCAGTAACCCCACCACTGCCAGAGAAACTGTCTTTTTCATCAGAGGGGCTTGAGATAATTAAAAAGAGTGGGGCAGAGGAAAGAGGGGATAATTGGTTTACAAGGGATGGTAAGCAGTGGATACCAAAAGCTCTGGCCTTACAGTTGTTAAAACAACTTCATGAAGGGAGCCATTAGGACTCTCAAGAACTGGCAGAAGCCTTCCTCAAAATGTATGTTACTGTGGGTCTTTTTACTTTAGCAAAGTGAGCTATTGAGGGTTGTTTGATTTGTGCTAAAACCAATAACAGGGTTACAAAGAAAACTGCCAGGGGAGGGAGGCCTTGGACTGTACGTCCCTTCCAAAGATGCCAGGTAGATTTTACCAAAATGCCCCAAGTGGCAAGGTTTAGATACCTTCTGGTAATAGTATGTCAGCTAACAGGGTGGCCAGAAGCATTTCCAACTGTTTCAGCAACTACAGGATAAATTATTAAAGTATTTTTGGAACAAAAAATTCCAAGATATGGGATTGTGAAAGCAATAGACTCAGATAGGGGAACTCATTTTACAGGAAAAATTCTTCAAGGAGTTATGACTGCTTTAGGAATACAATGGAACCTCCATACCCCCTGGCATCCTCAGAGCTCAGGCCAAGTTGAAAGAATGAATGGAGAAATAAAAAAACACCTTTTGAAGCTGGTGATAGAAACTAAGATGCCATGGCTACGGCTTTTGCCATTGGCTTTGGCGAGAATAAAGGCCAGAGCCAGGGGAGATATTCAATTATCTCCCTTTGAATTGATGCTTGGAATTCCTTACCTTTTTAATTCTCAACCTAGTGGGGGAGTGGAAATAAGTGATGTGTATTTAAAACAATATGTGGCCAGGATACTATCTCTTGTGAAATCTCTTCAACAGGAAACTCAGCTGGCACAGATCTTGTCTTTGGACTTTGCTGTTCATAACATCCAACCAGGAGATTGGGTCCTATTTAAGGAGTAAAAAAAAGCACCACTAGTGGCGAAGTGGCGTGGACTTTTCCAGGTGTTACTGACCACAGAAACAGCCGTCAAGTCAGCTGAACATGGGTGGACCCATCACACTTGTACCAAAGTCTCTGAGGCCCCGGAGATTTGGACATCTCAGCTGGAGGAGAAGGATGGGAGGCCGTGACTAACACTCCGCAGGAGTGGACCAGAGCAGTAACCAGTGTGTCGACATCGGGGAAAGCCCCATGTGCCTACCCAGAGACGGTCTGCTGAAATAGTCTGTATGGGCATCGCTCCTTTTGGATCTCCTGTCATTGGGGGCTAATCCTCGCTGTCATTGTTTTCTTTATGTTAAGTTGTTTCTGTGCCTTCACTCACCACAGGTGGTGCAGAAGACAACATGAGAATTAGATTAGGAAATTAGATTACACCATTAGAATGTTTTTCTTAATAATCTTACCTTTATATTGTCAGTTAGATTTGGGCCAGAGGTGGGAGAATTGTTTTTTTAGTCCTAGTGAGACATTAATTTTTAAGAATTAAAGACTTTAGTTAAACTAGATATTGCTGAGGTAAGATAGATAAACTTCCCTCTACTAACAGAAGCCGGATTTAAGGAACTGATAAATCATGAGGCCTGTTTATGTATTCTGACTAATCAATAGATTCCAAGAATACAATACAATCATAAGTCAAATAGCCCTGGAAAAACAGGATTCAGTTGTCATGTAACACTAAAAGGTTAAAAAGTCAAAGCGAGGAAGACCCATCTTACTTCATCATTTTGAGACCCCACCCTATAAAAAGGACCACCGACCCATTTCAAAGAACAAACTCCGCATGCTTAATGGCTTTTTGGCTAATTACCATACGAAGCGGGGAATGGGATGTACCAGAGTTATGAATATGCATTTGTGTTTTGGGTATTCAATACTCCTGTACATAAAAAGACCCTGTGATCATCTGGAAATTGCGCGTGTGTATTTGGGAGCTATCCCCGCACGCTGCCCGGCATCGTAATAAACATACACTTTCTAACTTTAAACTGTTAGAGAGCCTTTGTCCCTCATAGTTGGATATTAATATTAAATCAATATCCATATTTTTAATAAATCACTAGGAGGAGTAGCAAAAACCTTTAATCTTAGCAATTGTTGGGTCTGCAGAAGTCCAGGAGGATCTGACGACAGGCCATAGGTGGCCAACATGCCTATTGCAGGTTACCTCCTAACTGGTCAGGGATATGTTATGTAGGGTATATTAAATCCTTGTTCTTTTTTGCTACTACAAGCTCAGGGAAATCAGTTAGGAATCAAGGTATATGATGACCTAATTAGAAAAAAGAGGTCAGTTGATACATCCCTGGCTGAAGGGAGCACCCAAAAGTGGGGAAAAGATGAATGGCCACCTGAGCGAATCATGCAACACTACAGACCAGCCACATAGAATCCTAATGAATTAATATCAGGCACCAGAGAACCCATTTATAATTTAAATCAGATAGGTTACAAGCTGTCTTTGAAATAATAACCAACCAGACAGCTACAGCTCTTGACCTGTTGCATTGAGTGGCAACAGTGTTCATTGTGGCTAGGGAGGTACAGGCGCTGGCAGGGAAATAGACAAGTCTTTGTTGTTAAGCACAAGAGTTTATTTTATTTCTTTTCCTCCACCCTGAGCCGGGGTGGGAGAAGAAGGTGAAGAGAGGGAGGCCAAGGGGTGAGAGAGAGAGGACTGCAGGGGTGAGGTGGTAGGGTTTTATCAGGTAGTCTAGGGGAGGAGTCTAGGGTTTGGGTCAAGGGAGGAGATAAGGAGAATAAGATCAGATTTCAGCTACTTCAAAATGGGAGGATTCCACATTGACCTTCTTGCTGACCAATCCACTCAGATGAGGAATGCAATATTTCAGCATCAGATGGTATTAGATTATCTATTAGCAGAAGAAGGGGGAGGGTGTAGAAAATTAAATTACTCAAATTGCTGTTGACAAATAGATGACAATGGAAAAGTAGTGAAACAAATTGCAAAGGGAATAAGAAAGTTAGCTCATGTACCAGTCCAAACGTGGAAAGGATGGGAATGGGACATGTTTTCGTGGCTACCTAGTGGACTATGGGCTAAACGAATGCTTTTTTTCCTCTTATGTACTGTAGCAACTCTCATCTTTTTACCATTGTCCTGGTTTGGGAAAAATTTTGGGAGGAAACCTCCAAAGGGATGTTTCCCTAAAGGGCAGAATTCAGCAGCCCCTCCCCCCACCGATTTGGGAGAAAAATCTCCTTGGAGAGAAGTGGAAGAAACCTGTTTATTTAACAAGGAAAGTATTCACAAGCGTGGAAAATTAATAACATTAAACAATAAAACCTCTTGCTGTTCTGAAGAGATGGCAAATTCAGAAAGAGTTATTCTGTGGGTATGTCTCAGTCTTTCAGTCTCTCTGGGGCTCGAGCCCAGTGTGCCAGGCCCGGTGTGCATTTCAGGGGGCCCCCGGGCTGTTCTCCTGATGTCCTGGACCGGAGAGAAGCTGAACAGTCTCAGAAGAAGAAGGCACAGTCCAGGGAAAACTTCTCTGACTCGGGAGAAAATTGGCATCTGCGGGTTTATCTGTTGCTGTTCTTAAATGGAATTCTATAGCACTGAAAGAGTTAATCTTACCCGTATAATAAGTGAAAAGCTAGACTTGCCAATGCATCAAGAAATATAGCCAATTTATTAATTTGTTCGATAAAAGAGTGAGCAATGAGAGCGCCAGGTGTGTGGGGGTCACTGCCCCAAGCAACGCACAAATTCAGCTCTCGAGCAGTGGTCTTCTTATACCATTCTTGGCACTTCACTTCCCCAAGTTTTTAGTTATTTTCTGCTTGCTATTCTTCATAATCAGCAGTTGTGGTTTTGGAAGATCTGTTGGGGAGGTGGTCCGAGATGGTCTTCTGATGTCTCTCCAGCCCCCCCATTCTTCTTTTAAAATATCTTTTTCCATTAGCATTATTTTTGGTTATATAGTTTGCTTAACAAGCATATATATTTTGTTAGCATACATTTTGCAAGCCTCCTTTCAGTCATTACACAACCCAAAGCTAGCAGGGCCCAAACACCTGTCTGCATGAGGCTCCTCTCTCAGTTACAAAACCTCAAAATCAGCATGTTTCAAAATATCTCTGTAAAGCCTCTCAGTTTATGTTAGTCCCAGTTCCCCTTTAAATGATTACAAATTCTTCTATACTTATACTAAGGACAGTTTAAAACTTATAGAAGGTAATCAAACAATTACAATTTTGTTATTAAAACAAACTGTTAGCTAAAAGCCTACTGTTATATAGTTGCCTTGTTAAACCTCACTTCCATGCCTTACTTAGCTGATTTAAAACTCTTCTTTATAATAATCCCATGGTCTCTGTTGACACGAATCACAACCTGATTTCTCACACCCGGGCCTTGCATTAGGAAATGGCCTTTCGTTGTTGGTCACATAATCTCTGCTGAGCAATGGCTGCTGAGGCTCACAGTGTTGATTCCAGCTGCATAATTTCCCTCAGATTTTGGGGGTTTTTTTAGCAGCATGATTCTGGCGGCCATGCTGGGGGCAGGGGGCTGTGCAGGAACCCAGTGGTGGCAGGAAGAGGCCCATATCTCAGTGAGCCTGCGCCATGGCCTGGCCCCACTCTGGCCCAGGTCGGGGCTCCATGGCGCCGGGACAGCCCCTCATCAAGGTGACTTGGCAGCGTGTGGCCAAAGCCGCTCCCAGGGCCCGGCGGGCCCAGCATGCAGCTTGGGAGGCCCACGGGTGATTCTCCTGATGTCCTGGACTGGAGAGAAGCTGAACAGTCTCATAAGAAGGCACAGTCCAGGGAAAACCTTTCTTGACATAGCTAACGAGTAAAACCAGTGAAAAAAGCAAAGAAAAACTCTGTCTGCAAAAGCCGAGAACTCCAAGAGCACTGAGCGCCTTATCTCTCTCTTGCTGTCCAGGCTAGGCAGCATAGTCCATGAGACAGAGGAATTCCAGGGGAGTAAAGTGAAGGTTCTGCAGACAAACTGCATGCTACTCCTCCCCCCTCTTCACCCTCTCTGTCTCTCTGGTCCTAGCTTAAAACTGCAGGACCCATTTCTGAGCAAAAAGACAGACGATGGGGATACCACCATCATAAAGTCACCCCAGGACATGCATCCCTGCTGCAGCAGATACCCCAGTCATTCAAGTTGCAGCTAAACCAGACAGTAAACCTAAACCAGCAGCTAAACCAGACAGTGAGCTTAAGCGACTGGCAGTTGCTACTGCAGGAAAGAAGCACAAAACCAAAATCAATTGGGCAGTGGACAATGATGATCCAGGCAAAGGACCTTCAAAGCCAGCTCCAGCAACTGACTCAAAATCAGAAGTCCCTATGGAGTCCTTTTCCCTGAAGGACCTTCGTGGCCTAAGAAAGGATTACACTCGACGACCTGATGAATCTATAATTAGTTGCTTAGTCTGTCTTTGGGACACTACAGGTGAGGCTACAATTCTGGATGGTACTGAAGTAAGGCATTTGAGATCACTGTCAAATAATCCAGTAATTGACCAGGGAGTGGTAAGGGGGGCTGGCCCTCATAGTCTCTGGTAATGGATCCCCTAGGAAGTGTGGGACAAAGATATCTGTGTGCAGACAATCTCTTTATGCAACAAACCCAGTGGAAAACCATAGAACAAGGGATTCAATGCTTGAGAGAAATGGTGGTGGCAGAGATTGTTTTCTCAGAAGACCCAACAATGCCTAAGAATCCAAACTTAGTAACATGTAAACCCATAATGTGGTGAAAACTTGTACGACTTGGGCCACAAGAATACTCTTCTGCTCTAGCAATGATGAAGCGGGATGAAAGAAATGAGACTGTGCTTGATATGGCGGAGAAGCTCTGAGCATATGCACATACCATGCATGGCCCAACACATGCAAGAATTGCAACTGTGGAAACACGTCTGCAAAAATTAGAAGTGTCCTCAGGTGACTATGATGCTTGTATCCCCAATTGTCTGTTTTGTTTATGTTAGATATTATGTTCTGTACATTTAAGACTGGCTCTGAGAGCGAAGGGAGGGAAGAAGAAATGCACAGTTTGTTTACAAAAACTGCATTCACTCCTACACATTCCACATTCCGGCTCCGGGACTGTGTTCGTCTGAAACACAGAGAGACAGCGAGACAGAGATCTCCTGTGCTTTTAGTTAGTTTTAGCTAGCTGAGGCAGAGAAGCTCCCTGGACTGTTTTTTTTTTTCTTTGGACTGTTTAAACCTGTCCTAAACTGAAAACCCAAGAAAGCACTGGGAGCTCACACCTGCAACCCACTGGGGCCTAGACCTCGACATTTTCCAGCAGAGCCAGAGGGACTGGGACTGATAAGAGACTGAGCGAGCCGAGCTTCACCCACAACAAGGACTTCCTCAATTTTGCCATCTCTCTTCAGAGCAGTGAGAGGTCTTATTTCATATTATTCATTTTTTGTGCTTGTGAGCACTTTGTTTGCTAAATAAATAGTTTTTTCCACTTTTCTCTGAGGAGATTTTCTCCCAGACTGATTAGGGGAGGGGCCGTTTAAATTTGCTTCCTAGAGAGACCTTATTCAGAGGTTTTCTCCCAAATTTGCCTTTAATGAGGACAATAAGATAGAGGAGAATCACAAGAAATTCAAAGAGGAGATTAAGGAGGACCTTCTCCAAATCTCGGCAGTACAGATCAGAGGTTCTGGTACCAAATGCAGATGTTCACCAGATAGGGAGAGAAGGTACATCCCACGAGGTAAGCTGTGGTTCTTCCTGCGTGATTGTGGGAAAAAGATGAAGAGGTGGGATGGAAAACCTACTGCTGCTCTGGCGCAATGGATGCATAAATTAAAGGAGAGCAAGACTCAGAGAGAAAGTTCCACCAAAAGGGAAGCAGCTCCAGTTGCTCGTAGCTGAACCACCAGGTATGATGATGATATGTCTGATTTCCTTGAAGGAACTTCTAAAATGTACACCCAGGGAAGGAAGGATAACCGGGTTTAGAGGGGCCCTGCCTCTAGCCAGGTAGAGGCTAGGAAAAAACGTGTTTTTTGGACTGTGTGGATTCATTGGCCTGGCACATCAGAACCACAAAAATATGAGACCTTGATCAACACTGGTGCACAGTGCATACTAATCCCATCAAGACTTGTGGGGCTAGAATCTGTTTCTATTGCTGGCATGACAGGGGGATAACAGGATTTGACCTTAGTGGAAGCTGATGTGAGCCTGACTGGAAATGAGTGGAAGAAACACCCCATTGTGACTGGCCCAGAAGCCCCATGCATTTTGGGCATAGACTTCCTCCAAAATGGGTATTTCAAAGACCCAAAGGGACTCAGGTGGGTGTTTGGGATAGCTGCTGTAGAGACAGAGGGCATTAGGCAATTGAACACCTTGCCTAGGCTATCAGAAAACCCATCTGCAGTAGGCCTTCTGAAAGGGGAAGAGCAACAAGTGCCAATTGCCACTTCAGTAGTGCACCGCTGACAGTACAGAACAACTCGAGATGCTGTGATCCCCATCCATAAGATGATCTGTGAGCTGGAGAGCCATGGGATGGTCAGCAAAAGACACTCGCCCTTCAACAGCCCCATCTGGCCTGTGCGTAAATCTGAAGGAGAATGGAGACTGACTGTGGACTATCGTGCCTTGAATGAAGTGACTCCACCGCTGAGCGCTGCTGTGCCAGACATGTTGGAGCTCCAGTACAAGCTGGAGTCCAAGGCAGCGAGGTGGTATGCCACTATTGACATTGCCAATGCATTTTTCTCCATTTCTTTGACAGCAGAATGCAGGCCTCCACATGCCTTTACTTAGAGGGGCGTGCAGTACACTTGGAACCGACTGCCCCAGGGGTGGAAGCACAGTCCTACCATCTACCATGGACTGATCCAGGCTGCACTGGAAAAGGGTGAGGCTCCAGAATATCTGCAGTACATCGATGACATCATTGTGTGGGGGAATACTGCAGCTGAAGTGTTTGAGAAAGGAGAGAAGATCATCCAGATTCTGCTGAAAGCTGGATTTGCTATCAAGAAGAGCAAAGTTAAGGGACCTGCTCGAGAGATCCAGTTCCTGGGAATTAAGTGGGAAGATGGATGGCATCAGATTCCCGCTGATGTCATCAACAAGATCACAGCAATGTCTCCATCAACCAACAAGAAGGAAACACAAGCTTTCCTAGGTGCCATAGGCTTTTGGAGGATGCATATTCCTAAGTACAGCCATATTATGAGACCTCTCTACCTGGTCACCTGCAAGAAGAACACTTTCCAGTGGAGCCCTGAACAGCAACACACCTTTGCCCAGATCAAGCAGGAGATCGCTCATGCAGTGGCCCTTGGCCCAGTCAGGACAGGACCAGATGTGAAGAACGTTCTCGACTTCGCAGCCAGGAGCCATGGTCTGTCCTGGAGCCTTTGGCAGAAGGTGCCTGGGGAGACTCGAGGACGACCACTGGGATTCTGGAGCCGAAGCTACAGGGGGGCTGAAGCCAACTACACTCCAACAGAGAAAGAAATTTTAGCAGCCTATGAAGGAGTCCAAGCCCCCTCAGAGGTAATAGGCACTGAAACACAACTCCTCCTGGCACCCTGACTACTGGTGCTGGGGTGGATGTTTAAAGCAGAGGTTCCCTCTACCCACCATGCCACCAATACCACATGGAGTAAGTGGATTGCTCTCATCACACAGCGCCAGTATTGGAAAACTGAATCACCCTGGGATTTTGGAGATAATTACAAATTTGCCTGAAGATGAAAACTTTGGTCTCACAGATGAAGAGGAACAAGAGCAAGTGACACGTGCTGAAGAAGCTCCACCATACAACCAACTGCCAGCAGAAGAAACATGCTACACTCTTTTTACTGATAATTCCTGTTGCATCGTAGGGATGAAACGAAAATGGAAACCAGCCATATGGAGCCCAACATGACAGGTTGCAGAAGCTCCTGAAGGGGAAGGTGGATTCAGCCAACTTGCTAAACTCAAAGCCATTCAACTGACCCTGGACATTGCTGAAAGAGAAGTGGCCAAAGCTCTACCTCAGCACTGATTCATGGATAGTAGCCAGTGCTTGGTGGCGATAGTTGGAAAAGTGGAAAAAGGCTAATTGGCAGTGTAGAGGAAAACCAATTTGGGCTGCTGAAGAGTAGAAAGACATCGCTGCCCAGGTAGAGAAACTGTCTGTAAAAGTCTGCTATGTAGATGCCCATGTCCCCAAGAGTAGGGCTAATGAGGAACACCAAAACAACAAGCAGGTAGATCAGGCTGCAAAGATAGAGGTGTCAAAGATAGACTTTGATCCCTTGCTTAGTGCAACTTATTCAACATGTGATCAAGGGGATGCAAATAGTAGCCATACCTACTGATCCAGAAATGGCTACAAAGGGACAGAAAATGATGTTACTGCAAATAATTGCAAAACCAAAAAGGACCCAAGAACAGAAAGTTAAGTCAATGATAACGAAGGTTTGCAAAGACAATTACTGAGAAAATAAGAAGAGGAGGGATTGAAAGGAATGACAAGGAGGTGTCTTTACAAACAAACTGTGGGCCTGATGGTAGATAAGGCTAGATATGGAGAGGTGATAGAAGCAATGGGGGGAACCATAAATTCCATAGGAATTCCACTAATTGACACAGACTTACACACTCAAGACTGTGCTACATCTCTGGATTTAGAGAAAAAAGAACAGAGACACAAGGAAAAAGAAAAAGGGTGGGAGAACACATTAGAAAGGGGGTCTATTATTTGATTCGGGAAGTCTATACCTCTCAAGTACCTCAGCCAATGAGGAAAGAGAAAGGGAAATGCGGCCGGGAAATTAGGACAAAAAGGTGGCTGCGATCTCTAATAGTTTCAGAGACCCCATGGGAAATGCTCATGACCTCTCTCTTTATTTGAATAAAGTTACAGGGCTTCTCTGTCTCCTTTTTGGACATAAACCTCTGGTGTTTGTGGATTAATTTTCCTGACAGAAGAGACCTACAATGATCAACTAGTCAACTGTGTAACTATTTCAGGAAAATTTGCCTTCTTTAAGTGAATTCTTGCATACTACAGCAAGTAGTGAATAAAGCCAATCTTGTAAGATAAATGCTCCAATTGCTACTAAATTAAAACTCAACTGTATCAGATATTACTTCCTTCTGCTAGCAATGACTTCTGGACAACATATTTAACTTCTAGGAATAGGCTTGTAACAAATCAGCCCTATTTAGAATTGGAAAAGAGATTGACAAACATATTTAAAAGAAAGAGTCTACTTCAATTTGAGCAAAATCTGAAAACTGAGATTTAAGAGGTTGGATGAGTTCAGCCTCCAGTTTATTAGGCTAGATGAATTTAACTCAGTAAAAAAGGTTTTCAAAATTGAACAATTAATACTAGAGAGTTGGTGGATTTGCTGTAAAAATATATAGCATATAGGTCAAGATGTTAATCCTCAAGATTTGGTTGATATGGGAAAGTTTTAGTGCTTCTGTATTGGTTTGACACACCCTGGCTTCTGGTAGCAGGGGGGCCACAAAGATGGCTCCTGTGAAAAGCTCCTGGAAGCTTCTACCATCTCCAGCAGAGACAATGGCTGATGGCTCTGAAGATGGACATGCTGCTGGCCAAAACTGTGCCAATGAGAGAGGTTGGTAACACCTCTGTGATGACATATTTAGGAAAAAATCAAACCAAACACAAGTTTTGCTCCTAGTCAGAGAAGAGGAGGAGGTGAGAACATGTGAAGGAAAACAACATGGAGACAAGGTCAGTGGAGAAAGAGGGGGAGAAGGTGCTCCAGACATCAGAGCCAAGATTCCTCTGCAGGCCATGGTGAAGACCATGGTGAAGCAGGTTTTCCCCCTGCAGCCCATGGGTCCATGGGGGATGCAGAGATCCACCTGCAGCCTGTGGGGGAGGTTCCCATGCCAGAGCAGGTGGATGCCTGGAGGAGGCTGTGATGCAGTGGGAGATCAGGTGGAGAGAGGGCCCCTGCTTCCAAGCTGGAGCAGCCTGTCCTTGGAGGACTTCATCCCGTGGAAAGTGAGACTCACGTCACAGCAGTTTTGGGAGGACTGTCTGCCTGTGGGAGGAGTTCACGTTGCAGCAGGTGCAGTATGGCTGCTGCTTGTGAGAGTGGACCCATGCCAGAGAAGTTCACGGAGAACTGTCTCCCGTGGGAAGGGACCCCACGGTCTCACAGGGGAAGGACTCCTCTCCCAGAGCAGTGGAAGAAAATCTCAGTGATGAACTGACCAAAACCCCCATGCCCTGTCTCCCTGCATTGTTGGTTGGAAGGAGGGAGGGGCTGGGGGAAAATGGTGTTTTAAGGGCTTATTTTACTTCTCATTATCCTCCTCTGATTCTGTTAGTAATAAATTTCACTTTGCAACCTTAAGTTGAGCCTGTTTTGCCCTTGAAGTGTTTTCTCTTGGTCCTTATTTCAACTCGTGAAGCCTTTGTTATCTTTTTTGTCCCTCTCCTCTGCCCAGCTGTGGCAGGGAGGGTGAGCGAGCAACTCTCATAGGTGCCTGGCATTGGGAAGGTGTCAAACCATGACACCTTCCCTTCCCAAATTTCAGTATCAATCCATGATTAGATTTTTACTTTTACCAGTTCTGTTGGGTCTGGCTGAGCTGGAGTTCATTTTCCCATTGCAGCTCTCACAGTGCTGTGCTTTACATTGGGAGCTGGAAAGGTGTTGAGAACACACCAGTATTTTGGCTACTGCTGAGCAGCACTGGCACAGCATCAGCACTGTCTCTCAGCATTCCACCCCCCATGAGTTGGCTGGGAGTGGGCAAGATCCTGGGATGGGACACAAACAGGCCAGCTGACCCAAATTAACCAAAGGTATATTGCATACCATATGATGTCAGCTCAGATATAAAAGCTTAAGGGAGGGAGGGGGAGGGGGGGGGGGGGGGGAGGGGGCATTTGGTATTTCACAGTGTTTGCCTTCTGGAATAACCACTACACATGCTGAAGCCCTACTTCCCGGGAAGTGGTTGGACATCGCTATCTCATGGGAAGTTGAGAATAAACTTTTTTTCCTCTTTGCTTATGTGCATGCAATTTTTCACTTTTTTTGTTTTGGTTAACTGTCTTATCTCAACCTACTAGTTGTTTTCCATCTTATTTTCTCTCCCCTGTCCTGCTGGGAAGGGGAGTGATAGAGTGGCTTGGTGAGCATCTGGTGTCCAGCCAAGGTCAATGCACTAGACCAGTGTAGTTACATTGATTTTTGTGAATAAATGGACCCTACTATGTTTCAAAGAATGATAAACCACTGAAAGGAAAAAAGAAAGTCTAATAACTGTCCCTGGAGGGAAAAGTCACTGATAGTAGTCAGGAATCCCTTTGAAAACAGATATGACTTACTGTTATTTAAGATGAGAGTGTAATTGTTGGGATAGTCACGACATACAGAATGACACGGTATTATCTTCAGAAAGCTCTTTATTATGGCTGCATGCTGTCTTTTATACAGTTTTTACAAACCTCAAGGGCAACTTCTAATTGGTTAATAGCTTTCTTGTTAATTATTCTATTGATTAGTAAAAGGCATTCTACTTGTCCATCAGATCTATCTATTCTTGGATTATTTACATATTTACTGATTCTCATGGGACAAATCCCTTGTTATTACAGGTACATTTATTTTTCACCCTCAGAATAGATTTTTGTGTTAAAGGAACTTCTCATTCTCAAAATAGCTTCATATGGGAATTTACAAATTGCTTGTTAGCTGCACTTAGAAGAAATGACAGGCTAGCTTTTTACCCTATTTCTACATGAGATCAATTCTTCAACAAACTGTCTAGTCACAGCAAGACAATACTAAATGAATCATACTACTATTTGAGAAATTTAAACCCTTTTCCCACTCCTCAGTTGTCTTCAGTTCTCCATTACACAGATGCAGTACTCCTCAGGCTTTTGGCAGACAAAGTATAGCATTTTCCCCCTAAATAATTACATTTAGGTAGAAAAAAACCTCTATGATAGTCAAAGAAGTCCAAACTATACCTCTTATTTCGTCTTTTTTTTTTTTATATATGGACTTAGAAGCATAAAAGGCTTGAAGAGCAACTTAATTTGCAAATAGTGTTAAGAGATGTTAGGAGCCTAGCAACCTCCTTGTCTTGGGGATGGTTTATTATCCCATACCATTTTGGAGGGGTTTGATCTGGTTTTTTTTTATTTGTGCCCGGGGTGGCTGCTGCTTCCGCCCCACTCCCCATCCTCCCTGGCTCTGGGACTATCGTGATGAATGGGAGCCAAGCCAGGGTTTCCAGAGGGAGATGGGAGC